>CAUJNA010001835.1:12500-122500 GCA_963377175.1 Effrenium voratum
GGATGTGTTACACGCGACGCATTCTCAACAGAAACGATTTCTCATCCGGGCATTCGAGCAACTTCGACAGGAAAGCATCTGGGGTGTTCTTCGTGCCGCAAAGGAAACCATCTTCTTTCTGGCTTTATGCACCATCCAACTGGTGGTTTCCCTTAAGGACCAAAGCCTGGCATTCCCTGCTTATCGCACCGGCAAGTATTGGGGCAAACCCCGAAGCATTCGCACGGCTTTTTTTTTCCGCACACCTCGAAGCTCCGGCCTGAAGCATGTAAAGGACTCCACTTCCAGCGCGGCCTCCGGCACTGCCGGATTTCCAGGGCCTCCACGCACGCGGGTTCCCTAGGGCCTAAATCAGGGGAATACTTGCCAAATAGAGCCATGATAGGACAAAACCACTTAATGTTGACCCAGGATCAACAAACCCGTCCCATTATTAGGGGGTGTTCCCTCTAAAAGTGGTTTGAATCCCGGCAACTGTTTGTACTTCTGAGGCACGATATGTGTGGGGTGGATGATGTTTAATCATGTTTTACCCTCCGGAACAAGGCATTTTGCACACATACTGCCAATTCACAAAGTGAACACCTGCGTTCCTCGTACGAAGAGCTGGCATGAAATCGCTCAGCCATCCCTTAATTGAGCTCGCAAAGTCGCCAACAATTGCGACAACATCTCATTGGCCAAGTGGCTGCTGAGGCTCAAGATCACAGTTGTGTCACTGTGGCCTTGGTATCGCAATGGGTAATGGGTGGCCAGTGCTTGGTCAACGTTCAACCCCTAAACCTAGGAGATAACTAAATATTTGCTATCACTTGCTGGTGCGATAGGCAGGGAATGAGACATGGAATGAACCCGAGAAAAAGTCTTCCAACTGGCCAAGGGGACACAGGTTCATCCACGCCTGGCAACCTTCACCTCCTCCCTGCTTGCCGTGCCAAGCGGGGTTCCTATCCTCATGACTTTGTCACCTTCAGGAAAAATCCTTGGGCACAGCAAGTGATCCCAACCCCCCCCCCCCCACCGTGACGAAAAGTCGCTGGGAAGTGGCAACCTAAAGGGTAAGCCAACCGAAAGTCGGACCTAAACCAAGGTATCCTCCCACATATTAACGTGGAACCTGGGGTGCCCTGCAAGACCATTTTTGTTTTAAAGGGACCCTCTGTCAGGGATGCCAGGAAGTGGCAACTCTAAACCCAACGACCTTCCGACGCAGACCAACCGCGGCGATAACGCCGAGCCACGCACCGGCTGCGGCGCTGGCCACAACAGCACCATAGCTTCGCAGTAGAGGTCAGGCCAAATCCTCGAGCTTCACACGCGAAGCTGTGAACAACTCTGAACGTTGTTTGATCAGGGATCCTTACATGAAAAACACCTGAACATTGCAACTTGTAAATGGTGTTGCTTCCCTTTTTTTTGGGGTTGACAAAGCCATGTTTCAAATGGTTGCAAAAGTTTGATAAGCCGGTATCTCCAAAAGCATGCTGCTAATTTTGAAGGCCCAGCAGCTCGCGTTGCCATCAACTCTGAGTCATGAAACAAGCAAAAGCAAACAAAGGATGGGGGCAAATCATGATGTCCTTCACTTTGCGTGACGTCGCACACCTCCCTAGTGACATCGTTATTTGTTGGCCAGAAGGACGGAATCGTCAATCTTGTTTTTAGCCTATGAAGGCAGACAGCCTTCAAATGCGGACAAAGATGCAGCTCCAGCCCAAGCAAGTAGTGGTTCACCCTGCCAGCAGAGACCAAGGCCTGCAAGATTGGTTGACGCTCGGCCGGGATTGGCGCTGGTCCGGCAATCACATGCTTCTTAGTAGACATGGTTGAACAACCTCCTCAGAAAGTATGGTTGAACAAGCTCGTCAACAAATATGATTCAAAACCTTTCTTCAACAATCCTGGCCTGGCGGGGTATTCCGATATTCCCACTGACGGGCAAGAACGCCAAGAGGAAGACGACAGGCAGCGATTTGGTGGCTGAACCCGCAAAAAGGTGGCTTCTCTTCAGAACAACACCAACTGACAAGAACACTTTTCCGTTTTTTTACCTTTCAAGCCCCATCCAATTTCCGGATTCCCCAATATTTCCCCTCCGAAGCATCCCGGCTCAAACTCAGTTGAACACGACCCAGGTGATGTCATTTATTCATGTGCAGTTCCGCCAGAGCCAGGTGTTCAGACACTCTACTCAAAACCATGATTTGAACATGGGACGGTCCCTTAACCTTCATCTCGGGCTTGAATTGCCGCTCACCCATTTCGGAGCGTGCAAAGCGACCGGCCGGGAGGAATTGGTCCCTTAGAACACAATCTGGTGCAAATTCCTATCCACCAAGCGAACATCAGACATGGAACCCTATATAAGAAACCTTCATTGGCGACCTCGTTATCAAACTCCCTGAAACGTGACGTTGAACGACACATGCCCATTGTGAAAAATCTGTGCGGGCCGCGATCCCCTCATGTTGCACCTACTGTGGATGGACGAAAACCTGCACTACCTAAGAAACCCTGGAATGATGATTTCCCTGTAAATACCAACAAACAATGGCTTCTCATGGTTGTGCAAATTCGTCCATCCACAGTATGTCATAGTATGTCCCCTTTAACCATTGCGAGCTCACACTCAATCAACAGCCAAGTGATGTCTATGCAAAAACCAAAGGCCCTGAAGTGTTGCTTCCTGTCAGGAAGGTTGTTCAAAACCAATAGCTTGTTCTAAGACCAAGAAGACATTGATGACGTTGTCCTCACTTCTGGAGTGGATGGCCCGAACAAAGTAACTTTTTTTGGATGCCACTAAAATGGCCCAAACCCAAAACGTCTATAGTTCATGAACTCTGGGAGTGATGCATGAGTAGTTCACCCAGGCTCTAGGTTCCTCCCAATGGGATCATCATGGATATCAGTGGGCTTGTCTCAAAGTAGGATCCTGGGCTGGACACTTTGTGAATACAGGAATCGCATGGGTATAAATCATTAGGGCCCCTCAAAACTCAAAATTCATGGATAATAGGTGCCTACGTTTCCCCAAGAATCACATCCAGGATTTTTGTTGGTTTTTTAGATATTGGGGACCCTCTCAACTCGGGGATAGCAGGGGTTCCTTACATTGGCCCTTTCGTTTGGATCAAAAGTCTCAAGTCTGTTGGACCCACCAAGCTGCAACTTTTGAAGGGCAAACCCGGTGACCCAGGTCCAAATACTTGGTGTCACTTCCTGAGTGGACGCGCCCAAAAGTCCAGGAACCTGCAATCTACCACTCAAACGGTCCAAACCCAAAAGTCTAAACCCCAAAAAAGTGACTACTCCCAAAAGTCTAAAATGGTCCGAACCCGAAAAGTGACTCAAGTCCGAAACGGAACTCAGGGAGCGAGTGGCCACAGAGCCTCGGCTTCCTGACTGCCCTCGGGCTCCAGAGCGCACAGCTCCGCCGTCGGCCTCGACTCCCTAAGCTGCGGGATTGGAACGCATGACTTCAAAGGCACCTGCCACTCAGCCCCTTGAAACAATAGGCTCACTCGAGTTCATGGACTGTCACTTTTTGGTTTGGACCATTGTAGTGGTAAAAAGTGTCTTTTTCTTTGGCCAGGCCACTCAGGAAGTGAGTAAGGCAAGGTGTTTCAACCTGCTTTTGGTTTCCCACCAACAAAATGGGGGCCGAATGGGGCTGATTGCTTAAAACCAGGTCGCATGGGAATTCGGTATGTCTCACCGAGCCCCCAATGGGATGCATTTCTTTGTGGACAATCTCAGTGGAACCCAACTGAGCAGGGACAGTGCTTTGCAATCCTTGTAGGCCAAAACAGCTCTACTTAAATACCAAGGGAAGGCAAAACAAGCCCTCTTCACCCGTCGCATGGCCTTTGACATACAGATCATTGTAGGCAAACAAAAGCGGGAACCTTTTTTGAACCTGCGGAGAGCTTTGATTTTTGGCATGCACAAAAGCACCGGAGGAACTTTCTTCACAGGGAGCCAGTTTTATTCACTGTGAATCAAACAAGCAAAGCATTTCTCCAGTCATCACATTATTTTTGGCAAGCTTGATTATCGCTTGCTTCATTTGTATTGGAATATCATCTTGACAAATGCAGTCAAGAGCTGTCCCAAGCGGACCATCAACCCATCCAATCCGACCGTCGCCGTGTCACGAATACCTGAACGCTCAGATGCCCAGTGACCAGGGAAAAACAGGGCATCCTTTTTTGGTTGGTTGACTTTAAAGGGGAACCCTTCCCAAAAAAAGGAAAAAAGGGCACCACTGGGCAACTGGGACAGGGTCCACCCCTAACCCCTATCCGCCTGGTTCCCACAAACTTTTTGAAGGAAACCATCTGAGGGGAATTCGGTTCCTATAAATATGCCAACTCACCAACCCGACAGAAAGGGGGGGCTAAAAACCGAACCTTCATCAGGGCAGCAGGTTTCTGTTGCGACTTCCGCCCATGCGGCTTCCGCCCGTGCCAAGTCGCTCGTCCAGCGAGGACCAAAGATCACCTTACAGAAAGCCCTGGACAAAATAACGATTGGGAATGAACTTTGCTTAGGGACCCTTTGGTGGACATCATTCAGGTGGGGATTTCTGTCCGCCAACCACTTTTCAGGGGGTTCCCAAGTAAATTCATAGCCGAATGTTTCCCCAAGAGGACGTGGCAAAAAAAAAGTGGCCCCCTGACTTCCATTTGCGCTTGTGGCACGAGAAAGATTCACAAAGCTGGCCACAGCTGCCTGGTGCAGCTAATCCCTCCAATTGGCTCACTTGCTCGTTGGCGTGTGATAAAGCATTGGCCACTGCTTGCTAAGTTGCTTATGCCTGAAAGATAGACAGACAAGTCCAATTGTCCTCCAAGCAAAAACAAAGAATGCCATAGGGGTTGCGCCGGCGAAAATCAAATAATTTGGGACCAACAAAGGACACCATCCAATCAATCTTCAACTGCGAACAAATCGTCTGAGGCCTGAGCAAACCCAGGCTTCTTGGAACCAACCCCATATCCCTTCAAAACCCCATTTCGGGGGAATATGCATACATATATATATATATGTATATATATATATATACATATATATATATATATATACAACCATACACTCTTCAGCAAATGGAAGTGGATCTTCAAGTCTTAGAACTCCCAGCGCCGGTTTCCACCTGGGCCTTGGGGGTTTCGGTGTCCCTTCTCAGGCCCCTGGAGGCCCCGGCAGGCCCAGGCGGCCAGGCCCGCGCGGAGCTGCGGGACCTGAGGCGCCTCAACTTCCAGCTCCACCCGGGGGAAGAAGACGTCCAGGGCGCTGCAGGGTAGCCTCAGACCGGGGAAATCCGAAATCTGGGCGTTTTTCGCCCTCGGTTTGGGATCATCCCCGCCCGGAAATTTGGCTCTTGCCACCTTTTTGGAAGGATGGGCTTGGGGAAGGGTCAATAGGAGCGGTTGGGGGGTGCCCCCCGCTTCCTTGGGGGCTTTGGAGTGAATATGAACAAGGTGGACAAAATGGAAGGTTGCCACTTTTGGGTAGCAGACGAAAAAAAAAACAATGACCACTTTCAAAGGCGCCCATTTTTTTAAAACAGTTTTGGGGGCCGGCCGTTTTGTTTGATTGGCTGGCCCGCAACATGGGTTGCGGGCTTAGTTGGGGTCGTACGAGTACCTGGGTGAATGTGACTATTTGGGTTGAATGGTGGTACCCCAAGATGGTTTTTCTCTTGGTTTCCTTTTCAACCAAGCTAGACTGGCTTTTGACTGACTTCCCTTTACCTCTTCCGGGTTGTGCACCCCATGGTTGCGCACCGGGATTTCTGGCCTGGATGTGAACCATCTGTGGCTTAAATACGCAGCAGGTGTCCAAACACCACTACCGGAATGCGTTTGTTGATTGAGTTCTAGATTCTAGAGTTTCGGGGGTAGTGGGAACCATGTTGGATCCCACTTGCCAGGAAAGGGGAATATTTGCCGAAACCCAAGGTTCAGTCCCAAAAGGGTTTTAAGGGAGTCCAAAAGGCAAACCCTAGAAACATTCGAAGATTTGGTTCCCTGGCCGCAAACTGGGGCCCTGGCTAGACGTGGGGTGGAGTACTCCAAGCGTCAAAAAAACATTAGTCAAAGTCGACAGATCCCAAGGCACACATGGGTTTTTGTGTCTCTTTTTCAAACCGACCCCCTTTTTGGAGAGGTTTCCAGGGGAAACCATGAGGACACCGACCATTTCGGGGGTCCGCTAAAAACCACGCACCCACAAAATCTCCCTGCTGCCGTGGGGCTTCTTTGGCCACGGCCTCACTGCAAGGAGATGTTTGGAGTGTCGTTTCATGACTAGCTCCTCCAGTAGAGAGGTTAGAATAAAGGGCACCTCTTTTTTTTGTGGTCTATTTTAGTGGGGGAACCCTCCCCCCGAAGAAACGGTAACAGGGCACTAATTACTGGGGGACCATGACGTGTTGCGTGCCCGAAGAATGCGGCCTTGGAAACCGGCTGGCACGTGGCAAGACGAGGTGATGCTCGAGCCACCTTGTGCCAAGACCAATTTTCATGGGCACCGTTGCGCCAATTTCCCAAAAGCCAAAAGAATGAACGTGAACCGAAGGACAACACATGGGTATGGGTCAAAATTAAGCCACCAAAAAACCGCAGGTGTTAGTCCTTGTTTCCATTTGGCAGGGTTCCATTTGGGGTACCTATTTTTGACCCACACCCACATGTTGAGATGCGAAAACGTTCGAATTGCACCTTGAAGCGCTTCACGTTCCTACGGACGCCCGTTTTTTTTGTGAAGCGCATTCTATCCGTAGTGGCTGATGGCTGCAACAATTCAGGCAGTTGAGCCGTGGAGACCATTTCATGAGCTTTTCTAGGATCATCTAACCAAAAAGACCTGGGCAAGTTACCTTTCAGACACTTTGGTTGCTGTTGACCCCTCTGCAACAAGTTGAAACTTTTGTGGGTCCAATGGAAAATACACAGTTTCGCAAAAAGTTAAAGTCGAAAGATCCGTTACCAAACAGCCACAAAACACACAGGCTTGGCGTTTTTTAAGACCTGCGCGGGTGAGCTCGTCCGGCATGGGAACTGCCAGGATTGGAAGGCCTCTTTGATACTGAACCTCCGAGCCTGACTCAAAGGCACTCAAACAATGGCTCATGCGCACAGCACTGGCTCAGAGCCGTTGTTGAGCTATATGACAGGGGCCCTCAAGAACAGTTCCGGGCTCTGAATCACTACAATCTGATATCATTCACACTTGGCGGCCATTGCCCTCTCAAACGTCATAACTGTTTGTTGGCAGGCGACAAATACGCACACACACAGACACACCTTTCTCACAATTTTGCAGCACGAAAAAACATATGGCCAACAAGGTGTCAAGGTCAGAAGGGAGGAAAACATAGGGAACCAGTTGAATGTGAACCGACCGAAGCAGATCTGACACACCTCCGGCGCCCGGGCCCGCCTGCTGCTTGTGCGCTTCTGGGCGGAGCGCCAGTTGGGGCTGCGGCAGTTGCTCTGCCAGGTGCGGCCGTAGCGAGTATCCAACCTGATGCCCTCCCTCCAACAAACATACTGTGGATTGACAAAATCCAATTCGCACCACCTAAGAAACCCTGGAATGGTGATTCCCCTGTAAATACCAACAAACAATGGTGTCAACCATGGTTTCAAAGTGGTGTAGGATTTCGTCCATCCGCAGTAGCACCTGTGGGAGGGTACCCGGAAGACGACTTTCCTCTTAGGGGTACCCTGTGTCAGTTGCCATGTTAGTGGGAGGGAGGGTCGGGGAAATGATCCAAATCAGGTTTCACTGGCGAAACCAGGAAGGGGTTTTGTCTGAGAAACCCAATTTTTTGATTTTCAAACCTTGCTAGCTGAGGGACTTGGGGAGAAACCCCTGGAGAACCCCCCAAGATCGGAATTCGGGTGCAAGCCCTCGACTGCCCTCCGAAATGCTGTGCTCGTGGCATGTGTTTTTTCCAAAGTGATGTGCTCAAACAATTGGCCTTGGAAGTACATGATTTTAATAGTGACGTCTCATTGACTTTTAATAGTGTTTCAAGGGAACTCTCACACGAAATACCTCTTCAAAGGACACCGCCCCTAAAGGGGCCACGTACACCCTAAACCCATCGGTCCGATAGCTGACTTCCCTTTCCGAGAAGCAGGCCATGGATATTGCGCATGGACCACACGCTGAGGCCATCCAAGAACCAACCTAGGATGATGCTCTCATGCGCGGGGAAGGGAAGAAGCAAGAACGTGTCTCAAATAAACCATATTGTTCTTTGACGGGAAGGAGGAACATCTCAAACAATCCTTGCTTTTCTTTATTGGAGCATCTAAAACAAAATGCAGCTTCGGCACACGAAGCTAGTGCTTGGTTTAAAAATCCTGGGCGCATGTCCATCTCCCGTGGTGTTAGGATGGACATATCACTATGTATCAGCGATATACTCCGAAGAGCCGTGGGCCCTATTCACTGAGCGTGGGTATGGAGGGCGAATTAGGTCCACTGTGGTTCTAGGGCAACCTCCCAGGTGAAAAAGTCCCAGCCCCCGCCAAAAAAAAATACGTATGCCAAACAGCACCCCTTCTCCAAGCCCAGCTTTCCTAGAACCTGCTTGGGTTCCTGAAACCTCAAATCGGGGCCGCTAGCCCCTGCTTGGTCCCAGCTACGTCTCAGTGGGAAGACCAAGGCAGCCGGCACCTCCTCTCCGTCCATGATGAAGTCTTCCTTGTCCTGGGAAGGTAACATGGCGTCCAGCGCGGCTTCTGATGCCAAATACAATATTTTCGCGTACTGGGCCATTTACCTTGAGGACCGCTTCCATAAACTGCCACCAGATTTCATGCCTCTTGTAGGTCACCTGATTTGTGGTTGTTTTCTGTCACTGCTGATACCCCCACCAGACTTCGAGGTTGGGACCTGTCCACGACAACTTCCAAAACTTGTACTTGCGTTTCTGATGCCGCTAACAATTCCTTTTAACACCATCAGGGGGTACCAACAAATTCTCCGAAAAGCTTCCAACTAGCACGAGGACCCGTGAGAAAGGTTGGTTTCCCTTGCTTTGACTTCGGCTTCGCCCCAAAGGGGTCCCCAATTCCAGGGGAAACAAATCCCGGCGCATTTTCTTGTGCTCGACAATGACCTCTCAGTCCAGAAGACCTGTTGCAGACCATTCAGCCGAAGGGCCGCCTCTGGCCAGTTGCAAAGGTAGACATCCATGATGGGATCGGAGACCCTGAAGCTCCGGAAATCGCGCACGCTGCGTGCTTCACTCAACAACACATGTGTTCTTGTCCAGCCACCACTTTTCCTCCTGAATCCCAAGTGAAACGATTACAAGCAAACCAGCACAGGGGCACAGGGGCCACCGGGGTCCCAGCTTCTTTTTCACCCCTTTAAAGCCAAGTGGGAAGGTGACAAACTCAGCTTCAATTGAAAGGTAGCTTCCAGGGTTGAGCCCAAATGCGTAAAAAGGGGGTTTATTAATAAACAGGGGTTGATTAATCCGCGGTCGGCAGAATGTCTCCCTTTAAACATCAGCCTAAGAGGAAACTCACGCACGCTCCAAGCCGAGCAGCTCGCGGGTGTTGCTGAGCACCGTGGCGGTGTCCTAGCAACAGAGTCGCATGGGATGACCATCGGTTGGAGATCCAGCAGGAGGATGATTCAGTGGGGATTGGGATGTTCAGTGGGGGACGGGATTTTGACGCATGGCCACATGGGAAAAGTTAAGCAGGGGTCAAATTTGGGGACCGAACGGAATATTGATCACCCCCCCCTTTTTTGGCTTTTGATGGGTAATTGTCAAGCTTTTCTTGGGATTCTTTAGCTTCTGACCAGGGCAAACGCTTGGGCGCGGTTCATGCATTGATTTGGGGAGGTGTCTGTTTTTATCGGGTACCTCTTTAAAGATGAAAGGCTAACCACGCATTTGAAACGGTTTCCTGTTGGGAGACCACTTCAAGTGTGGGACTCTGGCTCCGATGCTCAACCTCAGACATGAGTCGAGCCTTGAGGTTGAAAAGGTACTTCCTCTCCATCTGGGTGAATTATAATATTTCACCAACCTGAAATAAGGTGGTTGGGACTATTCCCTACATAAACCACCATCTGGGGTGAATTCGGTCATGTGAGGTCGTTATGATTCACCCAGCTCCATGCTTCCTCGGTGCCTTCTCGTCCGGGCTCCAGTGGCCCCACAAAAGCCGACAGGACAAACGGCCTCCGTGTCGAAGAAGAGCAACTTCTTCTGAGCTCGCTTGGCATCCACGGTGAAGTAGAGCCTCACTCAGCTTCTCCAAACTGCGGGAACCCGCCCGTTATTGAGGAACCTCATGTCTGTCTGTTGGCCACAGGTTTTGTTCCATTTTCTAAGTCTGAGACAAACCCAACTGCTGGCCCCAGTCAGGTTTATGCTAGAGAGACCGGCGCCCCAGAAGGGAAAACCAACTCCCGACAAAGGTGCTTCAACTAGGGCGGGCACCCCCAAGCATCGGCTGGTTTGTCAGTTTTCTTTGTGTTGACACTCGCATTCCGATCATTGTCGCTGGCAGCTTTTGGGTCCATTCGTCCGATTCCTGGACGCCATCCTGTAGGCGGGATACAAAGGCAAATGAACCAAACCTGACCCATGATTTGCTTCAAGAAACCATCAACCGTCAAGATGAGGTAATTACTGTTGACCCCAAACTGATAAACCTGGTTGATTAATATGGGGGTGGCCCCTCTGATTCGAGATTCAAACCCCTTTTGGGGCGAACCCCCCCTATTGAAAGGATGGGTTTATCAATCCAGGGTCAACGTGGTGCGCTTCAAGTTGTTGGTATGTGCCACTGGCAAAAACCTGTGAGCGTTGATGCAGCACGTCCACAACAAACCACTGAAGAATACGAATCTGCCAAGGACATGGGATCTGGCACTTTTTTCGTGCTGCCCTTTGAGGGTCCCATTAAAAACAGACACACCAGCAAATACAAACATGGACCAGCGTGCAGCACGAGAAGCTGCCATTTCTCTCGGACGGCCTGCTTGCGTCAACTTCGCATGCCTTTTCAGAGGAAGAAACTCATCAGGGTGGCAAAGAGCCTTTCGCTAGTTGATGTTGATTCAATTTAGCACGGCTTGCCATGATCCAGATTCCAAAGTTAGCATCACTCTGCCACGACAATATGCCCAAAGATTGTTAGAGACTCTTCGTTTGAGAAACGGACTTTGTTCAGTTGCTGGGGTGTGTGATCCATGGCTGAACCAAACAAGTCAACCAACGCTTCCTCCCCGTGGATCTCACTGGAGTACCATCAAATTATCCCTGCTGGGTACGTGTTTTTTTCTTTTTCTTACCATACCATGGATTTCCCAAGGATAACCGGACATCCACACATGGGTTGCCAAATTATGTTTGCCCAGCCCCTTTCTAAACAAACATCAGAACAAAAAAACAAGGAGACCCCCCCCCCCAAACAAACCAACTGGCGGCATTTTCCACCGGCCCTTCTAGACTCCGAAAAGGGACACCAAGCCTCAACACGCGCCGTGGGCTCCTTGGGCATGGAACTCCGCTTTTCCGGCGCGGACATCCCCGAAGCTCCCTCACCCTGGTTTGTTTTTTTTGTGTGGGTTCGTCCCTACCAAAGACTTCCACCAACACCCCTCCCTCCTCCCCCCAACCAAAAAAAATAAAAATCAGGGGGGGGGGGTACCCTGAAGAACCCCAAAAAGTTCTCAATTTGGGGTGGTCTCTTGACCCAATGCCCGCCACCCCCCCCCCCCCCCCCGCCGTGGCGCTGGAAGGAGCCCCTCAGCTGCTCCGCGGCCGCGGCCACGGCGCGGCACCGCTCGCGCGCCAGGCAGGCCTGCTCGAGCGGAGCGCGGCGTTCGCGGCAAAGGTTTTGGCGAACACAAAAACTTGAACTCCTCCCCCCCGCAGTCACCCACCCACGAATGTTGACTCCATATTTTTCAACCCCTTTTTATTAATAGGGGGGGTGTGTTCCCCTCAGTTTGGCTTAGGGTCAACACGGCTGTGGGTGAAAAATAGGGTAACCCCAAAATGGAACCCTGGTGAATGGAAACATGAACTAAAACCTGCGGTCCACACCCGCATAGTGTAGTTTGGGTAGTGGGTTAGGGTCAACACAGTTTAAGGGAATTGGGACCCGAGAGAAAACCCCCCGGTGTTTTGGACTCAAACCTCTTGCGAGTCCCTGAATTGTTGGAATCAAGCGCGTGGATTCAAACACAATTGATAAGGAAGGGGGCGTTGGTGCTGCCATGTCGTAGAAAACGGGTCATTGGTTGTAGAGTTCCTCCTTGGATCACCTTCGGCCATGGAAAGTCCGTCTTTCCTTTGTGCAAGGCAAGACACTGCCCGGGCCTTTATTCGCTTCCAAAAACCAGGGCCAAGATTTCTTTCTCTTCCTGTTACACCACTTCTTTTGGCTCTTTCGAGGCGATGGTTGAAACCAACTTTGCCACCCTGGCCCCGAAGGAACCCCACGTCAGCTCCACTCGGGCACGCCTGCGGCGTATTGCCATGGAGCAGCAGCAGCAAAGTCAAGAAGTCTTCCTCGTGGCTTTTCGGCACGCACCTCAGAACGCTCGACATGTCTTTGGATGATTGCGCGAGCAAGTCCCTGCCCAATAGTGTCCAGTTCGGATGATTTCGCAAGCAAGTGCCTGCCTGATAGTGATTGGATGGCCAACTTTTGCTTGGCAGTCTATTTACACACACTATCTCGCTGGAGAAAATTGAAAAGGGCCCCGCCGCAAAGCTTGAACACCTGGGAACACGTTTGCGAGATTCGGGGATGCAAACCCTCCAGATCCTGTGATCAAACATCCCTGTTAGCACATGGCGATTCAGGTTTGCACACCCAGCAGAATTACTCAGCAAACATGGAGCAGAACAAACATGGCCAACCAGCTAACCTTCCATACTAGAACCCGGTTGCAATACCAAAACAGCCTCCTTTTGGCCCACGTGTAAGGTACACCAAACATACCTTTGCAGATGTTTTATATTGAGTTTACCCGAAAGTATAACATGGCTGTGGTTGTCAAACATATGAACCCAAAAGTGGGTTGGTACATGGAAACATGGACTGAGCTCGGTCCATTTCCTGGGGTGACTCATTTTGACCCATGCCCACATGGTTTTGGAGGCAGCGGCGTGGCGAAAAGATCCGGTCCAAGGCGCACATCACCGTCGTTCTCCCAGGGCAACGTGCCGTGGTGCCTTCGGAAAGTGGGTGTCTCACGACGGCTTCCCGGAAAGGTGTGGAAGAATGACACGCGTGCGGAGAAATGGTGGTTTAAAAAAGGGGGCACTATGTTTCCCACTTTGGGTGGTTGACAATCACCTCGTTGTGGGCGACAAATCTAAAGCCATTTGCTTTTTGTCAGGTTGTTTATTGAAAAGAGAAACACAAAGAAACGAGTAGAGAACCTCCCAGCTTCCTATTTCTCCCAATGGACCTCTTAGTCATAAGCAATCCACGGCAATGAGCACCCAGTAAATAAAGCTCCATTCAAACCGACATTGTTGACATGGAGATGTATGTCCACCAACCATTTTGCTGACATCCGCAGATTCCCAAAGAACAGAAAGGATGGCTGAGGACCTGCCCGCGATTTTGAATGGACCTCATATGGAAGGGTTGAAGGTTTCGAGCTTGGACACCCACACATCTTGAAGGGAAAACTCTGAAGGGGGTAAACCAAACTAGTGTTGTTTGGCCAGTTTCGTATCAAACGCAAAAAGGATGCCCGCCACAGACAGAGGAGTGAATGACAGTTGGGGGGGCTTCAACGTTGCTACAAGGCCCGACAACTTAAGACACATCGGATGCATCCCCCCTTTCGGCCCAAAAGGATGCAACTGCACGACTTCTCAACTTGGATCGTTGTCGACGTTCTTCAGTTTGCATGGTGTCAGACCAGGACAGAGCCAACCCCTTTGCTCAAACCGGTCGGTTGGTTGGCTGCCTGGTTGAGCTGCGGTTCTTTGAACAACCTCCTGGCTGCTTCCCGAAGGGGACCGGGGCTTGGCTGTTCCACCAACCAACCCTGGTTCTGACCAACAAGCACACAGGCACTCGTGGACCAACCGGATGCGGCGGCAACCAACCACCTCTGTCTGAGACCGCTTGACAAATTGGGCCCCAAACTTGGGGGGTAGCGCCGGCACACATGGTCACTATGACTCCAACTTGGCGCACAAAACGTGGCAACTGATAAAATGAACCCACGTTGCCACAACCACTGTCTTGAACGCCAGGGTAATCTTGTAAAGTCGATTCAGCCCCTGATCGAAAAATAAGGGGGGCGGGATCCCTCCGGTTCATCATCCGCAAACCTTTCTCTGGTTGCTTGACGGCAGGTTTTCCCCTCCCAAGCGGCAAACATCACCACAGGTCTGGGGATTCTATGAAAAATGCTCCCCTTTGAGAAGTTGTCCACGGTTCCGCAAATCTTCGTTCACCCGGATCGGTGGAACTGCTCGCCATAAAATAAGCTTGAATACCAAAGAAATGGGGTTCGCTTTGACATTTCCCCTTCAAAACCGAAAAGGCTACTTTCACGCGCGTCATTTCTTGGGCCACTTTTTGGGCTCAACCAAACTATTTGTTTACTCAAATGGTCCACCCCCAAAAAATCCGTTGGCCCATGAGCTCAGGAAGTGAACCGTCCGGTGCCCGAGCCTCGCCAAGCCCAGGATGGGGCCCCGGATGATGAGGTACGGGATCCCGAGCTCCCGGCAAAGGTCGTGGAAGGCCTTCCAAAAAGTTCCCCGGCGGGTGGCGTGGAACACCTGTTTTTTTTGTTTTTGTTTTTTTTCTCCTCCCCCGAGGTGATCGGTACCCCAACTTATTGGTTTGTTTATTTTTTACCAAATGCCCCTCAAGCATTCTGCGCTTTGGTCCAAAGTTCAATGGAAAACAACATCAAAAAAACAGACCCATGTCGAATTAACAATTGGGTCTGAGGCCCCTCCCCTCCGCTCTCCTGCCTCCCTGCCTCCCTGCCTCCCTGCCTCCCTGCCTCCCTGCCTCCCTGCCTCCCTGCCTCCCTGCCTCCCTGCCTCCCTTCCCTGCCTCCCTGCCTCCCTTCCCTGCCTCCCTCTCTCTCCCTCCAACGTGCAATGGCATTTTCGCTATCCACGCCGATCTCCGCAGAGGTGATCCGCGGACCGCGGATTCGAACAAAAACAACAAACATGTTTTTGGACATTGACGGCCGCGCGCGGGTGGTGGGTGGTTGTGGTGGGTGGTTGTGGTGTCAGGCTCACGGGTCGCAGCGAGGTGGTGGTGGTGGTGGTGGTGGTGGTGGTGGTGGTGGTGGTGGTGGTGGTGGTGGTGGTGGTGGTGGTGGTGGTGGCGGTGGCGGTGGTGGTGGTGGTGGTGGTGGTGCTGTTGGTGGTTCCGTTGTGGTAGTGGTGGTGGCTGCGTGGCTAGTGGTGTGGTTGTGGTGATTGAAGATCGATGAATGGATGGATGGATGGATGGATGGATGGATGGATGGAGTGGATGGATGCCCCTTTATGGATCAATACTGAAATGCTCGTCTGTCTACTTGCCCTCTTGAGCAAGCATGCAAACACATGGAACCCTTCTCCACTTCAACCTTCGAAGTTCTCCGTTGACGAAGCTCCACAAGCTGTTGCCGTAGGCGTGAGACGCCATCCACATGATCAGTCACTTAACTTTGGCTCCGTCCGACCTACGCGCCTTGTTTCCTACGAGCGCTTTGTTTGTCAGTCCTGCGCGCCGTCCACATGCGTTATACCTAAGCCTGTTATTTCAGCGAAAACAGAACCGATAGGAGGGGACAAGCACACCCAGAAAAGATAGGACAGACAATACAGGACAGCGTGTAGAGAACGACAGAAAGACAGAAAGTATAAGGAAGCGCTCAGAATGACGCTAACAATAACAAGAGTATGATAATACAACGATCATATTCGAGGCGGGGACCCCACAGCACGTCTGAAATGCGACCAACACCTTTTTTCCCCTTCTCTATCGCTCATATCCCAAACCCCCAACCCAAAACTTACAAGCCCTGATACAAAAAGACGTTGATACCCTCCCTAGCCCCTTGTCTTGTCACTCTTTAGCCCCTGCTGTAAGGCCTAGCTTCTAACATCGTCTAACCTCTTAACCCCCCAACCACCCCACACCCCGACCCCCGATCAACCCATCCCCTGAACGGAACTCCCCCCTCCCCCAGGCAATCTTGAAGCCTTGGCTATGTGCAGCTTTCAAGTCTCATCCAGACCCGCCTAAAACCTAACACAGCTATGGACCTAGCTGAACAGATGGCTCCGAGTCAACCCATTCCTGTCAGGAGAATATCAGGATCCGACTTTCCGGGTCGAAAAAAGTCGGAAGTCTTCACCAACCTTGGCATGGTGGCCAAAAACGGCGCTTTTTTTTGCAGCCCCCTGCCACAAATGAACAAACCAACGGTGTGTTTTGTGCAGGCCCCTAAACAATGAACAGAACCCAAAAACCAAACAACTAGCCAAGCATGAGGGAGTAGTAACCTCAAGCCATCCCTGGAGCAAACGTTTCGACCCGACTTTCGACTTCCCCGCCGCGAGGACTTGGAGATGCCGCGCTCGGTCCGCGGCATCGAAGTCCGGAGCGAAGGGCAAAGGCAGCTGCCCTGGGCGAAAGCTGATGGGAGTCGCAATGTCACCAATGGGTGGCATTTCTGACGGACCCCCCTCCCCAGATGGTGGTTTTCCTGTTGGTTTCCTTTCAAAACCAGAAAAACAAAGGGTAGCCTCAAAAGACACCCCCAGAGGGGCATGAATTTTAATGAGGGACCCGAACAGGTGAACATCATTGAGGTGGGGGTTATGTCCACCAACCACTATTCAGTAAAAATCATAGCCATATTGGGAACCAACGGTTCTGGAGTTTTGCTTTTATTCCGTCTGTGGGCTTTCATATGGCTGCTGTCAAAAAATGGTGAAAAAAAACAAAGTGGAAGCCTGGTAAATGGACAAGAGGATTAATCGTGGTCCCCTGATGGTTTAATTTTTGACCCATATCCAGACTGGGAACCGACGATTTGTGGGCTGTGCGCCTTGCTCGATCTCCTGCAGGGCTGCTCGCTCCACCTGGGTCCGCCGGATGTGTCTAAAAGTATCCCGTTTTGGCAGAGGCTAACGGAAAACGGGACACGGTTCAGGGTATATTTCTTGTTTTGAGACACAACCATATGTGCGAAGAGGGCACCGGTTTTTTGATAGTGCCCTTTTTGGGTTGAAGGGCCACTCCAAGGCAAAAACATTTCTTTGGAGACACACCCCAGAAGTCAAACCGGACGTTTGGAAAACCCGCCACCAGAGAGAACCAACGAATTGGAATGCCCGGGCCCCAGCCGGCCATGGTTGTGATTGGACAGGGCCCGGCAAATACCTCATGGCCCAAGGAGAGTCACTTGAAAACGGCGAAAACAATAGTGATCCAAACCAAGTAAAGACATATCTCTCTTTCAGGGTTATTTAAGGGTGTCACAAACATTACACACTTGTTTGGCTTATACGTATGAGTTAATTTCTTTATAATGTCACCACAACCCTGATTCGAAGCATTCAGGCTATTTTAGTAATAAGTGTAACAAGTGCAACAAGTGTTCGCTTCAAGGAAACAACACGACTGAGACAGACAGGTCTTCAATGCCAACCTCGGATTGAACCGAAGGACCATACCAACAGGAAGGTTCCTCCCCCTTTAGAGAGCTAATAACCTGGTTTCGATTGCTCCTCTGAAACGGAACGGCTTTATCTAGTTTTGCCAGCCCTTCCCATGGCCCAATGGCCCCATGCGCTTGGGTTGGCTTCTTTTGGCGCTTGCCCGGCCTCCTCCTCCTCTGCCTCCGCCTCGGTGGTCTGCCAGTCCTCCGTCTTGAAGCCCCCCACTGTCATGCGCGCACTGCAGGCCATGCTGGTCCTCGGGGAGGTCCACTTCGAAAAAAGCCCTCACCGAACCTTCGCACCCTCTGCAAATTAAAGCTCACTGGATGGCCCAAAAAGAAGTCAAACTTTGTGTTCAAACCTAGAATGGTCTTCCCAAAAAGTTTGAAGTTCATGAGCACAGGAAGTGAGAAAGCGTAGGTGGACGGACCACGAAGGTGAAAACTTGAACCCACCCAGTTGCAACTAGTGACCGGAATGGTTGGCAGAAAATGGACAAGAACCACGCCCCAGACTTAGACTGCCTGTAAAAGGTAAACGCATCTTGCTGGTTCAAAGGAACCAGAAGAGGTTGCTTGCTTTACCTAGGAAACAACAATGTCAACCTTCTGAACAAAACACATGAGTAAGTAGTCCAGGAACCAAAAGTGACAACTTTTCTGCGTTTCAGCCTAACTCGTAAACCTAATCCCTAAAACACCTAAACCAAAACCTGAAACGCCCTAAACCTGAACCACAAACAGCCAAAAACTAAACTCTACCAGCCCTAGCCTAACCCCTAAAACCCCAATCTATACCCTCAAAACTATTCTCGACCTAGCAAGCCCGTTACCACCAGGCGGATTTCGTTTCGAGGTTTGTCGCACGACCTCAGAGTGAAACCATTGAAACCCTTACCCAAACCGGAAAGATGAAAGCAGGAAAGCTATGCTTGCTGGTGCTCGGTAGGGAGTGACCCAGGTTTTGGGAATGGGATTTCCAAAAAGGAAACCATTGGGGATGGCGACCGATGGCTTTTTTTCGGGGGTCATTCCATCATTCCCTGCCTATCGAACCAGCAAGTATAAGGACCGTGGATTTGTGAGGGCAACTTAGTTTCCTTTTTCAGCCAATTCTTCCGCGAAGACAGCACTCTCCCAACTACCTCTAAAATGTCCCCACATCCCCTGCTAAAAGTGACGTGGGTGAAGTGGAAACCCCCACTAAACCCTAAAACCAAAAAACCTAGGGGGACGGCTGGGAACCGCCAAGAAAACCTGATCTTCAAAATCGAAAGGCTCAATTCTACTGCTTCGGACGAAAAACGGACCGTACTCGGTGGCTAAGGACATGATCCTAGGTGGGGGCTCCGCTCACTGTCCTCTCGACTCAAGGAGAACGTGACAGCCTGATCCTGAAAATCGCTTTGCAACGAGTTTTGTGAAAATTCTAGCAGGCTTAGGGTGGGTTGAGAACTTTTCTTGGCCAGGTGTGTCACTCAGGTTGTTGCTCAATGGTGTTGGGGCAACGCTCCAATCGACCAATAGCCCCGCACTGGCATACTGTCACCCGAGCACTTTTTGGAGGCTCGTCCCAAACCTGGGATTTAAGTCTTTTCTATTACCATTTCGGACGGCAAAGATGTGAGATGGTACCAAGCGTTGATCAGTCGAACATCCTTCCACAAAACTGACATTCGAAATAGAATCTGAAATGGCGGTTCAAGGTCGGCGGTTCAGCCTGCCGACTCTCATTCAGAAAGTCCAACAACTCCGCCCCATTTCGCGCTCTAACATCTCTCCCTCCTCTCCAGCGCCGGGAAGACAGGCACCGCGAGACCTTTGCTTTGGCCAGTGCTTTGGACTGTGGGCAACGTCAACCAACGTGTGAACCAAAAAGAGCACAAAAAACATGAAGGGTACATAAACCATAAGAGTAAAGATAAGGCCAAGTTGCTTGTGGGCAATTGAGCGGTGTCTCAAGGCTTCTGAGTTTGGGATGGGAACCACTCCACGGTGATATCTCGGAACCTCCCCTTATGAACTATGTTTGTTTGGCCGGGCGGTTTCACAGCTGTATCAGGGTGATACTTTCAGCAGTTTGCATGGACCAGAAGTATGTATCAGATGTATCAAAATCGGGATTCGGACCCCCAAATGGAATCAGTGTTCTGCTTGGTTGCACAAGCCTTAAAAGCGTATTCTTCTCCTCGGGGGGAAAAAACAACAAAAACAACGAGCCACACCCAACTTGCCAGGATTTCGAGACCGGGAAGGTCCTGGCGAAAGCTGACGACTTGAATCGATGGCCCTACATGGAATACGACGAATCTAAACCAGCGCCATCCGATCTATTTCTGAACAAACTAACTGATCAAAAGGACCCTATATGCGTGTTGAAATAGGAGATCTGGAAAAGGGGAAACACGATAACTGTACCCATCCCTTTTGGGTTCCTTGTGGGACAGATTGGAATCGTCTATTCTTGGTTGCTGCTAAAACCTCTACAAAAAGCTGATTTTTTTGTGGGTTTAAAGGGGAAACTCTGGACTTCCCAAAAGTTAAAGTCTAAAAATCCAACCCAACAGCAAATATTCAGCACTCGGTTAGAGAGGTTGTGGAAATGGGGAAGAGGTCCACCAAAAGCTACGCAGTTTCGCATTAGTTGCTAGGTGTACTAAGGGATGAAAGACGGAGCGGGAGAAGAGAAGGACATGTATAAATAATAGATTCATAGTTGGCTTTATGTATCCTCTCTCTTCACTCGTCATAGTGTAGGATAAAAGAAACAAGCGAAGGCCATCCCATTCACCATTCTATATGAGATTCTTTTGGCTGTGAATAGAGAACGAGTGAACAAGGGAATATTACTGCGTTTTCTTTGTGTCAACTGGTGCATTTTGTAGGTTTTCCATCCGCGGTAAGAAAGGAGTCAGGGTCACCTCCATCACCGATTTTTTCGGGGAATCAGGCTGGCTGTGGCTCGCCTGACCTGCTGCCCAGTCGCCAAACAAGATGCTGCCCACACGCTGGGCCTCACTAAGTTCGTTCAGGATCCAGAGTGCTTTCAGCTTCTCCTGGCATCCGCGGACGCAGCTGTCTGTGCCTTTTTGAGGCACAGCACCCTTTCAGGCTTTAAAGGGAAACTAGAACGACCACCACAACTCTTGGGTCCCGCTACTTTGACCCATGCCCACAAATACATATATACATATATTCATATGTATACACATATGTCAACGGTGGAGCGCTCGCCTTGTGCATCACCGGGCCTGTGAACTCACAGTGGTGAGCTGGGAAGAGCCTCGCGGCATATGCCGCGCGCCCCGTGTGGGTCGGGTGGTTTCGTCATTTCCCAGGCCGTCCCGGGTGATCGCCGTCAGCGGAGCAGTGTGGACTCGAAGAGGTCGAAATCGCGGCTGCAACTTGTTGATCTCGGCTCAGCGACGTGATTCAGCTTTATGGAAACTTGACCTGTGCCCAAGGCAGTTCAGGAAGACCTCTCGGACCCTTGAGGTCCATCGTTTGCAGCCTTAGAGCCGAATACAAACGCCCGAGCTCTCCACCGCTTGAGCTGCTTGCCAGGATCGTCTTCTTCCTGCCTCCACAAACCCATGCGTAAGTCCATGGGTCTGATGTTCTTCTGTTTGCAGGTGCCCTGAAATTGCGTCCTGGTTACCCTGAGCCTCGTGCTGTGGCTGGTCAGTGCTTTCACTGCGCTGCGCACTTCCAAGTTCGCTCGGGCCTCTCTCATGGCAAGCGTGCAAACTGCCCTGCGAGCGCAGCAGCCTCTTTTTTCTCCTTCCCTTTGGACTAGCAAAGGTGGAGCGCTCCCTTTGTTTGTCAGCTGGTCGTGCGCGGGAAAGAGTAGGGTCGGGTGGTCTTGTCAAAACATTATACATGCACTCGGCGGCGAAAGTCGGTGCACGACAGCTTACACAAGCAAACCTGCATGAGACGCAAGCGCATTCACGAAGTCAGAGAAGTCAGTGCAAAACTTGCCAAATCCCACTGTGACGCAGTATGTCAAGATGTCCGTTTTTAAGCACTAATTTGGACGTGCGAGGTGTAAATCCCACTGTGACGCAGTATGTCAAGATGTCCGTTTTTAAGCACTAATTTGGACGTGCGAGGTGTAAATCCCACTGTGACGCAGTATGTGAAGATGCCCGTGTTTAAGCACGAATTTGGACGTACGATGTCCCAATGGGACGCAATAGGATGTGCAGCTGGGAAAAGTATCCAGTGGGAGCACCGGAAGCAACAAATCCAAATGGGACGCCGCATGGCATGTATAATCTTGTTCCAAACACTCCTTCTCAAGTGCATCTTCGAGCTCAACGCGCAGCCTCTTCTTGATTGGCGTCGCCGTTGCAGGTGGCTGAGCTCGCGCGCCCCTTGAACCCCAATCTCACGGGCGCAGCGATGAGTTACGCGTGTGTCCCAGGAGGGCAGCCACAAACAAAACCCGTTCCGGAACACGAATCCCCATGGGCATATGGTTTTAAAGCGAACCTAGCGGAGGGTGTAAATCAAAGTCACATCTCCCAATGGCACAGCGCAGAAAGAGGAAGTCATATCAGTGTGCTCGCCCGAACTTACCTAAGCACCGCGAATCCAAAGACCGTGGGCTCATTGAGGCAACGTGCTCAAAACACACAGCAGGCGCAAAACGCAACGACTTCTACAGATGGGTGTAACGCCACGCTCAAAACCAGCACTCTCCAAAAACACTGCCTCCAGTCCGCGTGCAACGTTCGCTCAAATCCCAATGGTATGGCAACAGGAAGTCTGCTCACACAAAATCCTGCCGCTTGGAATTCGAGTTCAACGGTAACCATACATATGTAAACCCCCACCAGGACGCAAGCCGCACCGACTTCCTCAATCAGTACCCTGCATGGCACACGAAGTTGGACGCAGACGCACCGACTTTCACCGGAGAGAGTATGTATTTATATATATATATACATACATTGTATACATATGTGTATATATAATAATATTTACATACACCCCATATTTTATTCCAGAGGTTGGCATATCCAAGGAGCTTCATGGTGCAAAATGCCGCTTTTCCGAAGCAACAGTAGGAGGAGTGGTCCTCTTTCGGATGAATTTGAGGGTGCAAAATATTGAATCGTTGGAATGCCTGGATGGGCCTCCCGCAAACAAACATGGCAGAGTACTCTTGCCAAAGGGTCGGTGAACTTCCATGTTGGAGGGAGGGCAAGTCATGAGTACAAGAGAAGCATGGCTGTGACCTCTCCCAATGAATGGTGTTCATTTAGGTTTTCTTTCAAGCCGTCCTAAGGTTCCTAATTTCCTTTCGCTCCGCTTTTAATCTGAATTTCAATTGAGCGGTGATCAAAATCAATAGGCCAACTTGCGATGATATCATTTGGCGCTTCCGCGTGCTTCCGCGCTGCGGGTGTTTGCTTCCGCGCTCTCATTTCCCTTCCGCGCCTTCCGCGGCTTGCGTCTCTTTCTTGCCAAGCCAACACAACTAGATATTGAGCGCGTTGCCAACAGGATCACTGCAGCAATATTGATTCACGCGGGCCTGGCAAATTGCTTTTGCTGTCCCTGAGAGGCTGCAGCTTGACGAACCTTGAACCTCCAACTGTTGCCTCGTATCCTGGGAGGTCCGGGTGCTCCACCGACTCACCACGTTGTTCTGTGAAACAAGGGCGCCTGGCTAGAATAACTGCTTTCTGACCACCACCCAAAAAGGGCCCGATCACACCCAGGAAGTATAAACTGTAGCCTGATGGCGTAAACCTTCGTGGTGAAAATCTGCGGGCGCATCAAAAAGGCCAGCACCACAGTCAAGCGAGCATGGCATGGCAAAGGGCTTGAAAGGCACAACTGCCACAAGGACCAATTGAAACGCAGCCAACCAACGCCCAAAAAGCCGTGAAGAGTAAGCCCCGCACCAAAGCTTTCCCCTTGTGCTTGGAGCTCCCGCAACAGCATGGTGGTGGGTGGAAGACCAAAGGGGGCAAGGTAAAGGGAACTGTAAAGGGAACTGTAATTCAATTATTGAATAGCTCCTTTTCCCTTCCCTTGATCATGCGGTTCTTTTGATCCTTTCCCCTTCCTCTTGATTTCCCTTCCCTCCAAACTGCCCTTGATTTGACACATGGGACAAACCTCTTTGGTTTTCTTGTGTTTTTCTCCCAAACACCCAACGCATCCGTAACCACGAGGGAAGTGGGGGTCCCCAGCACGTCGGGACCCGGCTCCTGCGCAAACATCAGCGAGGCGCAGGAGTTCATAGGCTGCGCCGGCGCGCTCTCCTGGTGTCATTTTTCTGGATTCGGACCCGCCAACGTGGCTTCGGCTTCCAGTTGGTTTCCAAAACAACAAACCACCAAAACAAGGGTACGCTCCACAAAAAGACACGCGTAAAAGATGGCGGATTGTGGCAAAGCAACCTAACAGGTACCTTTGACATTTTTAGGAACCTTCTGGCGTGACCCCCTTCTGTGAGCTTGAGCACCATCGCCCAATGCATGGAAGATCCTCACTCGACCATCCAAGGCCTTTCCCTGAATAGCCTCCTTACATTCCTCCCCAGACTTGTTGAGCGGATGTGCCCAGGTCCATTTTTGGTTTTGCCCCCCAAACAAGACCCAAACCGCAAAAAACGTACGGCTCAAGGCTCAACTCCAGCAACTCCGATATGGCTGTGGGTCAAAACCAATGGGATCCCATTCTGGGGTAGGTGCACCACCCATTTTAGTCTATGTCAGTGGTGGACTGGGGGTACGATTTGGGTCTTGACCTCCATGGCCATATGTGGCCCAACGCGTCGAACATCCAACGGCTAGGGCGAGGCGCCACGACTCGGGCGCGACTCAAAGACGTTTTTGCCACGCCTCGCCCAAGGCCATCCAGGCCACCGCGGAGGCCAGCAGGCCACAGCTGCCTGCGGAAGGCGCAACGCGAGGGCATCCGCATTTCTCGAAGTCGGGGCCCCGAGATGCCCCAGTTCTTAGACGGGTACGGCCTTAACACTGTGGGTATTCGCCACAATTCCAGAAATGATCCCTGATATTCCCCAATTGTTTGGCAGGTACCGGGTTGACCAGTGGGGAGACCAAACATATGACTCCGAGGGAGCAAGTCAAACGTTTGAGTGGGATATGTCGGATCAACCCCCGCAAGACTCACAAACCAAGCCAAAGTCTAAGGCAAGCCAAAGTCTAAGGAACCGCAGATAGACAAACATTTCGCAGTTGCCAGGTGAGTTTTCCGCAAAAAATCATCCATCGTGAAGTATACCTGGTTACGGAACACCCGCGCAAATGGATGACGCGCCCGGCCTTCCTCCGGGTTGCCAGCGAGATACTCCGCAGCCTCTGGAGAGGGGTCTTCCCCACTTGCATGACCCTGGTGGCTATTAGTCTAAAGAGTGTGCAGGCTCTACCCTGACGACTTAGGGGGGAACCAGAACAAGTACTCACTTCACTAGGCCGTCCGTTTTCTGATCCCCTGCTAACAATGACGAACAGTTGGTGGGGTAAATGGACACCCAACCACTAAGCCAACTAAAAAGCTAAGGAACCGCACGGCTGGAGACCGCCAAGTGAAGTGGGACCCGTAGGCATCCAGAGCTATGAGTTGGGCCGCTTGGAAATCAGATTCGCTTCCCATGGGAGAAACGGATTGGGCACCTGGCTCTGTCTTCTAAAGGGAAGCCAAACGGAACACCACCAGTTGGGCGGTCGCTGTGAATGTGTAGGGCCGGCTCCCTCCAAATACAAGTTGAAAAGAGGAAGCAAGCCACGGGTCTTCGACATTTTGCCCGCTACCCTCCGGCAAGCCGCAGAAAGGTCTTGGGAAAGGCCATGTCTATATTATATATCCACATTTCGTTTAACGTCTAGTGGTTTAATGGAAAACCCATTAGTTGGCAGAAAGTTGAAGTCCTAACATCCAAGAAAAAATGCACCAAAGTTAAGCAATTGGAAGCAAAAGGAGTTGATCTGAGTGGGTTGGCTCGAGCTGCAGCCGTGATGGCGGAGTCCGCCGTGGAGTGCTGCAAGGCCTGCCATAAGGCGCCGAGCTCGACTTCGCTGAGGTGGCTTTCTTCGGAGGGATGTTCAACTTTCCCTCCCACCAATTGATGTGGAACCTGACAGGGGAGTTTTGGAAGACAATGTTCCTTTTACAGAGACACCAACAAACGCTGAGAACGCTTGCTTGGTTTCCAATTGAACAAACGCTCCAAAGGACTAGCCTCAGAATATGACACATTTGCAGGATTCCCATCCAATACACTACCTCACCCAAGACCATTTGACATTTTAGGGGACGTAGAGCTACCCTGAGACTTGCAAGCGTTGCCACCAGCAACGGGCGTTTGGGGCAAATGCAAGAACCCAGATGCGCTAATGAAAACCAGCGCCAGCTTGGGAAGACATCCGGCCACCATTTTTTCACCAGACGGATTGATGTACTTCCCATGCCCTCTCTGCTTCTCAACTCTGTCCGGCGAGGGTTTGCACACGTTGCCTCCGGCCACCATGGTTTGGTGCACAGAATTCCCTTTCAAAAAGAACGTCATCCAAAAGGCGTCTGTGCACTTCAATGTTTGTACCTTCGGTCAGTCACAACTTGGATCTCCGTATAGACGAGGGTGCAGTATGCGATATCTTGTTGGAGTAGCTTCACGATGTCATTCTGCGAAGCAACAACTCCGGTGATGACGGGGTGGTCGAGATACCTCTTGGTGCATCGTGTTGCCCCCTCTTCTTTTTGGGGCGGAGAACTAAAAGCACAAAGTTCATCTTCGGGGATCCGAAGGCGTGTACGTTTCCCACTCCACGTTGCCTTGGGAACCAAAGGAAAGCAAAAGGGAAGCCACCCATGTTGGGGGTTCCCTCAATTTACGTGTACCCGGGCGGTCGGAAATGTGTGTGCATGCGATTTGAGGGTATCCTCGCAAGGCTACTAGTTTAAAGGAAACCACAAGGACAACCGCTAGACCTTGGGGCCCCCCTATTTGCGGCACATACCCAAATGGACCTCTGGTTCAACAACCTCTGTTTGGCGACGTCAGTTTTCGCCTCCAGGAAACTCTTCTGCATCTCGGAGCAGTCATCCGGCAGCTCCCTAGGCCCAAATTGTCTCGTGAAAGGGGTTTGGACCCCAAAATTCGCGGGGTTTTGCTAGTGGTTGCCTTGATGGAATACCCCGGATTTCTTAACGCCTGGTTGATTAATAGGGGGATTCATCACTTTCGGATGGAACACCCCCTATTAACAGGAGGGCACCATTACCCAATAGGGCACGCAAAAAAAAGAGAGAAAAACAAACGAGCCACGCCATTGTTTACTTCCGCGGCCCTCGCCTGTACCCGTGGGTCGTTGGGAAGGCGGGTTTGTAGGGACCCTGGTTTGTCCAAGCACACGCTGAGCCCCAAGTTGCATCAACAGGACCCTCTTACTTTGTTGCTGAAGAGAATCCTCGAAAGACATCAATTGAGACTTCCTCAAACGGCAACCACGTCAAGGGACCCAGTTCTGGGATGTGTCTCTAAATGCGGGGATGCCTCAAAAAGGGAGTCTTCCATTGATCTTTGGTTTACGAGACCGCTGAAAAACCGATATCCATCCATCTGTGTAATATGCCACTATGGAGCCGAACAAAGCTTCTACATGGGTGGCTCGTCTTTTTTGGAGGGTACCTTCTTTTGATGGCTTTAAAGGGACACCAAAAGGAGCACCACGATTCTAAGCATGCTGGTGCTCAGCAGGGAATCTGGGAATGAACCCAGGGGTCCCCTGAAAGGAAACCAGAAGGGATGGTTTATGAGGGTCATTCCCTCATTCCCTGCCTATCGCACCAGCAAGTAAGGCAAGGCATACGGGGTGCTCCCCAAAACAAGAACCTTCGTGGCCCGCGAAGCCGGGTCGCTTGAACTGCCAGCTCTCCTGTACCATGGCCAGCAAGTTGAAGACGATCTCAGCCGAGAGGGTGGCTGAAGCCCCCGCAATTCTGAGTGGATTGGCCAGAGAAGTCCAGGAACTTTTCATTTACCACTAAAATGGTCCAAATCCAACAAGTTACTGAACTCAGGGAGTAGCGTTTCAAGGCTTGAACTTTGGATAGGCCACAGAGTTTGTGTCTTGGAGAAATACTTCAAACTGGTTGTCCATCTTGGCATTGACTGTGGTCACGAAAAGAGCAGTTCGCCTTATGGCGACCATGTTTGTCATGGAACCAGGCCGCCAAGTGCTCCATCCAGTCATGTTCCGTCTGCATGGGCCACTTTTCATCTGTTGGGCGGAAGACAGAAGGCCCGTCCACCTCTTTACACTCCTTGCAAGGGTAAGCGCTGGGGTACCCACCAGTCCCAGGTTCGGACACGTGTTCTAATTTTGGTTCCCACGAAAGAAAAGTGCAGCCGAGCAAGCACAGAGCTGAGCGCACCTTTTTGTTCCCGGCCAAGGAGCACGTCCACGGGAAGCTGTCAAGGCCGTCCAATCCAAGAAGATTACTGAGTACCTCAAGCGACAAAAGGACTGGGCAAGTTGTCAGTTTCCAGTGCAATCACTCTTTTTCCCCGGTTGCTTCTGAAAAGCAATGGGACAAACAGAGGGTGAGAAACTACTACAGGGTCCTCCACGGTCTTGGGGAGACGGGCATTTTGCGTTGGAGCAAGGTCGTGCCCATTCGACTGAATCGAAAGGCAGAAGGGTAGAGATTGGCCAGCCATTTGGCCGAACGAACTGAAATTGGGCTTCTGGTGAACTTGGTTGCATCTGGGTTTCAGGCTCTTCACACAATTTGTCAATATTGAATCCAATACTACAATCCAATTCAAGCCTTCGAACAGGTTTCGAAAATTCAAAAGGACAACCCGATAGGCTGTTGAACCGGTATTTGATGAAGGGAAACAAAAGTAGAGCCTTCACATCAGTTTCTGAACGTCAACAAGTAACTTCTGAACTTGGCAAGTGCTATCCAAGGGTTTTGCTTTGTAAACTTCTGGCGTGGCAATCCTTAATAAGACTATGAAAACGAATCCCAAAGCTGCATTGATCGAAAACAATCAAACTCTTTTGCCAGACACTCGCATACGCACTCCCCGAGTTCTTAAATTTGAAACTTTTTGGGAAGACCTTTTAAGTGGTAATACTTTTTATATACCACTCAAGAGGTCTTCCCAAAAAGTTTCAAGTTTAAGAACTCGGGGAGTGCGTATACAAGTGTCTAGCAGAAGAGCTTGATTGATTTCGAACAATTCAGCTTTGGGGTTCCCAAAAGCTAAGGGGGGAACTCAATGATCGCACCCAAAGGCTCGGCCTGAGATCCTGCTTGTGGTCCTTGGGAAACCCGAGGTTCACATTGGTTCAGCATTGGGGTTGCGATATGAGGAAACTGTTGGTTACCCTGCAACACCAACCCAAAGAGAGTTCCCAAAAAGCGAGCCAAACCTATGTCTAGCTTACCAAAACATCCAGCGTTAAGCTTGAGCGTGTCTGCTTTTGAGAGTACCTTTTGGGGCGGTTTCAGAGTGAACGAAAAAAAGGAAGCCAAGGATAAATTTTGAGAAGGTCCCTTTGTGAGACCTTCCCCCCCATTTAGCTCACCCCGGCCCCCGCTCCCCCGGATCGGTGCTCTCGCTTCTTACCTCCCTGAGTCATTGGCCAGATCCATTGTTCAGCATTTGCGTTGACCAAAGGAAGTCAGGGCGTAAGACATTTCGGAGACCAGCTCATTGGTAAAAAAAAGAGTTCAAGCAAAAGTCCGAACAGCTTGTTTACTACTAGACGTGTTTTTCCTTTTTTGTAATGAGTCCAACTGCTAAAAAGCGAGATGCCTATTGACCTCAGCCCGCTGTTTTTTTCGCGGGAAGAGGCGCCCTCTTTTGGTTGGATTTCAGAAGCAACCCCTCCCCAAAGGGCACAGGGTTTAGCTCTGGCCATGAATTTAAAGGAGAAATACTCTCCCAAGTGGTTCCCAAGTGGTTGAACATAAATCTCTCTCAAAATGATTCCCACATTGTCAATTAAACATCACTGCGAGCAATCCACAGGTAATCTGGGTTTAGCGCAACATTGCTAGGAACTTTAATTAGCAACTTGTTGGCGAGCATTTAGGGGATTGGTTCCCTATTGACTCAGAACTCGAGTGGATTTCCATTGGCCAAACAAACGCGGCGCCGGTTTTGGTTGATTCCAAAGGGGCCAGCAACAAGGGCACGACTGGGTGTCTGGCTTGAAGCTCCCACCCATATTGATATCCCTCGCAAACTGCCGGCTTTCCCCTTGGTTTTCTTTTAAACCTCCCCCAAAAAGGGTACCATCAAAAACTTACTCGAGTCAACGGGTCTTTTCCTTTACGGGCACCAAAGCCTGGGTTCATTCCATTTCTTCCCTACCTACCGCACCAGCTCCAAACCAACACAGCGCCAAGGCGCAGGAGCCAGGTTTGGTCCACCAGCGTCAGCACGGGGTCCGAGCTCCCCTCGGAGCAGTGAAAGGAGGCCGCGAGGCCACTTCCGTCGCCTCGCGCCGAATGGAGCCGTCGAAGCGCCGCCCGGAAAGCTGGTTGAAGGGTCCACAAAACTAGGCGGGAATTAGGGCCCCGGCAACAAAAACATCTTTTTTGCCTGGTTAGTGGAAAACAAAGGGGACCCCAAAAAGGCAAAACATAAAAAAGGGAACTATTTCTGGGGAAGACAACTGAGAGACGCGCGGACTGGATCCAGACCTCTGCGGTGTGACTCGCAGGAATTGTTGTGTTACTGAGAATGCTTACAAAACTGGATATGCTCAAGATTGACCCTCCAAGCGCAATCCTTGGAGCATGCCTCAAAATGTTCACAGCGGACCGACAAAAACCAAGAAATGAGGCGGTGGGTGTCCTGGGTTCCCGCAGAAACACCACAGCCTTCCGAGAAAGGGCTCTCATACTGCGCCACAACATAATTGAAAGGTTCAAAGACTGACCTCTTTGTGTGTAAGCTGCAATTGTCCATCTGTTTAATAGGGGGTCCTTCAGTAACCACTTTTGACGTGGTTCCAACTCAAGCTCAGAGTAACTTGCATCAACAAGGGGCACGTGCTGGACTGCTGCTTCGAGCTTCGGTTCTCCCAAGAGCGCACTATGTACTCCTTGGTCGGTTCGCCTATTGGTGGGGTGCGATTTTTGGGGTTGGTTCAATTCACAGCGAAAGTTTAGAAGCCCCCTCATTTCGGGGGGCCTGCCTATTTTGTATGGATGTCTACCCGTTGTGTCTTCGGCGTTTGTTTTTTTCCATGTAGGGCGTGGAGGTTCATCAGCATGCTGTGAAGAACACCACATGGTAAATTACACTTGGTGCCCTACTTTATCTTGAAGAAACAGGTTTAGCCTGCCCCAGTTCCGTGGATTTCAGAAAGGACTTCCCCCTTTCAAACTTGGTTTCTGTTTCAGACGTTTGCCACCTCAACCCACCGAAGGTCGAGCCAAACTATTCTGTTGATTCTGAAGGGCCAAGGGCCTTGACTTTGAAGGCACAGAAAACGGTTTGGTTCCCACCAAGCCAGGTCAAAACAGGGACAAGGGTTCCACCCAAGCAAAATCGTTTGTCACAGATTCAAGCCCGGTCCGTCCTTTTCAGCCCACCCGAAACGGAACAAACCACACGTTTCGTCCCTGCGCCTGGCACCCGGGGGTCGCACTTGGCCACGTGCATAAAGAGGTACACCTCGAGTTGATTCCGGTGACCTCGTGGGAAGACCGAAGGGTTCAAAAGAGGGTTTCCGCTGATTCTCACCATTCGGCCGTTTCCCAAGGTGGGAGAACGGCTTGGTCAAACAGAAAGAGGGGCACTCAACATCGGTGGCTGTGATTTCTCGACCTAATTTTTTAGCAACCAACAACAGGCTGCCCTCCAACCCCGCCCCCATCGTGGGGTCGCTGGATTTCCCCTCCAGCAGTTCCAATGTGGATTCCAACTTAAAACTGCCAGTTTTGGAGATTCCAAAAAGGGAAGTCATCAAAAACTTGCCTCCCCTCCCCCCTCCCCTCCCCCTCCCCCTCCCCCCTCCCCTCCTTTCCCCTCCCCCCATCGACTTCAGCCGGGCCACTGCGGCGCAGGGCAGGGCACAGGCCTCCTCCACCCTCGGAGCACCGATCCATCGATCCATCGATCGGCAGTCGCTCCCTGGTGGCCCACAAGGTGAGCCACAAATCCCATCGTCCATTTTGGTTTGCGTTTCCTTTTGGACAAACCCAGTTCATAAATCTACACTTTTTCAGGCGAACATGGAAGCTCCCAGGAGCCGATCCTGTAAATGGGTTACCAAGTCTTCCATTTCGTTATGGGTCCGTTCGGGAGCTTCCATGCTTGAGGGAGTGTAATCCACTGTCGGAAGTCCCTCCTTTTGGACAAAAGGGTATTCATATTTCCCCTTCAAGCATCGTACTAGCAGGAAACTCTCTTTGAATGGGTCCCAAAAGGTGATGCCTTTATCCAAGGGGAAACATAGAGAGCCCAGGGAAAACATAGAGCTCTGGCCTATGCCAACCTAGACCCACGCCATGAGCTGAACAGGCAACGCCCGCAAGAAGTCCCCAATTAAAGCATAGAACACATCTCCATACTGACGTTATGGTTGCAATCCCATGGTCTCATTTCGTGGTGCGAAATGGATTTCGCAACCATCCACAGTGGAGTCCACAGTGGCGTAACCCGAAGACATAAAGTTTGTAGAGCCTCCTTCTGAATCAAACAGTGGGGTCACGATGACCCCTTGATTTTGTGGATATGACCTCACGATAATTCGGGTCATGGAGACTCCAGGCAACGTCCTTGTGTCGGCAAAAAAAAACAGGAAATTATTTCCAAAAGGTCTCTCTGGGGCGATTCGGTCACACCCTTGAGACCAGCCAAGAAAATGTGTGTAAGCTACAGAACACATATGTCTTTTGTTTCTAGATGTCTCCTTCCGGTTTGGAATTGAGAAATAAAGGCAATAAAGGCCCAAAGAGGGCCTTGGAAGGGTCTTTGGGGAGGCAAGTTTGACTTCACTCAGACTCGGAAAGCTCCCCGCCCAAAACAAAACCCACGCCCGAAGGCGATTCGGCTTCGGCTTCCGATTCCAAGCAGCTCGGAGTCCCCGGGGAGCTCGGAGATGCGGGGCAGCCAGGTTTCCGCGAAGCCTTCAAGGCCAGCACCTTCAGGAGTCGACTTTTTCGGTTTTTCGGGCAAGTTGGGATCAGTTGGGACTCCGATTGCTAGGAATAACCGGGAAAAACTGGGAAGCGACAAATGAAGATAGTTGGCCAGTTTCGACCTGAATTTGCCTCTAACATGGTGTGTGGATGTGGATGTACGTGGCTGTGGGTCAAAAATAGGTACCCAACAATGGAAGCCTGGTAAATGGAAACATGGACTAAAACAGGCGGTCCTGGTGGTTTAATTTTGACCCACACCCACATGGCGCTGGGAATGATCGTCACCAAAGGGTCTTGCTTATCTATTTTCACCCACCCACCCGGCGTGAGCGCCTGGCGATCGGCTCCATCTCCGGAACAAAATTTTCCCAAAACCGGAAAGAGGGAAGCGGCAAACACAAAGCTTGAAATGATCAAGGCTCTCCGACAATCAGGCTTCCCGCAAAAAGGGTGACTTGAATTGGTGGTTTGGTGGTTTGGTGGTTTGGTGGTTTGGTGGTTTGGTGGTTTGGTGGTTTGGTGTTTTGGTGGTTTAGTGGTTTCGTGGTTTGGTGGTTTGGTCGCTCAGGCGAGTTTCCCATTCACTCATAAGAACCAGGGGTTCACATCTAAATCCAAAGCACCAACAGAAACAAACACATGTCAGGGATGCCTATTTCATTAAACCCACATCGATCCAAACTGCTGGGGTTTCTTAGACCCCGAACATGGCTTCGGTTTTTGGGTTCCAACTCCAAACAGCAAACCCCGCCCGAAGAACTCAAAAACGGGGCCTGTGGCCACAAATTCCCTTGAACAGGTGCTGGTTTGTTTTTGACGATGCTCTCGGCAACCGTACATTGCTTTATATATAGTAATTTTACAAATGCACCACTTTTCTTCCTGGGTTAGCGGCTTGTACTTAAAGAAGTTTGGACAGCTTGCGGTTCCCTCTGGAACATGTCATCATGAGTTGCCCAAGCATGCCTTCTTGTTGCCCCATGGTTCTCGCCTTGCCCTCCTTACTTGTCTTTACCAGGACATGTTAGAACACCCACCTCAGCTTTTGCCCCCAACCAAAACATCAAACTGTTGATGCACGAAATCCTGCACCACTTGCGGTAAGCAACTCTGGAATGCTGAGTCCCCTGTAAATATCAACAATCAATGGCTTCCCATATGTTTACTTCTGGCCGGTATTTCGTTTAGTAAGCCTTGGACATCATTTTAGAAGAGATCCAAGAACAAACACATTCTGAGTGCATAACGTTTTGCTTCCCGATAGAAATGCCTGTCCAAAAAGCATAAAGTCCAGGAACTCACGGAGAACATAGCAACATGAGACCCCAGGAGGCTGCCGAGCGGAAGAAGGCGACTGGCTCCTCCAACGACCGGCCTGTGAGGAGGATCTCCTTGATGATGCCTAGCACGTCACCGCCAAAGGCCTGAGTCAGTGAGGGATTTCAGGTACCCACCGGCAATTTATGAAGCAGTCTCCTGAAAATGGTCGGTTTCCTAGAGCCTACCCCAAAAAACGGCCAAGTTGGTAGTTTTCCCGAAGTGGTGCGACCATTTACGCAACTGTCCTTGTGGGGTGATTTGGGGGACCATGCTGAGTACATCCCCAGGCTTGGGCTGGTCTGCACACCTTTGCGGAAGCAAGGTGGGTTCATCAAGGATCCATGCAAATGTATCTCGACTGTAAGCAGCAACAAATACACATCTAGACATACGCGCAGGGGTATAGGTGCACATACTGCGTAACATGTGCATGCACGTATGGGTAATGCAACCAATAATAAGACACATAATAGTAATGATCAACGCATATTCGACATAATAAGGCTACGGCAAAAGTAACATAGTAATAACAATGGCAACCACAACAGTAATGATCGTAAATAGTGATCAAACTAACAATGACCGCACTAATAGACACAACAGTAATAGCACTATCACTAAGAATGATACTAACAATAAGCAACACTAAAACAAGACTAACCGCAATAGCAACACCTATAACACTACGTAGCATTACCACCACCACCACCACCACCACCACCACCACCACCACCACCACCACCACCACCACCACCACCACCACCACCACCACCACCACCACCACCACCACCACCACCACCACCACCACCACCACCACCACCACCACCACCACCACCACCACCACCACCACACCAACACCAACACCCACCAACCACCAGCACCAGCACCAGCACCAGCACCAGCACCAGCACCAGCACCAGCACCAGCACCAGCACCAGCACCAGCACCAGCACCAGCACCAGCACCAGCACCAGCACCCACCAACCCACCCACCAACCCACCAACCCACCAACCCACCAACCCACCAACCCACCAACCCACCAACCCACCAACCCACCAACCCACCAACTCACCAACCAACCAACCCACCAACCAACCCACCAACCAAACCCACCAACCCAACCCACCAAGCCACCAACCAATCAACCAATCAACCAACCCACCAACCCACCAACCCACCAACCCACCAACCCACCAACCCACCAACCCACCAACCCACCAACCAACTCACCAACCAACCAACCCACCAACCAACCCACCAACCAAACCCACCAACCCAACCCACCAAGCCACCAACCAATCAACCAACCCACCAACCCACCAACCGGCCAACCCACCAACTAACCCAACCAACCCAACCCACCCACCCACCCACCCACCTACCCACCCAACCAACCAAGCCACCAAGCCACCAAGCCACCAAGCCACCAAGCCACCAAGCCACCAAGCCACCAAGCCACCAAGCCACCAAGCCACCAAGCCACCAACCGACCAACCGACCAACCCACCAACCCACCAACCCACCAACAAACCAACCCAACCCACCCAACCAACCCACCCAACCCACCCAACCCACCCAACCCAACCCACCCAACCCACCCAACCCACCCAACCCACCCCACCCACCCAACCCACCCCACCCACCCACCCACTCACCCACCCACCCGCCTGCCCGCCCGCCTGCCCACCCACCCACCCAGTCACCCACCCACCACCACCACCACTTCTCCTCCTAGTACAACTACTACTATGTCTACTAGTCCTACTTCTAGTCCTACTCCTACTCCTTCTCCTACTCCTCCTGCTACTACTACTGCTAGCCACTGCTGTAACCATGTGAACAAATAGTAATAGTCTTAATACTCATGATGTGTGACGTAATGTACCGAGCGTAGTAACACATGCTTGTCATGCATGTAGCACATGTGACATATGCAATGTATGCAAATGATGCAATGCATGCAGAAAATGCAATGCACGTAATCAATGAAATACATGTAATACATGCAATGCATGGCGTGCATGCAACGCATGTATTGCATGTAATGTACTATGCACTGTATGTATTGCATGTACTGTGTGCAATGTATGCAGTGTATTGTGCAGGCAAGGTCATGCAATGTAACGATATGATTTGATACGACATAACATGGCGTGCGACCTATCATGCGTGCATGTGCTCCACAGAATGTGGATGGCTACTACGCCCTGCGCAAAATGTCTGACCTGTCGCAGGTTGGTGGGACTTCATTTCCCAAACAGTTTTAGTCCACAGATCCAGGCCATGGCCAAGGAAACAGGACCCTGACCGACAGCTTCCTTTTGACTAAGCGAACAGTTTCCACTGTTACCTGTACAAATCCTGTTCCTGGAAGTATGACACCCAGAGTTGTCAAACAGGCATCGGCAAAAGCGGCACTCTGATTCTTTTGAGAATTCTCTGTTGTTGTCGGTTGGGATCGTTGCAAACCTTCACTTGCAGATGAGTGAAAGTTGTCTCTATTCCCCTTTTGGCTGAGTCATCCCTGCTACTGACCTTCTTGGTTGTGTCATCCCTGCAACTTGTAGAGGACAAATTGGGCCTGCCAACTAGGGGCAACCCGGGCCCGAGCGCCTCGCAAAGGTCCATGCGCAGGCCTTTGGTCATCAAGGGCAGGTCTGTTTCTGCGTCCTGCACGTCACTTGCTCGGACGAATGACCCTGGGTGCCGAATATCCCCAGATACGCCCGCACGAGATCTGCCTTACCCACTCAGGGAACCTCGGTTGCTTTCTGCTCCCCTGCTAAAAGTTTAACTTTTAGTGGTTTAATGGAAAAGCCATTAGTTGGCAAAAAGTTAAAGTCCTAACATCCAAGCAAATGCAACAAAGGAACCTCTTCATCAGGGAGGTCAAATACTTGCCTAGCGTTGGGTGGTCATCCAAGCAGACCGAGATGAGCCGTGCTTGTGTTGACCAGTCAAGGACTCTACCCCCACCCAAGTGTTGAACATGGTTCAGATCAAAGGCCCGGACACAAAAAGTGCTGCGTTCTTTGTTGGTTGACTTCAAAAATGGACCCCCCAAAACCCAAAGTTGAAAAAAAGGAAGCGCCCGCTGGGTGTCTGAGGACCTAGCTGAGGAGGGGGCTGGCGCTACCCCGTCTGAAAGCAAGCAACCGCGAGCAACACAAAAACATGGAGCAGCCTCCAAATCCATGCTCAGAAGTCCCATATTGATGGCCAGCTGCTGGCATGCCTGGAATTGTGTTCCCTCAAAGGAGTGCCTTGCTACAATTGCCGCCGTGCAACAGTTGCTGAACCGTTTCAGGCAAACGTCCCTTGTACGGGGGCCTGCCAGCTTGTTGCCAGTGCTCTTCTTTCACGGTGAAAGCCGGCGCGGAGCAGGGCGATGAATACATGCTGGGCAAATGGACCCCTCTTTTAACCAACAGCCTTGACCATCAAATGATATGATCTCGCAACAATCTGCTTGTCATCCTTCTTGCTGGAAAAGACAATGCAAACAGGAATCTTAAGTTTAATCATATTCCTTTTTTTCCCGCCATCACGAGACTGAACATGTCCTCGCAAATGCAGAATTTGTTTAGAGCCTGGAGGTCTCCACTCCGATGGAATCCATGACTTGGTCGTTCTGAGGGTACCCTTTGCAGTTGAGTAAACCAAACACCCGACAACATTGTGGATCCCCTCTTGAAAAGCAGACAGGAATTTCAGGATGGCCTCCCTGAACCACAGCGACTCCCAGCCCTCGGCTCTTTCGGCTCTTGTAAAAGGGTCCCGGAAACTCTCAAAATGGAAAGCTGCCGCCCCCGCGGGCGTTTCGAACCCCACGCGTATGCCTGCCATGTTCGCAGGGGAGCCGCCAGCGCGGCAGGCAGAAGGCCAGCCCAGCGCATCAGGCCGTGGACGTTGTTCTCAACATGGCTATGGGTCGAAATTTATCCACCAGGGGACCGCAGGTGTTCGTCTTTGGCTGCATTTATTAGGGCAACCCATGTTCGGCACCTACTTTTGACCCACAGCCACATGGGATTCGGGGCTCTGGCAGGGGACAAAGTAGAAGCCAACCTTTTTGGAACTCATGGCAAACCAAATCCAGTCCATTTTGGGAGGACCGCTTTGAGAACATTTCTTGGCAACAAGGAACCCATGGGAAAGCAACTCCATGGCGAACAAAACTCGTCGCCTTGTTGGGGAAACTCCCAAAACCAGACGTGGTCCGAAACGTTTTTGGGACATGGATTTTGCGTCTCAAAAGGACCGTGTTGGCCTAAACTAAGCTTTTTCTTGAACCTTGGCAATACACCCATGCAAACTTTGGGGGGCAGGGTTCCGTTTTTGACCTGCTTTGGGTAGATTTAAACCCAGAGATTCCCCTTTCGTGGGAATCAACCACCCCTGGGTTTGAGTCTGCCTTGGGGTAGTCAAAAAACGGAACCCTGGGGGGGGAGGCTCTAGCTTGAGCTCCTGTCAGGCTCGTTGGCCTCGGGGCGAGACAGGCAGCGCAATGTGTCGCTAACCCAATGCAACTCAACAGATGGGTTGATCAATACTCCAGGCCCCCCAAATGGCTGTGGGTCAAAATTAACCACCAGGGGACCACAGGTTTTGGTCCATGTTGCCACTTACCAGGGTTTTTCATTTATATAGGGTACCTATTTTCGACCCGCACCCCAAATGACCATGGGTAGCTTTGGCCATTTGTGTGGCAAGCATCATGTGTTTAGTGGTTTTCCAATGGTTATCTCATGCAAAGGACCTGTTTTTTCCCCCAGAGAAGCAGAAGCTCACCTGTCGCCCAACAGTCAACAAGCTGCCCAGGTTCCGTAGTTGCCCTGCCCTTGGGAACCCAGGATTGATAAGACCCTGTTTGAATAAGGAGGCAACCAATTTTAGAGGAAGTCCGCTTGTTTGCTTTGCTGGTCATTTTGTTCTTCTTCTGGTATATATTCAAGGCATCCTGGCGCCCTCTTTTCTTTCTGCTTTCTTTTCGGAAGGCATCCCAACCACCACTGGGGGAAGCTGACCATCATTGGCCCACAGAAGCCAGGAGACTCTTCATGATAGTCAAACCATGGACAAAATAGTCAAGACCACACTTAGATGTTTTAACGGTGGATTCCATCAATTGTTACAAGTCTTTTTGCACTCAAATGCTATTCCCTGACTGACCCCTACCTCCGACATAGCTAGCGATACCCCTCTTTTCCGCCGATTTCTCGCACATGCAGACGGTTCCTGCGTTAATATGTACTGGGTTGTTCAAAACGCCGGGGAACCCGAATCGTATTCTGCAATCCGCAACACCACCGCGACATGAAGGGTACTACCAACTGGCATAAGGATTGAGTATTGATTTGAACAACCCAGTAAAATCGGTATGTGACGGTATGTGCCAAAATGGAGCTTCCTGTTTGTTTCCCTTTGAAACTATTCACAAATCAAACCCTCAAAAAAGACAGCCCTAATTAAATGTTGCATGTCTGACAAACGGTTGCGTGGCTTGTCGCCGGCTTGGCTTCGAATGGCACTGGAACCGCCGTCAAAACCGGGCAGCTTTCCGCTCGAGTCTTGGACTGGGCGGGCTATTCGTTCCCTTCGGGAGACGCCGGCGATTCATTCCAAAAAAAACATCTCATGGTACATGCCTCACTTGCCAAGTGGCCATGGGGAAGCAAACGCATTGCTTCGAATTGCTTGGGGGCGATGTTAGCACCCATGCAATATCGAGGCTTTCCAAAAAAGGTGAAAGGCCAAAACAGGGAGCTGGATTGAAAGGGGCATCCCCTGCAAACTAGGATACAGCAGGAGGACTGAAGGTCTGGACAGGTTATTTCGGTCAAAACTCGGCCATAGACTAGCGGCCCCACCAAGGAACCCCTTATTCATCGGGGTTTTTCAATCCGCCCAGTTCGGCTCCCGTCTTGCTTCTGTTTCCTATCTACTTGACGTCTGAACAGCTAGGATCTCTGCGTCAGATTCCTCCATATTTGAACAGATTGAAACAGTGACTGGTTTTTGTCGCGAACACTTGGATCAACCGCAACAATTCCCAGCAAATTTCTGGGCACTGAGCTCTGCGCTCCTCTTCCTGGCCTCCAACCTCCCAAAATTGCAAAGTTCGTTTCTGGACTGACACTATTTACAACTATAGCTTTGCAACCTAGAACTCCAAATTCGGGCTAAAAGCCCCTATCATTTTGGACTGCTGCGGCTCGTATCCCTGAGTTGCATCCCAGAAAAAAAGCCATGGAATAATGTTTCTTCAATAGGACACCTGCAGGAGGGTTCGGCTCAGAACTTCAAACACTTCCTATGTCATGGGACTAAATCAAGTTTGGATAGACTTGATTGAGAGTAGATAGCACAATTCTCCAACTTAGCTTTAGTCATCCTAGTCATCTCGTTTACTTAAGTTTACTTCGCCACGTCTGCCTGGAATTGTGCCATTTACCAACTCGGATTGTCTTTCAACTTGGTTGCAAAACCCAAGGGTAGAACAATGGCTCCTGGACAAGGAAACCAGCGGAAATGGGTTTGTAAACGTGATGGAGACATTTGGGTGTCTTTTGAGAAACTCATCTTGGCTTGAAGCCAACGGCAGATTCTGGGCATGGCTCACTTGGTCATACTCGGCCAGCGCGGAAGCCGCGCTAGCGGCTCAGGCGCTTCAGTCCTGGTCTTGGGTCTGCGCTGAAATCGGCTTTTCTTTTGGTTTCATGTTTTTTGTCTTGTCATTCAAGTCTGCGTCGAAATCGGACTGCCTTTAGATTTCATGTTTTGTCCCGAAAGAGCAACTGCTGTTTGCATCTGATCGTTTCAATTGGACCGCAAATCGCCAACAACTGGAGAACATGTTTGGGCAGCCAACTCAAGCTGCCTGGTCAATGACAAGGCATTGCCTCGCGTGAATGGGGTGCAAAGAACGAAGAACAGCCAACTGGGTAAACCAGCCGTTGTTGTACAAACTTGTGGCAGCCTTGTTTTTCATGCCCTGGAGCAAGCGACAGCGCAAGTAAGTGTCACGTAAAACCACAAGCGCAAGCGCTGCGCTTGTGGCTGGTTGCTCTGCTTCCAAAAACATGTGACCCAACACAAGCAGGGAGATACGAGGGGCATAAGCCGAGAACCCGGCAGCTAAGCGGATTGGGGGGAAATAAGAGTTCACCTCCCACCCACTAACATGGAATCCCTTCTGGGAGGGTACATTGAAATGCCTCCAAAACAAACTAGATCTCACAAGCCCACTGGATTTCCAAAGGAAGAAGGGTGCCCTTGTTATGTTGGCTGGTATGTAAAGGGACACCTTCCCAAGTCAACCTCTGATTTATCTTGAGTATAGCACCCAGCAGGGTGACTTTCTGTGTAGTGAGAATTAACATATATTGCGTTGATTCCTTGGATTAGAAAGCTCCTACGAACAAAATGAAGGGCAACATTGTCACTACCCCCCACCCCAAAGAAAGAACAGAAAAGGATGTACAATTTGTTGAAATGTGCAAGGGGTAGCCCAAACTACGCGAGCGTTGCCCGAATTGGATGCGGGGCAACTGGAGAGTCATCTTGGTGGGCAACTTAGTGAGTCTTCCATGGAGTACTAATATGTGTTTCAAATTGGCGATAGGCTACTGACAGGAAGCTGATCCCTGAAATCAAAAGAGCTCCATCTCATTGCCTTTAGTTTTGTTCGGAAACTTGTTTTGGACTGAAGAACTGGTTGACAAAACCAAGAAAGTTCAACTGTCGGGCAAACAAATGGAACCACCACCTACTCAAACAAACCCCCGCCAATAATACATCGCATTTGCCAGCTCATCGGGAAAGAAACAATTTCTGGAACGTACACAGGCTGTTGGTCGAATCAAAGATCACCTCGTCTTCACAGGTTGTACAACTGTTTTTAGAGCTGTAGTTAAAAAGTTAGAACTAAAGTGTGTGACAATCAAGCTGGGTGTTAGCTGATCGGGTGTTGGTCAAACATTATAGCCGACCTGGAACCCTGGCCAAGGAAATCAAGGACCAAAAAATGCGGTCACCTGGTGGTCTAATTTTGGACCATACCCAATTAGGGGGTCTGAGACAGAAACAATAACACCCTCCTGTGTACCTTTGAGGCTTCCTTTCAGAGAAATCACAAGTCATGCGTTACACAGCACCTCAGGGTGAATCATGCCGAGCCCCGAACCCTGGACGGTGGGTGTTCTGACCATGTCCGTGTCACCCTGACGTAGGCACGTCTGCAAAAAGTCAATTTTTCCTTTTGTCAGCCTGCACTAAGCACGAAGCCAACCCAACAGCGAACCACGCACATTGCATACCAAGGGAACAATCGATCACCTTGTGGGGCAACCGCAACGCAGCAAGCAAATGCAAGCAATGGACAATCCAAATTAAAATGAAGAAATGAGCAAAAAAGGGGCCGGACGAGAGTTGCTAAGGCTTTGCGCCTGGAGGCATGCCGTAGTTTACATCCCAAAGCTTGGAATATCTGAACATTTGGGTGTGTTTTTGAAACTGGGACTCCTAAACATAGGTAGTTTCTTTGTGGGTTCCCGTGAAACCAACCCAAACATGGTACCTTGTCAAATTACACACCAACTAGTTCATGTCTTGTTTAACAATGACAGCCGCGGATCCTCTCAAAAACCCAAGGGTGTGCGGCCGCGCAAGTTCCACAGTTGGGGCGAACGGTGCATGGTGCTTCACAAGCCAAGCTAAGCCCAACGCACTAGTGCTCACTCAGCCAAAACGCATATTGCATCCCATGGCGTCTAGGCGCAAACACACATTATACGCGGTTTGAAACACATTCGCTGTGCGAACCAAGGCGAACGCATTGCCCTTTTAGACATCCAAATGAAACTCATGCCGAAGACATGACAAACACACAAGGGCCAACATAAGAAGCCCTCCCTCTTGAGACACCCATTAGGGGCTAGGGAAAGGGCATCATGATCATGCTTGAACCACGGGGAGCCTGACGGTTTTCAGGACCTTGGCAGATTTTGACTGACAGCGAAACTTCGGTGATGTCTGAACATGGACTTGCCCCACCAAAGCCAAAGGAATTCACCTCAGTCTAAAAGCTAAAAGGAGGTAACACTCCGAACTTCGTCCTCATCGCTCTCGTCGTCTGGTAGCTTCTTCTCGTCCTGCACGACGCATCTTGCAATGCCTTTTTCTTCGGCGAAGGTCAGTAACGGTGCCTCCCCACACCTGATTTTGGTGAACCCTTAATGTCTGATGGCAATTTGGTGAGCCACTGAACGACTGGGAGAATCACGAGTGCTGCTCCAAGGGCCTGTTGGCTCTAGAAGGGATTAGCTTCCTTTTCATTTGTTCCCAATAGTTGGGTCATAGAAAGTCGGACTGGCTTTTCAACTCTCCATCCGGAACAGCAAGCACTTGTAGAAAGGAGGTCTGTTACGATGGTCCCCTTATTCGCTTTTTTGTATGGGAGAAATCCCATCAAAGTCCTGTTGCAATATGCTGAGAAGACCCCCAGTCATCCTTTCCAGGTCGGGGATTGGAGCATGCGGGTGCGCTTCGCATGTTGCACGTGGAGTTGTTGCACACTGATGATGCAAAGCATGGGAGGTGCTGAACATGTGCGTTTATGATTTCAACCAATTCAACAACCGCAAGCAAGGCATCCCCGTGCAAGGATTCCTTATCATGGGAAAGCTTGCACTGCAAAACCTTTTGTGGGGTCACGATCAATTTGCCGAGGCATATCTTAAATAGAAACAAAGCACGCACAACGGATGATATTGCTTACTATATGGAACATAATTAAGCCTTTCATGCAGGCATCGCATGTCCAACCAAATTCTACCAACAACAGCCAACACATTTTGTCAGGTACTCATCAAACGAAGCTTAGAAGGAATTGTTGTGGCACTGAAACAAAAACTGAGAAACCGAACCGTTTGCGATCCGAGCCGTTCCGGAAGCGGACCGTTTGCGATCCGAACCGTGGAGACCGAGCCGCTTAGGAACCATTGCACAACGTGAAGATGTTGAAGCCGCCAAAGGCAACACCTCCAGGCTCACTGAGAAATAGACACATGCTCGGAAAAAGCCACTGAGTCAGCCTGACAAGTAGGCCGGCCAACTAGAATGGCTGGACACATAGACAGCACCACATAATTGGACGGCCAAACAGACAGTTTGCTAGACAGATTACAGACAAATCGCAAGACACACACCCCGCCAGACACACAGCAAAAACTGAAGACAGGGACGTAGCCAACCGTTCCCTGCAAAGTCGTCCTAGAGATGTCTGCGCACTTCCATGCTACACCGTTACACCCGTGTGAGCCAGCAGGGTTTCGGAGCCGCTCGCATCCGCTCGCGGGCCCGCTCCTCTATCACCAACTGATCTGTGCACAAGTAGGCCCCCGAGTAGCAGAGCAACGGCCGCAGCGCCTTGACATGAGCCGAGAACACCCCCTAGATGTTTAGTGGGTATGTCATATGTCTCAAAATGCCCCGCAAAAGTGGTAGTTTCCTTTTGGTCTCACTTTAAAACCATCCATTCTTAGGCTCCCTGAAACAAGACAAACCCACATTTGGGTATAACAGGATTGTGTAGGCCTTGCCAGTTCTCTTGGTGACACATGGGCAAACCCTCCCTTCCCACGTGACTATGTGGGTGCGGGCGGAAGCTGAGCGCCCGAAGAAGAGATGGGGTAAGTAACTGAGCCTGAACTTCACAACCCTTGGTATGGTTGCAAAAAAACACATTGGTTTGCAGCCCCCTGCTAAAAATGAACAAAAAACAAAAACATTGCCAAGAACCGCCGTGAAGGGAAATAGCGAGACTCATAAGGCTTCAGGAACCACATGGACCTATTCAATCTCGAGATGCAATTCAAGAGGTTGGGCATAGCCTGTCCACATACGGGGATCTAGTGGGACAAGCTCTTGCTGGATCTACTTGCTGGTTCTCAGGGAATCCCCAGGTTCATTCCCAAAACCATGGGTCATTCCCTACTGAGCACCAGCAAGAAAATTCCACGCATTGTTCTCCTATGATTGTGGCTGAATTTGGCATTCATTGCGCCCAACCACATTCTGATTCTTTGAGCCCTAGTTTCTAGTTTCTATGTGGCCCGTGCAGGTTGCCCCGCTTTGGCTTGTCAGGATAACCTCCACAATCTCCACATGTCTGGGTGCAGAGTGATGTTTCACCGACCTGAAGTCAGAGACCCTGAAGAATAAACCCGTCATTAGTGTTGCAAACAGCCTTGAGGTCGCTTGAGGTTCGTGCAGCTTCGGTACGCTTAGTCGACATGTATAGAGAAACCCGGACTTTGCTTGGGCACTGGCGGACCCGTTCTTGACCCCTTGAGTAGAGGTTTCCCACCAAAAAGGGAATTGGTGCTGAATTGCTGAATGACTCCCATGGCATTTCTGAGAGAGCCCTTCAACATTCGCAACACATACGTGCCGTAAGTGGTTTACGGCCACCAGACAACGTTCCACACGTCTTCGTTGGGCCTAAGGCCGCATAAGCCACAAGGGTCCCCCAAAAACCATCTCTCAGGTCCTGAAAGGTCGCTGGGAATTTCCCCAACGGGAAGGGTTGGACTGGTTGGGACGGACAAGAAAGGAAGGTTCCACTGGCAAGGGTAAGAGAAAAGGGATCTTACACTATACACCTGAACATTGCCTTCTAAATGGTGGTTTCCCTTTACTTTGCTGGAAAAAGCCGTGTTTCAAATGGGCAAAATGTATTTTTTTGAGGAGCCCTGGACCCTGGAGAAAAAAAACATGTTTCCTGTCGCTTGAAGGGAATCATCCAGGGTGAACCATCCCCCAGTTTCCTTCATCTGCTCGCAGGCGATCTCACTCCAAATTGAACCATGCCCAAGCATAGGTGTCCTTCTGGGAACATAGATGGATTTCCCCAGATTCTGAAACCAGGTCCACCAGGAATCCCCTTCATTCTAGCAAAGCAACCCAAAAGGACACTTCAGCAACAAACAAAACCCAGTACACAAATGGTCGACCCACAACCATGTAAAGAACTAAGAAGGCGGCCGCAGCTATTTATGGTTGGGATTATCCCTTACTAACCTTCACTTACCCGGGCTTTGATTGTGGCTCACCTACCCAAGTTTCCGAATGAATCCCCCTGACCCCCCGCAGGACTCTTGGGCTTCCCTGCGTTGTGGAGATGGGCTCGGAGCGGCCGCAGGACCTCACGAGGCTTGGACTTCTGGTTTCTTGCTTCCTGATAAAATGGCCTGGCAAACCCTCCCTGCAAAAAGTGAATCACTTTTTGTGGGTTTGGTGGAACCCCCCTTGATTTCGCAAAAAGTAAAAGTCTAAGATCCAACCCAATAGCAGTCAAGAACCAGGCAACCAAGAACCAGGCAACCAAGAACCAGGCAGTTGTCCTGCTGGACAAGTCGAATCTTGGCTTTTGGGCTTCAGTTCTGCTTTGGCTTTGGTCCATTTCCCTCTGAAAGTTTGGGTTTTTGTATTTGTTGCTGAAATGGGGAACCCCCCCAAATGATTGGCTTCTCTCGTTGCTTTTGCTCTGAGCAAACAATTGAGAGGTTGACCCAGGATTTATAAACCTGCCCCAGTAATAGGAGGTGTTTCCTCCAAAAGTGATCTGGATTCCCACTAAGGAGGCATCCCCCTATCAAAATCAACCACGGGCTCGTGAATCTGGGGTTCCCACCAAACATGGTTTGGCTCACATGATCTGCACCGGTTTGACACCTTCATCCCCCAAACGGGCTCTGAAAAACAGACTTGGGTTCCCACCCGCCCAAACCAGTTGCTGTTTTTTTTTCCAGCTTGGCTCCCGGGCTCTCTCTGGCAGCTGCGCCAAATCCTCCTCCTTCGCCACCCAGATGCTGCACGCCTCGCCCTGAGAAGGACCAGCCCATCCGATTGCGGACGGGGACATGAGTCACTTGCTCAAAACCCGGTATTAACATGGTCGTAATCCCAGAACCATGCTTCAAGAATTAAGAAGGCGGATATCTGCAGCGATTTATGGTCCCTTAGTAACCTTCATCTGCCCGGTTTTGATTGTGGCTCACATGCTTCGCATCTTGCGATGGGATCCCCGGATCCTTTTCATCACATGGGTGGCAACCAGACTATTCGCTGCTAAGTGGACTTGGTGACTCTTGCCGGAGACAAAGTGTCCGATTGCTTGCTGGTTCACAGTTAGCGAAGACACAAGTCCAAGCAAAGAGTGGGAGGCGAAAGATCCAACAAAAGTCTTCAGATCTTCACCTGTATCCCGCCGGCAATATAGGGCTGTCTTCAAATAGGGGTCTCTGTTTCAGAAGGTGTTGAGACATGGCTGTGGAAAATCCCTCTTTGTGACACCAACACTGCTCATTCACAGACATGACTTTGTCACTTGGGGCATTCCTCGGTATCACAGAACGCGGCAACCTAAAACCCTACGCGGCACATGGGTTGAAACAAAAAAGGCAATCAATCATAGAGGGCACCTTTATTTACAGGGAATCGAGAAGGACAACCCTCGGGATCGCCCTATTCAAACACAAACAATGTTAAATCTTACACCCACCTCCGTGTTGATATTCAAAACGGCTGCCACAAGGAAACTGGAAGCAACACCCACCACTCCCAAAGACCCTTGGTGACTTGGTGTTTCAAGCAAATCAATGTTCTTTGCAGCGCTCGGAACGCACACAGAGCCAACATGAATCAACCGCATGTCTCGAACCGAGAAAGGCATACCTTGTATTGACGTAAGGTGCCGCTCAAGCATACAAAAGCTTCCAAGCCACGCTCACTTCCTAAGTGGATTGGTCAGACAAGTCGTGCTTCTTATCGATCAGGCCCAAAGAGTTTTTAAAGCTCAGCGGGTTGGGATGGATGGATTGAAGTCCCGATGGTTGCAATTCGAGGGGTTTCTGACTGGGACGCAAAGTTTTCGCCAGTCCCTGCAGGCCTACAAACCCAAACATATGCAGACCAGCTGGTACTATAAGGAAAGCCCAAGCACCCCACTGGGTGTAGAATAGCCCTACTGTGACGACATAATACAGGGCTCCATATATATATATATACATACACATACTATAATGAGTGTGTATATATATATATATATATGTCTACATTCCCCACCAACAGGAAACTCATCTAAATGTGACCCTTTTTGGTGATGTTCAAACGGTGTTTCAAACAAAATGGGGACACCACACATTGCGTGGTTTTCCTTGCTTCCCATGACCCCACAGGCCATAGCCTTGGGCGCACTTAGGGAGAACTGCTCCTGAGTTCGGACGGACACTCAGCTTGGATTTGGACCCAAAAAGGTCTTCCAAGGGACTGACAAAAACAGCTTTGATGGGCTCACTTAAGTCTATGAGTGCAAGTGGTCAATTCCAGAGTTTGGTTTGGCCCGACCTTGCCTTTTGTCCGAAGTTTGGCAAACATGTCCAAGGATTAATTTTGGTGGATTTAAAGGGGGTGGATGCTCGCGAGTGCGCCTTTTTCCAAGCCAAAGCGACACCCCAAAACGTCAGACCGGGCCAGGTGCTCTTCCAGACTACAACATGTTCCCCTTGGGAAGGGTTGGGAAAGCAACTTCCACAACCTTTGTTCCTTTGGTTTCCCTTTAGCCATCAATAAACGGGTCCATCATTTTGAGAAACCTCCATTTGTCGGTCTTGCTCGGAATGTACAGCGCCTTTTTGGCGACGCAGATCCGAGTGGAACCTGCTGACTTTCTTGGGAGTCCATGTCTGGTCAGGGCCTGTCCCCGGCAAGGGGAACTTGCAAACAAGGAACAACTTCGTTTCGAGGGTCGATTCCATTCTCCCAAAAGAAACCGGAGAGGGTGGGAATGGCGATTTGCGGCCCAGCAAACCAGGCGTAGATGGTGGAATCCAGTGAGCAGCCGGGTACCAAGAATATTAAAGATCTGCTTTGCTGTGGCCAAACACCCACTTCTGCCTCTTGTTCCGATCTAATGACTCAAGTTCGCAAGATTCTCGGCATATTTTCTTCCACATTTTGTGCCGTTGGGCGGGGGCGGGGGTGACAATGCAAACTACAGACTCCAAGGAGTTGCAGTTTGACACATGTTCAAATCTCATTCAGAAAAGGCAGACCTGCATGTTCAAAACAAGGCCGATGTGGAAAACAGTTCAGACCTCCACATTGCGAAACATAGCCGGCCAATGGAACCCTCGACTGAGGTTGCAACCCAAGTATGGCTCAGTCAAACAAGACGCTGAGGTGTTTCTTTTCTGAACGTTTCACTTAGCGACCCAAAGGCAATTCAAGAAAGGACCAAAGTCTCGGGATGTTTCTGGTCGGGTCTGACAATTTGAGCAAGGGACTCTCAGAGCTTCTGATCATGATGCTCTCCTGTCACAGCTAGCTCTTTAGGACTCGATCCTTTTCCCATTGCCCATGCTGGAAAGAAGGGTCCCTGAAAACGGGGAAGTCACCCCTGGAACTTTGAATGCGGAATTGGTGCGTTGCAGCGCGAACACTCGAGTCGCAAGAAATCCCCGAGGTGTGAACGCATCGAACTTGGAAGCTCTCTTTTTTGAAGACCATTCCGCATACGAGCTAAAGCACGTCGTAAAGGACATGGGACAATGACTAGGTCCTTCAGTAGAGAGGTTAGAATAAGGGTACCCTTTTTCCTGTAGTCGATTTTAGCAGGGGAACCCTCCCCCAAAAAAAGGGTTAAGAAGGGCACTACTGGGGGACCTAGATGAGAAGCCCTTTGGTTTTGTGGTATGAGTCCCAAAAATCCACCATCAACTAGACTCACGGAACCTGATGCATGGATCAGTCCCCAACCACTGGGATCAACATGGAGAAAACATTAAAACATCCATCCTCTTGTGTCCTTCAGCAGAACCTGCAGTTCATGGCAACTTAACAGCCAGTTAGGCCCATAAAAAAACTTCATCAAAGCCAGACTCTGAATTTGCTAAGGCGCTGGATAATCGAATCCCAGTGTGGTCAGTGAGCAGTAAATCTCGTCCTGGCGCAGCCTGTCGAGATGGCAGGGCAAGCCAAATGTGGCGTAGGATCTGCACGAATTGGGGGTTGATCAATATTTCTGCCCCCCACATGACCAAGGGTAACTTTTTTCATGTAGTGGAAACATCATCTTCTTACCGGTTTTCCTGAATGCTCATCGCATGTATAGGGCCTTCTGATCAACCCCCACATGTGTGTGCATGCGTGCATGTGCATGCGTGGGTGTGTGCGTGTCTTAGAGGGTGCCCTTGTGACCTTGGTTTAGGCTGGCGCCCGGCTTGCGGGAGGCATTCGGCACATTCGAGGCGTTGGACAACTCAGCCCCTGGAACTTGCAGGGCTTTGCTTTGACCGGAAATTATTGAAGTTGTTGTCTGCTTTCAGGGGACACCAACAGTAGAACCCCAATAACATTGTCAGCCTCGTTGAACAGAGCAAGACAGTTGCTTGCATCAACGCCTGCCGTGTATTCTAGCGTGCCTTGCTGGCCCCTTGGGCAGCTGACAAAGCCTGGAGCTCTTGTGTTGCACGGTTGCAAGATTGTTCGCCAAATGTGCTATTGACGACAAAGGAATATCCAATTGCGCCGGCGTCACCGGGATAGTTAAAGCACGCAGAAGCACAGTCTGCACAAACATTGTTCTCTGACAGACCTCCCACTCATGCATGCCGCGGGCTCCAGCGACCGTGGGGTGGCCTGGGTGCAGAACGTTCAGAATGGCATGCCCTAACGCCAGCAACCTCAAAGTGCTCACCCAAATGGATTGGCAGGAATTGAAACTTCTTATCAAGTTGCTTCCGATTGTAGCATTGGTTTCTATTTCCTTTCAACTTGCTTGGCCAGTATTCAAGCTTCCACGGATCCTGTCTCGTTCTTGCTCCGCGCTGCAGCAAGCAGGGGCCTGCTTCGAAGTAGCTTTGAGAGGCTTGGACCGGGCTTTTGTTCAGGCTGGGCTTCAGGCTTCGCTGTCTTGTTTGTCTCGGGCAAAGGCAACAGGCTTGTAGCCAGCTCTTGTTTCCCACGCTTGCTGCTCCAGCGAGGCTTGGTGCAGGCCGTGCTGCTGCGTGCTTTGACTATTTCGGTGACGCCGGCGCAATTGGATATATTCCTGTGTCGTCTAGTAGTTTCCGATAGCACATTTGCGCGAACACATCTTGCGCTGCCGACATCTGTGCAGCGCAACAGCTTGTCAGCTGACCAAGGGGCCAGGCAACGCATGCTGAAATACACGGGCAGGCGTTTGCCTGCAGAGCAATGTGTTGTGAGAAGTGTTGTCATCAGCAGCAGGGCAAAGGAACAGATGTCTTGCGACCATGTCACCCAGCAAAGTCAGACAGCAACCCGCTAAGGTTCATCCAATTGAAATATTCTCCAGGATCAGCTATGGTCATCTGCCAATCCTGGTGCTCAGCTTCCTGTGCCTCCACGCCCAAACTTGCTTGACGTTGGAAGGGGAGCAACACATATTAAATTTTAGTAGCTAAGTGGTTGACCACTCAACCAGACAATAAGCAAAAAAATGGGAAACATGTTTCCCAACAACACGCATGCAAAGAACTTGGAAGGCGCAGCTTTTGGGATCGGCGAAGTGTTCACGATGCCGAAGAGCCGAGATCGGCTCTTCGAACGGTGCAGCCTAGGCCCGAACGGGCTTTGGCCCAGTGAAACCTTAGTTTTACGAGAAGGACAGAGCCCCTCCCACTGGGCAAATATTTCACCAGCCGAAAACAAGAAATCGTGCACACTTCACTTTGGTTTAGAACAGCGAATTTCAAATCAAGTTGCTGCTGCTATCCTACTTAAATGTCTAACTCGCATCTTCTGCAAGTGGCAACATACTTGTACAAGCCTAACACTTTTGAATTTTGACAGTTCACTAGATCTTGGTTGCCGTTGGAAGGGGAGCAACAATTTAAACATCTAGCAGCTACATGGTTGGATAAAAAACCACTGAACCACAACAAGCAAAAAATGGGAAACGGTTTCCCACCAACCCATGACTAGATGACATGACTCCTTGGACCATCCCGTCGACCGACACGGGCCTGGCAAAGGGCACCGCCCGCTGCCTCTGCGGCAGCAGCCGGGTGCCGCCTCAGACCACTCCCACCCCGGTACGCTGGACACGTAGGGTCTATTTTGCAACCTCCGTCTTTTACGGTATTGGTTTTTTAGGGTATGGTTGCAAAATGGACTCTAGGTGTCCATGCCCCCCCCCCGCCAGGGGTAAGGCTTAAAAAGGACATCTTTAGCGCTTTAGGGAAGCCTCCAAAACGAGTTGAAAGGAAGCAACCCACGTGGGCAGACTTTGAGGTGATGTTCAAATCTGGGTGTGTCTGAAAAAAGCGGCCCCCTCAAAAAAGAAGAAAAAAAAACCTCCCTCCCCCCCCCCCCCGGAAAAAAAAAAGAAAAGAACACAAAAGAGACAAGCTGACTTTTGGTGTTCCTATTTCCGCCAACCCCGAGAAGGGTACCTTCAAAAGACACGCCCAGCGGGAAAAAAACGGGCAGCCCACAGACCAAATCCTCGCCTCCGGGCCGGCTCAAGCGGCTCACCTCCAAAGCGCCTGAAGCGAAGCGTGCAAGCGTCGGGCCGCCAGAACTTTGGAGTGGCAGGTTTTTCAGACATGTTTTGGGTGAAGCTACTCCCCAGTCTAACATGGAACCCGGTTCCCCACTTTTGCAGGGATCCTTACATTATACACCTGAACGTTGCCTTGGAAAGGGTGGTCTCCTTTTACTCTGCTGGAAAAAGCAACATGGTTCAATGGGCAAAATGCATCTTTTAGGTGAAGCTACTCCCCAGTCTAACATGGAACCCGGTTCCCCACTTTTGCAGGGATCCTTACATTATACACCTGAACGTTGCCTTGGAAAGGGTGGTCTCCTTTTTCTCTGCTGGAAAAAGCAACATGGTTCAATGGGCAAAATGCATCTTTTAAGGAGCCCAGTTTTGAGTGCCAGGTTTTTCAGACATGTTTTGGGTGAAGCTACTCCCCAGTCTAACATGGAACCCGGTTCCCCACTTTTGCAGGGATCCTTACATTATACACCTGAACATTGCCTTGGAAAGGGTGGTCTCCTTTTACTCTGCTGGAAAAAGCAACATGGTTCAATGGGCAAAATGCATCTTTTAAGGAGCCCAGTTTTGAGTGCCAGGTTTTTCAGACATGTTTTGGGTGAAGCTACTCCCCAGTGTAACATGGAACCCGGTTCCCCACTTTTGCAGGGATCCTTACATTATACACCTGAACATTGCCTTGGAAAGGGTGGTCTCCTTTTACTCTGCTGGAAAAAGCAACATGGTTCAAATGGGCAAAATGCATCTTCTAAGGAGCCCTGTTTTGAGTGCCAGGTTTTTCAGACATGTTTTGGGTGAAGCTACTCCCCAGTCTAACATGGAACCCGGTTCCCACTTTTGCAGGGATCCTTACATTATACACCTGAACATTGCCTTGGAAAGGGTGGTCTCCTTTTACTCTGCTGGAAAAAGCAACATGGTTCAAATGGGCAAAATGCATCTTTCAAGGAGCCCAGTTTTGAGTGCCAGGTTTTTCAGACATGTTTTGGGTGAAGCTACTCCCCAGTCTAACATGGAACCCGGTTCCCCACTTTTGCAGGAATCCTTACATTATACAGCTGAACGTTGCCTTGGAAAGGGTGGACTCCTTTTATTTTGCTGGAAAAAGCAACATGGTTCAATGGGCAAAATGCATCTTTTAAGGAGCCCAGTTTTGAGTGCCAGGTTTTTCAGACATGTTGTGGGTGAAGCTACTCCCCAGTCTAACATGGAACCCGGTTCCCCACTTTTGCAGGGATCCTTACATTATACAGCTGAACGTTGCCTTGGAAAGGGTGGACTCCTTTTACTCTGCTGGAAAAAGCAACATGGTTCAATGGGCAAAATGCATCTTTTAAGGAGCCCAGTTTTGAGTGCCAGGTTTTTCAGACATGTTGTGGGTGAAGCTACTCCCAGTCCAACATGGAACCCGGTTCCCCACTTTTGCAGGGATCCTTACATTATACAGCTGAACGTTGCCTTGGAAAGGGTGGACTCCTTTTACTCTGCTGGAAAAAGCAACATGGTTCAATGGGCAAAATGCATCTTTTAAGGAGCCCAGTTTTGAGTGCCAGGTTTTTCAAACATGTTGTGGGTGAAGCTACTCCCCAGTTTTTCACATGCAACCCTACCTTTTTGTGGGCGAACATGAAGACTCCCCAGTTTAACATGGAACTTGCCCAGGATCGGAATCTCCTGGAAATCAAGTGGAGCCCAAGCAATGTTTTTCGGGGAGCCGAAGAAAAGCTGAACAAGTTGGTCGAGACAACTGGCTCCAATGGAACTCACCAGGTCCAGGAGTCACGATGTCGGATGGGAGGGTCACTTCAGCTAAGCGCATCCCAAACCAAGAGATTGGTTTGATTGCACCGCAAACCAAAGAGCAAAGGGGTTGCCAGTGGAATCGCTTGAAAGTTTTGCTTGGCGGTCGCCTTGGAAAAGAGGGCGGGTGATTGCGCGTTTTAAGGCGCATCGAAGTTGCCACTCTGGCTTCCGTGGAAAGCTCGACTTGTCCCAAGGATAGCAACCGAATCTTGGAATGCAAAGGAATGGAAAAGGAACCCACCACTAGACCAGTTGGCTGGATCGACCCCCTCCCAAAAAAAAAGCAACCCAAGGTTTTTGTTGCTTGACTTTTGCAGGGAAGCCGAGCACAACGGGTAAACAATCACCCATGAAGCTCAGTGGGTCACGCGGTACCCTATATTCAACACTTTGACTAAGTGTTCTTGACGGGCTGGCAGGGGATCTTTGAGACACTTTCTCCTTGAAAACTGCAAAGGGTTGTCCTTTCCAGTTTGTTAACTAGCTTCCATCCACTGGAAAGTTCCCGGAAGATTCCAAGTCGATGAAGTTTCCACAGTTCGCGATCTGGGAGGTGGGTGAGCGTGATCGAGTTCGAGTCTCTGGAGAGAGCACTTCAGTTACAATCCGAGGTCGTTTGCCATATCGTGAATTACGAGGTGGCGGCAAAGAAAGGTCTGCGCGTTGTGTCCGCTGGAGTGCTCGCATTCAAGGCCACAGCATAGTTCAGTGTGTCCACGGCTGCCGCAATCTGGGACAACAGCGCTTGAAGAATCATCAACAGATTGTTCACGAACACAGTAGACAGCAGCATGGTACCCGCGAGCAAATCGGGATTCCATTCGCATAAAGTTTCATAGAACCTGACTGTTCCCTGGAAGACTATGTTTGTATCGTAGGAGACCTTCTGCTTTCATGTGAGTGAGAGGGAGAGTGCTGACTGGTTCCCGCCCCTGGTGTTTCTCACTGGAATCTTGGGTGGGCCCATGTCCAATCCAAGCCCACAAACAACTTCCAACCACATTGGGAGCCCCGCCGCAACAACAACCACAAACAAACAAACATGTTTGCTTATGGGTGTCACAAAACAGTGGGAATCGCCCTGCCCTTTTGTGTTGGTTATCTTTAAAAGACGCCCACCCCGTCTCCGAAAAAGTTGCCCTTGGGCACCGGGTGTCTGGGTTGGGCCCCGTAGATTTGAGTCTTTAAGTCTTTGCGCACAGAGAATGCCCTCTCTCCCACGTTGTCATGGCACCTGAGAGGGTACCTGGAGGATCAGTTTCGGTCCCTGTCAGGCGCCGTGGCAACGTGGGAGAGAGGGTAACTCCTTTGAGAACAAAGTCAGCCATCCCCAAGTACTCACTGCGCACAATCTGCATGGCCCCTGGTTCCCCCCTCTTCAGAAAACTCTAAGACTCGGAAGCCTGAGCGCACGATGTACACCACAGGTGCCTGGTGGGAGAAGAGACAACGAGCGTCAAGAACAGAACAACTCCGTCGATGAAACGAAGCCCAACACGCTATGCTTAGAGTGGGAAACCATTGGTCGTTGGTGTTTGCTGGGGAAACATCATTCCACGGTTTCTTAGGTGGTACAAGATTTCGTCCATGCACAGTATCCTTAGTTAGAGGGTGGCCCCGGATGAAATGTAAAACCACTCCTCCTCTGCCTTCTTTTTTTGTTTGGGCGGGGAGGTATCCCTTTCTTCACTTAATTATTTGTGTTCCGATTACATTGTTAAACAACTTGTTTTTCTATTTATCCCTTTTGCCCACCGCCCCTGGCAGTGCACCTATTTGCGAGTGGGCAAAGTGTGAGTGTGAGTGCGCAGCAGGTTTTGGATTTGCCCCCCCCTCCCCCCAAAAACATGGCAGCGTCCCACCCCCCAAAGGGTGGCCCCTTGTTTCTGAGTGGCCGTGTGGCTGACTGCCGCCGACGACTTCACTTCAAAGATTGAGTTCCCTTTTGACAGAAAGGGCAAAATGCACCCTGTCCCACCCAAGGGGTTCTCAAAATCGGACACCCAACATGGTTGTGTCCTTCTCGAGACACCCAAGTTGGCGTGTCTTTTGCGATGGTATCACTTTGTTTGCCATTTGATGGAGAACCAAAAAGAAAACCACAATTGTCAGGGGGCTCCCTCAAACAAAGACACACCGAAATTGGACCTCCCCAGGCCGTGCTCCCGCCTCCATCTGCCCTTCCCAGAGTAAGACTTGCCTCGGGGTGCCCAAGTCCGAGGTGAGTCTGGTAATGCTCATTTGTTATTCTTGATAAGCGGGGAACCATCTGTTGACGGAAAGGGCAACGAACTACCACCCTCTCTCCGGGGAGTGGAATATTCGCAAATTTAACCAAGCCTGCAAGTTGGTGTAAATGTATCATGTTCTTACTTGCGATTCGCTTGGGGCCTGGAAAAAAGGGTAACCTTTTGAAACTTTGACTATGGGAACCCAAATGGAAAACCACAAGGTCAGATCCGGTCAATTCTATAGATTCAAGGGTTACCGGTTTGGGGCCCAAAAGGAAACAACAAACCGTCCAAGTGCGCTGCTCGCACATTTTCACGCTTGAACAGCCACACTGCGGATGCAATGGATGTAAAACCCCATACTGACCGATCAAATTCTTCACCCCCCTCTGCGTGTTAAAGGGGCCTTTCACAAAGCAGCCAAACAGTAACACAACAGAGGGAGAAGGTCAGGGGAACCATTGTTACGTGCAAACCATGACAGTTGCGCTTTCAGCGCCACTGCCAAGTTGAATAGTTACCGCTACTGTTGCCCCATCCGCTCCATCCGGACCAATTCTGCCAGCTGCCTTGGCTCCAATGCTCACCCTCGCGGGCGGCGGGAGCACTTGTCTCGGCATAGCGAGCGGCATTGCGAGCAAGGTGTTTGCTGCTCTCGTTCCTCGAAAATTCAATCGAGTTACGTGCATACCGCTCATTCTGGCTGAAAATCCAGTCCATCTCGTTGCGGAGGTCGTCCAACGTGTTGCTTCGCAGATGGATGATGCCATTCCAACAACCGATGCTGCGAGGCTTGTCTTGCTCAAAAACCACGTTGATGAAAGCTCTCGGGCTATAAGGCATCCCTTGGAACATTATGATCCAGCGAGAGGAAAGCGCATCTTGAAGTTCGTTGGGCAGGAACTCCAACTCTGTCTTGATAGACGCGAGCCTTGCGATTCGCGACTCCGAAGTTGATCCAAGGCCAACTCCCAGAGTGCGCTGGGCTTGCGACTGCTTTGGAGCAGCCAAGACGAGATTTGCGCTCAACTCCATGCGGAGCATGTCCGCCTCCCGACGGCCCACCTCAAGCATACGAACCCTGTATTGAAGGTCGAGTTCATAGCGGTCAAGCAGAGAGTGGTAGCCGTTCTTCAGGGCGGACTTGAGCTTCTTCCGTGCCTCCTGAATGACAGCACTGTCCGGGGAGTTCAAGCCACGAATGATGCTGCTACGATCCTCCTCGCGGAGGTCAAATGTTCCCACAGATGCCAGGACCTGAGCTGTGACGTGGGTGCTGAGGCCCATCTTCTTCAGCAGATTGGAACGCTGCACGATGTAATTCTTCTGTTGCTCTTTCAACAGGCGTGGATTGAGGGGAGACAACTGCCCACATGATGAGCAGTGCACCTGCCCCTCGAATACACTGTTGTTGCAAACCGGGCACGTGGCGACGTTCAGCTCAACGTTCTCCATTGGGTTGAAAGTCTTCTGTCTCTTCGCTTCCCCTTGCGGGGCGCGAGGAGAGGCCACATTTGTGCGCGTTGTAGCAATACGTTCCAGCGCTGTTGAACGATCATCAACCACGGCTTGGTCGCGCCTCATTCCCTGGGGTTCATCCTCAGTCGCCTCAGCTGGTGCACCTGCATCCGATTGCTCGGAGCGAGTGTACCATACATCGCCATTTGTAGCGTCCAATACAGAAATAATCGTGTAGTTGGGCACCTTGTCGCGCGTAAGGACGCCGTCGCTCTCCGTCTTGAAAAAGCAAAGCCCTGCGCGAATGGCCATTCTGAGGTCGATCTGTATCTCCAGGGGTTTGTTCGCACGTACACCTGAGATGTAATTTTCATTCGTGCTGGGGACGTCAGCGAAGAAAACGTGAGGTCGTCCTGTCTCGTGCTGGTCCCCTCCTCCTGGCAGCAGACCGTTCCGCATGATGTTAGCAAAATTTCGCTTATCAGTGCGGTGATAAAGCACAGTTGGAGGGTTGCTGCAAACGTTCCAGCCAGACCAGCGCCCGAGGTCAGTCCCCGGGTTCACGTACCACTCCTTCGCGATGCCGGAGTCGTCGATCTGGAGCCAGTCCTCGTGGCCTTGAGAGGCCTTCAGCTTGAAAAGCCAATGAGAACATGGGACGTCTCCGCACCGGCTTGCGTCCGGGCAACCAAGGCCAATGAATCTCTGCTTCTTGTCCAGCTTGAAGACATCCATGATATTCTGAATATTCCATGGAATGGGATGTTGCAGCTCCTTGCGAAGCGCAAGTCCCAGGTCTTCGAGGTCCATGTAGCCGTCCTCATCCATCACATACCCGCATCCTTCTGTTCCACGACCACGGAGGATCTTGGAGATGCACGTCAGGGAACGGTGGTATTCGTCACTGATTCTCCTGACGGAAGGGTCGTAATCGAAAGAGGGCTGCTTGATGATGTCGAGTCTCTTGGGGCCCTCACCGTAGTCGACATACTTCACGCCATCATGAATGCTATACACCCAGCAGTCATAGTGGCCCCCAGTCACGCTCCTCCCGTAGGAGTCGAGTGGTACCGGCCTGCTCACCGCCTCGTCCCTCTTTGCCACCGCAGCCGCCTTTGCACCAGCTTGCGCCGGGCAAACACTTTCGGAAACATCTGCACCGGAAGGCTCACCTGAAGTTGCAAACTCGGCTGGGTTGACGGGGGCGAAATCGAGAGGCTGCCGGACTTCCACTTCTTCACGGGTGAAAGGGAGCCCGATCATCTCTGACAAAGAAACACCGCACTTCGTTAGCGTCTCCTTGCAGTACGCGAGAACCTCAACGTTGACTGTGCAATCTTCTTGGTGGCGCACCTCGAGCACATCGATCGGACGCACGGTACAGTCGTGCGAACGTGTCAGCTCGGCTACGCTGCCCATTGCGGGGCGCAAGATAGAAAGCATATACAACATGTGATGGGTTCCGCGCATGAACTGGACGGTCTTCGTGATGTTGTCGTCACTGAAGCACATATGATACCTGTCCAGCAAATCGATGGTCTCGACAAAGGGTGTAGCATCTACGTACACGAACATATGATTGGGGTCGCCGATGATGTAATCCCGGACTTCCGTCATGTAACGGTCCCAAATCATAGAGAAGCCGTAGAGATAGCTTTTCGCGCCGGTCATGACTCCAAGGCATGCGCAGCCCTTGCGGGCCGCGAAATCCCTGGTCCAAGCCAGGTGCCTCTTGGTGTCTGCCAGCAACTGACTGGCCTCGCCGGCGGGGTGGTCGAACGGATAGGTGCCGCTGGGCTCAATGCCGTCCTTCCCAACAAGCTCATTGCCGTTCCAATAAATCATCGGAACGATGGTCGCCGTTGGGTAGTCCGTACGCACCTCGTCGATAAGGGCGGCCATGCGCTTGCACAGCTGTTGTAAGCCCTTGCCCCAAAGCATTTCTGACCTCCATGCACCGACACGCGCCGGGCGAGAAGCATCCAAACGTTCTGCAAAGTCATACTTGCGAAGCTTCTTCTTCTTGCCCGAAACCATTGAAAGTCCTGAGTCAGCGACAGTCAAATAGATAAGGAGGTCGCGATCTGGTACACGTGGGGCCTGCACAACCTTCAAATAAGGTTCGCTTATAGTTAACAGGGGTGTAAGCAACTGCAAATAATGCGGTTGGTCCTGCACCCATGTATGAATAAGCGACTGTGCAGAGGTCGTCTCCAGGAGGCCCTTGACCGTAGCGGCGAGGTTAGCGTCGTACTTGCCGTTCGTGCATACCGATGTGGTAGCAACATTCTCCATCCACCGCCTCCATGCCGGATCGCAATCCCTCGCGGGATGCGCCATAGCCGTTGGGCCGCTCATTGCGAAAACGATGCAGCACAATCACTCGAAAGCAACGGCTGCATGGTGGCATGTTCGGAAAATGCATTGTGAACGGCATCAGTGTAAATGTACGTGTATCCCTCGGCTTCCTTCAAGTGGGTGCCACGGCTTTCATCATGCTCGTGAGAACCATCACATTTGAAGTACTCAACAACGGAAATAGTGGGCATATTGCTGGCAACGACCCATTGCTTTTTCATTGGTTTTCCATTTCTCCCTTTGATGCCGATTTTGCAACCATGGAATTCATACTTGTTCATCTTGTACTTAGTTAAGAAACTCCATAGTTCAGGCCATTTCCATTAACGACATGCCTTGGGAAGTTCGAAAGCAACTCTAATGTCATTTGAATAAACATCATTGAGAATTTTGAACCCTCTCAACAGTGATCGGAATTGCTTGATGTGGCCCTCAATCTTGGCAGCACCTTTGGGAGTTTGCTGGTTGACATAACCCCACAGTGCATGGCAACGAGACGTAGAACATGATTGCGCCCTTAGGATTCTTGCTCCTGAATTCGGCGATTTCACGGCCTAACCACTGCCTGCACATATCGGAGCACCCGTCTTCGGTTTCCGTTACCCGAATGACACGGCAACCTTTTGAAGAGTCTCTTGATTCGCCCAACCGTGAGGTCGTCGAACAACAGAATTCAATAAGGAGGCGCTTGGGCTGAACGTTGCATAACGCAGCGATCTGCCCCCCCTGATCGCTAACTTCTCCGGCCTTGGCGCATGGGGAGAGCAGCAAACTGGTGGCACAGGCTCGCGCCTGGCGACTGGGGGAGATACCGATCAGCTCAAGTGCATGGTGCCACACTGGGGTGCTGTCAAACGCCTTGGTCAAGATGTCTGCAGCTTGGAGGGTAGTGTCAACATTGATTAGTTCGAACTGCCTATTCACGAATTGCTCCTGGAGCCATCTACAGCTAATGCGTTGGGTCCTATCCGTGTGCCTTAGCTTCTGTGAGTGTCCCTGCTGCAGGATAGTGATCGTGGCCTGATTGTCTTCCATCAGCTTGACTTTCCACTTATCACTGAGATGCACAGTTAGGGCATTGATGTTTGCTACACTTGTACCCGCATCAACATTTCCGTACCGAATTTCATCCAACTCGGGATCAATGCGAGCAACAATGCCATCGGGCACATCAAGGGAGGCTTTTCCAGCCTTTTGAGCATACCCATGTGCTTCTTTCCCAAACAGGCTGAGCTGACAGAAAAGCGACAGCGTCGGCAATCCCTCTGCTCTGAGCGCCTGGTTCGCAGCGATGACCTCGGCTTCAGTTGAGCTTGTTGCGGTCGCTGTCTGCCTCCTACTGAAGGCATTCAGTGGGTAGTACGTGTTTGGCCCTACCAGTATCATGGTGCAACCAGTTGTACTATGCGAGTCATATTCGCCTGCCCAATCCGCGTCAGCGAACAACCACAACCTACAATCAGAGAACTTATCCCCGATAAAACCTCGCATCTTAAGGTCCTTCGAACAGTGTATGTAAGACACAAGCCGATGTAGAGCGCTGTCGCACTCAGTGGACCATTTACTCACACGCGAGGCAAGGCTTTGCGTGGCTCTTAGCAGGTCATACCTAGCCATGCGGGCTGCGAATAGAATCTTCATTAGTACCTTTGCAGCGATAGTTTGTAGCCTGCCCTTTGGCTCCTCTTCATTTACGACAGGTCTCGCGACCTTCGAACCAATGAATGGAGTGCTTACCTTACTCAACGAGGAAACGCTCACCTTGGCAAGTTCGCAATATGCGTCAACGCATGACTTGAGGAAATCAGACATGTCGTACTCAACAATGTTGACTTCTTTAGTCATGCAACCAACAGGTTTGTCGCATATCGTTTCGGGTCCTTTGAACTTCGAAACTTTGACTTCTTTCTTAGCCGTGGTTTTGTCTCTCATTGATCCAGGCTTTGAGGGCAATGCACATTGCGAAGCTGCTTCCTGATTCTCACCGTAGGAAAACACAGTACGTCCGGTCCACCACGCGGTGTCCGCAGAAATGCGATCACTTGCATGACGCGACCACTCATCGCAAATTGGACTTGCTTTGGATTGATCTTTGATTGTCACACGCTGAGGGTCGAGGCTGCAAGCGAATGCACTGATTTGCTCCTTAGGGCGGAAAAGGCACTTTCTGGGCTGCAAGTGATAGCGTGTCCACGTTTTCGTGTTCTCATCATGCTCCCAGTAGTCCTCAGTCCTTCTTTGAGAGCAAACACCCGCGTGTTGCGCAGAACCCTCAAACACGTGATTAAAAGGGTGTTCCTCTTTAGACAATCTGACATTGTTCTTTTCGATGTGATGACACCCAAAGTATCTGCCGAATGGCTCGGGCGCGTCGATCTCGACAACCTTCCCAATCAATTCCCATCCCTTATCAAGGCTACCGGCGGGTCCTGCAAGCTTGAAGTCATCAACATATACGACGAGCAGCAGGTCGAGTTCCGGATGATGGAAAATGGATGTCCATATTTCAGGCAACACTCTTACAAAGCCTTGCTTGCTAAGGGCATCTTCGAGGTGCTTTTCCCAAAGCCCCCCTGAATCGGGATGTCCGTACAAGGCTAGCACAAGTGGAACAATGGGGTCAATGTATTGTTTGCTCCAATGGCTGGGCCATCTGTTCTTAGGCAATCTAAGCCATGTGGGAACGCCTTTGAACAGGGCTTGGATGTAGGCTTGCTTCGCATCGGCTTGCGCCTTGCGGTAGCCGGGCTGCGACCCGAAAGCGTCGAGGATTTTGGCTGCCTCCATTGACGCTGGGCTGGACCCTAGCTCCGCAAATAATGCTGCAACAGAGTTTTCATCATAAACATTGTTCCCTTGGAAAACGGTCCTTCCTTTGAATTTCTTGTTGGGATCATCATCGGGAAGCTCGCTACCCTTCTCGTAACAAGCCTCGAAAATCCTTCCAATGTGGACCTTTTCCCCTTTGTTCTGGGCTTCTCTGATGACGCGCCTACACTCATTTACTCTGAACTGCCTTTCTTTCGAAGGTTTTCCCATTCCTTGTCAAGGGCAGCTTGGGCCTTTGGCGTATTGGCTACCTCGGCTTTTGGCACAAGCCTAGCAACCACTGCACTGAACAGTTCAAGAGCAACGTCAAATTCAACTTTCTTGATTCGCTCTTTGACCAACTCACGCAATTGCGGGCGATGCGGCTCCTTTGATGACTTGTCCCGTTCCGGAAGAACGGACATCGCAGGCGCGTGCCGGATCACAGGCAATCTCGGCTCGCCCTCGCGGGCGGCGCTGGTCGGCTTTGCACTCGATGCGGCTTCGGGGTGCTCGGATCTGGCCTCCGATGAGACTGCTGTCTCGAGCACAGCCTTCTTGGCATCTGCACGGAGCTGATCTTCATACTGCTGGGTTAGGGCCTTTCGGTCCTGGCTGCCGAGCATGACCCACATGTCGGACCGGATATCGGGAGGCCTTTTGGATCCGGCCTTCCTACGGACGAGCCGAACCCCATCCCGTCAGGCATTATGCTCGGGTCGAATGCACCGCCTTTGTCAGGCACGACAGGCTTGGTCTTCGCTTCGGATTTCTCCGATGCGGCGGGTTCCTCGATGTGGGCTTGCCCACGCTCCAACGGCACAGGATCATCTCGTGTCCTAGCATCGGCAACAGGTGGATGAGATGCAGGGTCTTTCAACAACCTCATCGGGAAGATGAACTCATCAGTCGGAAGCTCAATGCGCTTTGTTCGCTGTACCGTGAAGGACGCATGTTCAATGTGGTAATCGAGCCCTTCTAGTTTTGCAACAAGGAACTCGCCTTTCCATGCGAACCCAGGCTGAATGTGGTACCCGAGAAACACGCCTTCATTTGATGTTGGCGAAGTCTTGCCTGCCTGATTGTCAGCTCGTGCAGGGTTGTTCCAGAACAGTACCTTTGCTCCGAAAGGTATCTCAGCTTCATCAAAGGTCTTGTGAAACCTGAGGTACCATGGCGAATCGTTTCCATTCAACTGTGGCAGGATGTTGGTCGCAACTGCATTGTGCTGGATTGCAAATGGCCACATCGACAGTGGAAACCCTGACTGAACAAGATTCGCACGTGCTCCCTCCAACAGATGTCTGATCTCCCTTTCTACGAAAGATTTGGAAGAATCAACATATTCAATGGAGGTCTGATGACGGTACCCCAACTGCTCTATAGCGGCTTTCAATTCCCGGGAGTTATCGGTGTAGAGAACCTCAACCTCATCCCTACCGGAAATGAAATGCTGGATCCCTGCAACGGATTGCTCCGTGCTTTTGCTGGTCGACGGATAAACGTACCTGAACTGCGTATGCACGTCCTTGATCACAAGAGCACACCATTCACCTTTGATACCTTGCTCGATGTTGGCCTTGAGAATCACATGATCAGCAATGATGTGATCTCCAAACGCTTTCGTCTCGAGCCTTCCCTGCCCGCCCTTCGATCTTGCATATGGGGCAAGCATCTTGGCACGTTGGCAAGTGCGGCAAAAGGGATTCTTCGGATAGTGTGCAAACAAGTGCTCTTTGGTACTCGCTTCGGCAACCAGATCTTGCTCTTTGCGGGATCTCACAAACCGCTCAACTTCGTCGTCGGGATCATCACCTTCGTCGATGCCTTCGTCATGAACCGGTGCAGGCGCTGGCTTGGATGCTGCTACTGCACTCAACGATGGCTCAGCTTCACAGCTAGAATCCATGTATGGCACATGACCGTCAACCTTGAGCTGGATCAGAGCACCATCAGGGCGAACCATGGTTGGCGCCTTCCCGGATTCCCAATGGAAGGAATATCCTTGATCCAGACACTTCACACCCAGCGACAGCACTGCGGGAGAACTCTCGAGGATGTAAGGCTGAGCAGGCTCACACAATGCATCGACATTGATGTCGGCGATTTCGGAAGCAGTGATGTTTCCGTTTGCAGTCACAAGGCGAATAGGCTGTGGGGCCTGTTTTCGGATTGCCTTGGACGCATTCCTCAGTGCAGCTTTGCTGATGAGGTCCTGCTCACTACCGGAATCAATAAGCCACACGTCCTTTCCCTTTGGTGCAGGGGTGGCTGCCCTTGGCGCTTCGACATCCTTGCGAACATCGTGAGGCGGCATGGCAATTCTCAGGCACTCATCACATGACAGGCTTGAGATGGAATCGGATTCCACATCGCACATGAAACCACAAGCGGGCTGGGCTCCATTCTCAATGGCTTTGATTACGGCATTCAACTGGTTCGCGGCCTTGCGCGCTGCCTTGTTCGTCCCTTTGGTCGGCCTGAGGCAGTCCTTGGCATTTGGAAACATCCTGTTGTACTGCCGTTCCTCGTACTCAAGCTTGAAACCATCGCCTTCGGCGGGGATCTCACGCACATGAGCATTGGTGTCAAACGACACCCCAATCGGATTGATCGGCTTGGCAAACATGGCGTACCTGGTGCAGACTGCAGCGGCTTTGGCCTTGGGCTTAGGCTTAGGTGAATTTGCACGCTTCTTAGCCGCAGGATTTGCGTTGGCCTCGTTGCTCGATGCCGCGGCGGCAGATTTGCCGCCCGTGGAGGCATGGCTAAACTTGCATTTGTCACCTCTAGTGCACTTCCCTTGGGCAAAGAAAGAACACGGTGCTTTCTCTCCTTTATTGCCTTTGGGGGAACTTGGCCTGCCACGGGTCGCGGAGCGTCCTCGCGGCTCCTTGCGGTGCGCGTAAGGGCAGTTTGCCCCCCTCGTGCACGAGCCCTTCTGGAAGTCAAAGCAGTACTTTTCCTCGGTGTCCTTCGGCTTAGGTGCGCTCTTTTTCTTGGGGTCCCTCTTTTCAGGGGCGGCAGCACCAGCCTTGGGCGTCGGGGCTTTACTAGCATTGACTTTGGACACGCGCTCTCGGTTCTCGCGAAGCCTATATCCCTCTCGATTAGATCCCTCATGCAACGCATTAGGAAATCGTACGATTTGTTGGGATCATCGTCACGGCAACGATCATATGTGTCGATGTCGTATCGCAACAGATGGCAGCTTCTCACTTGGCGAAGCAAGATGTCTTTTAACACCTTTTCTTCCGGCGGCCTTTTCATGCCGGCAATCACGGAATCCCAAGCGTTTAGGAAACGTTTGAGATCAATGATTCCTTCGCCGTGTCGCGAGACACGCAACAGATCCTCCAAGGAGTAGAGGTTTCCGGCTTCCTCACTGGTCTTGAAATATTGGTCAAACATAAACAAGACCTGCCTTCCTCTCATGGCCTTTCCCTCCTTGGCACATTCTTCCTTCGCTGTTAGGATTTGCCGAGCCAGATCGCCTTTCGCTGAACGCGTGAGCGCTGCGAGAATCTTCGTGTCTAGGGTCACGAATTTTCCCGGTTCGCCGAGCTCCTCCAACAGGTTCTTCTTGTCCTCGCGATCGGACCAGACTTCCGTGATCCAAGGCCAAGCCTCGTCTGGACGGTCAGATGCAGCGCGGACATCCTCACGAACCGATGTCTTCCATTCACGGTACGTTTCAGGAGTTGGCATCTCCTTGAATCGCAACGTCTCGCTTTCGCGGGCTCTGGGCTTTTCATCGTTCGTGTGGCCTTTTACTAACTTCATCAACATTTTGGCGAATGCTTCTTGCCCGAGGTTAGGCCCGAGGCCATCACCTTCGTCTTCATCACCATCGCCATCGCCATCATCATCAGGTGGCGGACCGCCGGGAGGCTTACCACCCTGCTTGCGGTCATTTGACATTGGCCCCTGAGAGAATTGCAGGGGCGGGACCGGTGCACTTGTTTTCACCGGGGATCGGCTGCTACCTGATGGCTTTTCAGCTGGTCCTTGCGGATCGCGAGCATCTGCGGGCAGTGCTTCGCATTCGGCGGTTGGAATCACGCTAGGCGTATATTCAACCCCGTAACCGTCATATAGGTAACAAGCGACCTCAACTTTTCCTTTGCATATTGAAATGGATGGGACAACGGGTCCAACATTGACCTTTGGGACCGAGCTGACTTCATGTCGTCGGTCATCAACTCTGGTGAATCCTCTCGGGTATCACCTACCCCTTTGGGCTTCGATCCATCCTCGCGGAGGTCGTGTTGCTTCTGATACCTCTTCAGCTCATCGAGCTCGTCCTGCAGAAGCCCGTTTTGGTGGGCCATCATGTCAATTGTCCTGGCGTTTTTCGCTTCAACACGGGCTGTGTCATCGGCGTGCTTGGCAGCTTGCTCATGAAGGAGCTGCTGGGCTTCCGCCAGGGTGGATTCGATGGCTTGCCTAAACTCAGTTGTTTTGTGTCCCATTTCCGCTTCATGCAATGCTTGGGCATTTTCCTCACGCACTTGGCTTATCCTAGCTTCAGCGAAGTTCACTTCTTGAATGAACTCATCGCTCACTCGCTGTTCGTATTCACGAATTCTATGCGACTGGGCTTGCGCACATTCAGCGTAGTGTGCATGCAGCTGATTCTGTGCGACACGGAGCTCCTCACGGCTTTCCGCTTGCAAATGCGTGACAGCTGCTTGATGCAGGGCTTCGGCTTCAGACCTAATGGCTGCATCATTCCCAAAAGCAAAGATTGCGGTATTGTACAGTTGAAGGGAATTCATCAGGGTGCGGTTGTACTGCGCATTAGCGCTTGATGCGAACATTCGCACACCGCCGCCGGTGGCGTTGTCGGAGCTAGCTCCGGCAGCATCCACAGGCATGTTGGATCCATCAACTGGCACAAGGGAACCGTCCATTGCTTAGAGCTAGGGGCCTACGGCTGATAACCTATAGATTCAAGGGTTACCGGTTTGGGGCCCAAAAGGAAACAACAAACCGTCCAAGTGCGCTGCTCGCACATTTTCACGCTTGAACAGCCACACTGCGGATGCAATGGATGTAAAACCCCATACTGACCGATCAAATTCTTCAAATTCGCTTCGAACAAATGAGTGCTCCAGTGTTCCCTGTCAGGGAAGTCCCCCACCCCCCTTTGCTCAGAAGAACACATTGCTGGTTGTTGTTCGGCAAACCACAAATTAGCGTTCCTTGAAAATTGGCATGGCAAAGGATGCTGAAAACCAGACACCAAGCTTAGTTGCTGTTGAGCCCTCTGCAAAAAGTGAATAACTTTTTGTGGGTCCAATGGACATTTCTCTGTTCCCCCAAAAAGTTAAGGTCCAAAGATCCAACAAAATCGCCATAAAGCAAAAAGCCGATTCTCTCGAGGTGCCCGATTTTACATCAGAAATCTGGCCATCCGATTCGACACCTGTGTCCTTTGCGCAATCCAGCAATCGATGTACAACATCCTTCTCAGGTCTAACCATGTACCCTGGGTAGGTCCCCCCGCAAAATACCACAGAAGCTCAAATACACAATTGTGCATGATGTTGACTCCAGATTAAGCAACCCCAGTTTGCTAACCGGGGTAATAGGGGGTGCCCCTGGTTTAGTGGAGATTCATCACTTTTGGAGGGCCCCCACCCCCATATTAATAGTATGGGGTTGATGAATTTGGGCTCAACATTAGCCACATTTTTCAATGGGATTTTAGGGGTACCTGCAGAGGGGCAGGTGGGTTTGCTCCCAGAATCTTGCACCGTTTGGGATGGATGAACGCCTATGAACCTACCAACTGGTGCGAAATCAGTAGCCAAGGAAAGCACGACTTCTTGCCACCCAAAAACATCAACACATCAGCTTTCGATCATTTCCCTCTCATCTCATTTAGCGTTCAGGGGTGCCCCACTTCGATCCGAATCGATGGCGCCTAGACATTTGGTCCCATAGGAACGCAAAAGGACTTGAAATCAATTTCCGAGTGGTGAGCATGACTTGATGCCGTGTTCTAGTGGCTCAGGACCTAGCGATTTTCGAGTGGTTTGGTCTGTCGCTGTCGCAAGCCGAGCACGGCCAGGCGCTCAAAGCTTCGACGCAGAAAGCACGACATCGAGGCTTTGCCACAGGCCACAGGCTACGATGTGGAGGCAAATCAACTCTTGATGTAAGCAGAGATGCACAACACATCTCGAAATGTGCAGTGCCATGGGCCAGGAGTTCTTCTTCTCCACGTTTCCCTTCATTCCTGGTGGTCCCGAACGCAAATTCCATCTGTAAACCGGCCCAACAAGTGACGGTTTACGTCAGGAGCAGACCCATCTTGTGAAGCCTCTCAGGACTGGCTGGACCTCCGCCATGAATGGCCATGCTGTGCATGGACGAAATTTTGCACCACCCAAGAAACAATGGGAAACCATTGTTTGTTGGAATTTACAGGGGAATCATCAGACACCAGGGTTTCTTAGGTGGTGCGAAATGGATTTCGTCCCTGGACCTCAGCAATGAATGGCCATATCTCCAATCTGTAACTTTCGAAGGCCTTCCGATACCTCCACCCCGTGCAGACTTTGGCTGAAGTCCATGCCAAGAAGAAGCGATTGCAGGTTCCCTGGCAGAATTCCGAGCGCTTGGTCGAAGCCAGTGCCGAAGCTTAGAAGTTGCAGCTCACATGGCAGATCTGGCAATCTTTGGTTGAAGGCATCCCCAAAGGTCAAAGTCTGCAGACTGGCAGGCAAAGTCACTTCCTGCAAGGATTGATTGAAGGCATTGCCAAATGTTAAGGCTTGCAGGCTGCCTGGCAAAGCTACTCCCTGTAAGCTTCGGTTGAACCGGTAGCCGAACGTCAGGCTCTGCAGCCTGACTGGCCACTTCATTCCCTGCAAGTGTTCGTTGAATGCGTCACCGAAAGTCAAACTCCGCAAGGTGCTGGGCAAAGTAACTTCCTGCAAGCTCTTGTTGAATGCGAAGCCAAAAGTCAGGCTCTCCAAACATTCAGGCAAAGTAAGTCCCTGCAATTCTTTGTTGAACTGATCGCCAAATGTCAGGCTTTTCAGACTACGTGGCAACGTCACTTCCTGCAAGCTTTCGTCGAATGCAAAACCCAAAGTCAAGCTCCTGAGACTGCTTGGCCAAGCCACTTCCAGCAAGCTTTGGTTGAAGGCACAACCAACAATCAGGCTGCTCAGGCTGTCTGGCAAAGCAACTCCCTGTAAGCTTTGGTTGAACCTGTGGCCGAACGTCAAGCTCTGCAGGTTGCTTGGCAAAATCACTCCTTGCAAACTTTGATTGAATGCATCGCCAAATGTCAGGCTGCTTAAGCTTGCTGGCAAAGCCACTTCATGCAAACTCTTATTGAATACATCGCCAAAGGTCAAGTGCTTCAAACTGCCTGGCAAAGTCATTCCCTGCAAGCTTTGGCTGAATGACCTCCCAAATATCAGGCTTTGCAGGCTGCTTGGCAAAGTCAAGTACCGCAAGCTTTCGTTCATCGCATCGCCAAGCGCAAGGCTCTGCAAGCTGCTTGGCCAAGCTACTCCTTGAAGAGTTTGGTCGAACCCATTGCCAAGTATCAAGGTCTGTAGGCTATCGGGCCAAGTAACCTCCTGCAGGCTTTTGTTGAACCCATTTCCGAACGTCAGGGTGTGTAGGGTATCTGGCCAAGTCACTTCCTGCAAGTTTTTGTTGAACCCGTGCCCAAACGCTAGGCTCTGCAGGCTGTTCGGCCAAGTCACACCCTGCAACTTTTGGTTGAACCTGTGGCCGAAAGTCAGGCTTTCCAGGCTGCGTGGCCAAATCACCTGCTGCAAGTTTTGGTTGAATGCGAATCCGAAAGTCAGGCTTTGCAGGCTGTCTGGCCAAATAACTCCCTGCAAGCTTTGGTTGAATCCGTAGCCGAAAGTCAGATTCTCCAGGCTCCTCGGCAAAGTCACTCCCTGCAGACATTGGTTAAACTCCGAGCCCAGCATCAGGCTCCGAAGGCTTCCTGGCAGAGTCAAATCCCGCAAACTGGTGTTGAATGAGTCGCCAAACGTCAGCAATGTCACGCCTTCCATCGTCCGCTCGAAATGCTCCTTCAGCGCCCAGGGGGAAAACACAAATCCTTTTCTTGGCGAACAACTCGGAGGGCAACTCCAGATGGAAACATTTGAAACACCCGTTGCCACCGAGGATCAATGCCGTGCTCCTCCAGCGCGCACAAGGCGTTTAGGGCACAGGCACGAGTGTAGGTGAATGTGCCAACTGAGTTGGTGCACAAATCCTGGGCATTGCGCTGAAGGTGCAACTCAGCACTCGGCGACCGCTTCTCCGGCCTGGTTGCGTTTGCCCATCTTCCAAAGCAAACGTTGGGTACATCCAACTCCCAAACCCAGCCTTGAAACTTGACGGTTGGTGAAAAGGGACTTTCCACCTACCCTTTTGGGTCTTGAGTTCTAAGAAACCAAGGCAATAGCAATTTTTCAGGTGCCTTTGATGCTTTTCCTTGGCCGACCTTGGGGCCAGAAGACTTCTGTCACCTTTCGGTTTGGTGTAAATGCTGCGTTTTTCCCGGAATCCAACTTAGCTCAATGCAAACTCGTTTGCTTTTTCTCGAACCATGCTGCTTGGTCTGTTGCTTGAGAGACTGCTTTAAAACAGAAACTGTCAACTCCGGCAGGACGTTAACGAGCGAGCGTGGGATCTCCAATGGCCTACTTTCATGGTGGAGATGTCCAAAAGGTACAGCAAGTGCTCATGTTGGGATTGATCAACATATTCCTGGCCCCAAAATGACCATGGGCAACTTTCCCTTTTTGGTTCCCGAATGGTCACCGCATGCAAGGACCTGATGATCAACCCATGTTTTAAACCCCGAGGTTCACCGCAGAAAAAGCGCAAGTGTCGTGCAGTTCAAACTCATGAACTCCCAAAACCTCGACTCTCCCACAGCAAACAAAGGCCTCAGCCCCCCCAAACAGGCGGCAGAAGTCGCCTCGGCCTTTAGGGTCCGGGTGATGGAAATTCACCCAGACGGACAAACCGGTTCGCTTCACAGGGGAGTGTTCCCCACCAAAAGTGGTCTGCATCCAACTAAACACCCTCACTTCCTGAGATTGGGCACCTAAAATGGTCCAAGAACTCGGCGAGTGCGCGGGGCCCTATTAGTAAAAAAGAGGGGGTGCATTCATCCGGGGTAGAAACCGCCAGACACGCACAGAACATTCATACTTTCAGACTCTGGTTCATACTTAAGATCCCATAGTTCTCAAGTCAGATCCCATTCTCAAAGATACATAGTTTCAGATTCCATTTTAAGTGCTTGGAAATCCTTGGTACCAACTTTGTTGTTTGCAGCCCACCACCAAACATGAACAAAACCAAACAAAACCAACAAGCGAACCACTAGCGAACCCATATCCGTCAAGAGTAGCGAAGAGAATCAAAATCGTTCTGAAGCCACGGCCTGCGTCTTTTTGTTTCGGAGCGGTGTCCTGGTCCCGCAGGGTCTTCTGCGGCACGAGCTCACGTCCGCCGAAGCTGACGCGAAGCTTCGCCCCCAACTTGGGAGGTCCCAAAGCGGCGTGGGCCAGCGCCAGAAAGTCGCGCCCCAGGAGGTGGTCCTGTCAGCTTCCCTCCAACAGGAATCCTTACATTATACACCTGAACATTGCCTTGCAAATGCTGGTTTCCCTTGTGTAAATGATGGTTTCCCTTTATTTTGCTGGAAAAAGCCATGTTTCAATTGGGCAAAGTGTATCTTTTAAGGAGCCCTCTCCAATTGGTTCGGTTTGGTTTGGATCTTAGGTAGCTTCCCTATTACTTTGACTGTTGCTGCAGGTTGAAGTCAGAAGATGGGGATGTTGCTCTTTAGCCCGCGGGGGTGCCTTTGAATTTGACGATGGTAAAAATAATGGGGTCGGGCTTCATGCTAGGTGAACCACCCAAGGGCTACCTGATTTGGAATGGAAACCCCATCCCAAAACAAGGAAGAAGGGGAGCCAAAAGGAACCTGAAATCCATTCTTTCGGGTTCCCCTATTTTAATACATACCCTGGTGATCAACAAATGAGGACCCTGCTTTTATTGGATGCTGAAGGGTAAACAACAGGCAAGGGAAATCCATTTCTTACTTGCCCACAGGACCTGAAAAATAACGGTTGACCTTTTGGCACCTTGACTAAAAATGGGCCACAAAGAGGAAGCAAGAGGTGATTTCAGGTCGATTCGCTTTGGGCAAGTGATACTTTTTTGTTGGCTGGAGGTCTTGACACCCACTCGAAAATGGTCGTCCCTCTGGGGGTCGGGTGGTTCCGCCCGTTTCGCCCAGAACCTCCCGCCGGTGCAAACATCCAGAAATAGCTGACCGTCAAAGGCCCCTCGATTGAAGACCCGCCCCACGTCGGTTCAGTTCGACCGACTGCCAGGGTCCGGCACTGTGAGGTGGACTTCCTGGCCGTTGAGACCGGCCAAGGTCAGCACCAAAGGCACCGCCATGGGTCGACAGCGACCTTGAAAATGGCATAGGGTTTGGCCGGCTGGCTGGCTGGCTGGCTGGCTGGCTGGCTGGCTGGCTGGGTGGGTGGGTGGGTGGGTTGCTTGCTTGCTTGCTTGGTTAGTTGAGTTGCTTGGTTGGCTGGCCGTTTCTGAGTTGGCCAAGTTGAATTTGGCTATGAGGACATCAATCACAAATCTCAAGTTTGGAATCTCACCAGGCGTAAATGGCCTCATAAGGCGCTGGGCGACTTACGATAATTCATCAAGCTGAAATAGGGGAGCAGTCAAGAAAGGAACTGGACCATCACGGGTTTTCGCTCGCAAATCTTCAGTAAGTCGCACTTTGATTTGCCCAAAGGGATTCACAGGAATACTCCGCAAACACGATCGGCACGGTAGAAGATTGACAGTCCGGGAAAAACCATGGGTAGCCCAGTCGATTTGCTGCCCCGGGATTTGAACATCTTTTAGCTTCTGAGAGTCTTGAACCTAAAACAGCTGCGCGGATTTCTTGTCGAGGTGGCAGCACGTGCAGGCTTGAGCTTGTGCGACTGCCATACACCTGCGCACCAACCCGCCGATTTGAGGCGCAACAGATGTGGCCATGATTTTCAATTCAGGAGCTATTTGGTGCGTATCCTCTAGATCTAAACCAGACTTATGTCCACAAACATGAACTATTCAAACGGGCCAAGCCATGTAAGCGTCTTTTCTTGAGTATTTCTTGGGGTTCTCAAACAAAGCGCTCGGGAAATTGGGCCTTTTCTTGTTTGCGGGAACAAAAGCTGCAGCCAACGCCTCCTGGAAACAGGTATGACATACGATGGACGAAATCCAATTCGCACCACCTAAGAAACCCTGGTGTCTGATGATTCCCCTGCAAATACTAACAAACAATGGTTTCCCACGGTTTCAATTGGTGAAGGATTTCGTCCATCCACAGTAAGACCCACTTGGTCAACGTTCAACTTCAAAGCTTGGATTTAAATAGTGCCTCCAAATCCGGGACTCCTAACACTGCAGTGGCTTCCCTCTTGGCTTCCACAACAAAAGAAACAAGCCACGATGAGGTGACCCTTAAAAGCAAGACCCAAATCTTTTGGCTACCATCATGTGAAGGGGCAACCGAGCGGGGTTGGGGCCTGGCTGCCGGTAAAATACCACTGTAGCTGACAAAAATAGATTTACAGCTATTCTATTTTGGTTAATTTCCCAAAACCGGCAAACCAAACATGCAGCATGAGACATGGCCTCTTGCCTTCAAACTCATTTTGCCTAAGCCTGCCTTTTTGCTTTGTGAGGGGGGGAACCTGCTTTTCCCAGAAGGGGGGCACAACCACAAGACCCCACCATTCCTTCATTCATTTTCCCGCTCAACTGGAAACATGGGAAATCAACATCGGTTTGTGAATAGGAGGACCTCTGAAATGGCCGGGTTCCATAATATGTTTTGAATTGAAAAACCTCCAAAACTGGGGTCGCGATCCCCCATTCTGAGACAGACCCGTGTTTTGTGGCTTCAACCACAGGGGGTCCACCATTTTGCGAACCTCCCAAATTGGCAGGTGTCCTTTTTGCCTTTGACACCATCCAAAGTAGTATCCCCAACAGCCCACCCCTTCTCGCCTATTTGGACCAAAACGCTTTCGGCTGTTGGGTAAAAAGGGCACCACATACCTCGGAAGCTCTGTCTGAGGGAGACGCCCCCCCTTCACCTCCACCTCTTTGAAGGCATCCACCGGATGAGTCGGGCCCTTCCTGCCGGAGTCGGCATGAAGCTTCATGGGACCATGCTGTGGACGGTTGCGAATTCCATTTCGCACCACTTAAGAAACCCTGCAATGATTCGTTTCCCCTGTAGATACCAAGGAGAAAACCAAACAAATAGACCCCAAACAGCAAAAACCTGCAGGTGCAACAGGACCCCACACTGCACGCTCCCTAGCCCTACCGTCAATCTCGCAAAAACGCGCCGGCGCCGTCACCAGCACCTCAAACAGCAACCCAAGCAGCACCCCAAAGTGCATGCCCCCTAGCACCCGGCCGTCAATCTCGTCAAAAACGTGCCCGCGCTGTCGCCAGCACCTCAAACAGCACCCACAGCATTCAAACTGCATGCCTCGTAGCACGCTGAACCAACACATGCACCAGCACCCCAAGCACCCCAAACTGCATGCCCCTTAGCACCCAGCAATTAATCTCGCAAATCACTTTCCCCTCTTGTTATTAGAAGTTAGAACCGCTATAGCCTTCAGCTATCTGGGGAATAACAGCGGTGTCAATCGTGGTTTGTCGGGTGCTGCAGGATTTCGTCCATTCACAGTAGTGAACCCGATGTAAGCTTTTCTCTGATTGGTTTGAATTGGTGGTTTGGAGGTTTGGGGGTGGGAAGAACCAGATATTCCCCAAGCCACCCATCCAAACCACCAACTAAGGGTTGCCAGAGTAATATAGGGAATGTCAGAGCTTCCACTTTCTTGGATTCTAGGTTTCTACCGTTTCCTACGATGTTTCCTGGCTCGACCTTTGCTTTCCCTTCAACATCACCATCACTAACCCCCCAACCCAGAATCACATGTTTGAACATCAGCCACCACAGGGACACTCAGTTTGTGGGTCAAAACCACTTGGGTCTTTCTCAAGAAATAGGACTCTGCTCTTAAAATGGCAACGGTCTTCTTGTGGCTTTCCGTTACAACACCCAAATGGGGTCCGACATCCATCATTTGGTGAAACTGCCACCTTGATCAGGCAGCCGAGCTATGCTTCAAGCAAAGGCTTCCAGACCTTCTGGATTCATCACCAGGTTGGAAAATGGGTGGTGCACTCATTCTCCTCGTTGAGAAAGGGGCGCATGTCCGTTTCTTCGCTTCAGGAACCTCGAAAGTGGTCCGCTTTGCAAGGGCTTGGCTTGGCCCATGGAAGGGCTGTGGGTCAAAACCAATGGTACCATTTTGGGGTAGGTGCACCACCCATTTTAGAACCTATTTCAATGTGGATTGGGATGTTCACTGGGGGTGCGGGCTTCTGACCCATGGCCAAATGGGACCCTTCCCAGAAAAGAAGACACCGCGTCTCACCAGTCTGACGCCTCTTGTCGGTAGGGCTGCTCAAGCTACTCCCGGTGCGCATGGGATTCCTCCGAGGCATCTGTTTTCCGGGCGGGCGTGGTTGGGGGGGGTGATCAGGTTGCAGGCTTTCCCAAAATATGTTGATGGACAAACTCCACAAACTATGCTACCACTCACTTCCTGAGTGGATTGGCAAAAATGGCCTGAACTTCTTATTCACCACTACATGCGCCTTCCCAAAACGTCCAAAGTCTCGGAACTCAGGAAGTGAGACCAGCTGGATGAACTTTCCCAATCCGACATCTCTAAGCCCGAGACTAGCTTGCAGGCCCAAGGATACATCCCAGTGGAAGATATGCAGTGCAAGTAAAATGGGTTGGTTTCAAAATAGGGGACTGTGAAAATTGGCTGTGTTCCTGTTGAAAATCCCTCAAAAACAAACAAACAAACAAAAAACAAACAAACAAACAAACAAACAAGCAAGCAAGCAAGCAAGCAAACACAACCACACAACAACAAACAACACAGAGAGGTACCCTCAACAAAAGCAACCACGCCCATATTTGATCTGGCGATGCTGTTGAAGCAACCTGCGCTTTTCGTGTGAAGTCGTTTCTCTGGGTGGCCTATACCCCGCCGCAACGGGCCGGAAAAAAAAGGGCGGTGAGGAATGCGGGGCACCTTGGCACCGTGACAGCAAGTCTTGGGTAGAGGTGATTGTCCCCTCACCATGGGTTTGACCTACTTATTAAGTTCATCCAAGTTGTGCTGGAGGTCTAGGCATAAGTTCTGAGCTTGGATTCCTAAAACAAACATGGCCCTGTTTGAGGAACATCTTCTGGGTTCCTTTCCATGTTTGTCTAGGGTTTCTGTGAGACCCTTGGGTCTTTTTCTCGAGCCTTTTGAGGCGGTTTCAAAGCAGGTTCAACGAGATCCCCCCCGCAAAAAAACGAAAAAGGCAAACCCAGGGCGGCTTTTGTGGCTTCCCCCAAAGAAGGCACTGAATTGGAAAGGGACTTCTGGCGTTCGCAAATCGGGGACCCTCAGAGTTTCAGTTTGGGGAACCTGCAAACATGGATCTAGAGGGTGCCGCTGCACAACTAAGTCATAATCAAAACCCGGTACAATAATGGTGAACCCAGAACCATGAAAAGGATTAAGAAGGCGGCCGCACCTATTTATGGTTGGGATCGTCCAAAACTAACCTTCATCTACCCTCGTTCTGATTGTGACTCAACTGAGCTGTGTCATTTCAGGTTGCAAGACGCACAAATCGCGCCAACCCAGCTGTGGCGTTAGCCGAAGTTGCCGTCAAGGATGCGTCACACATTCCGAGTTGATTTTGAACATCTGCCTGAAAAAAGACAACCCCGCCATGGGGGGAAACACAAAACACCTGCGATGGTAAAGGGTTGCTGAAATGCCTAAGGTTTGGATTGGGGTTATCTCCGGGAGGAGGGTGTCCAAGAGATTTATTCTGAGACTATGCACTTTCAATATGTGTGTGTGTGTGTGTTTTAAGTCAAGGCAACACACATGAGAGCAACCGCTATACACGTACTCATGAGCGCAAAGGATATCCTCTCATGCATGCTGAAAGTTACGTGCAATCACTGACTTGCGTTCCTTCCAATGCTCCAAAGTTGGAAAAGGCTGAACATTTGTCTTGAGAAGGGAAAGCAAAGGGAAGCAACACCGATTTCCTAGTGTGTTTTGATTGTCTAAGAGCGACCTTGAGTCACGTGCGCATTTCTCCTCAGCGTCTCGTACCGGAACCCGGGGATCTTCCGGATGAAGAAGATGCGCTTCCTGGCGCAAACCGGATGTTTGGTGAAGCACAACTTGCCATGATGTTTGGGACATCTAGGTCCCCCAGTAGAGCCCTTTTACATCCTTTTTTTGGGGAGGGTTCGCCTACTAAAATGGACCACACAAAAAAGAGTACAGTACCCTTATTCTAACCTCTCTACTGGAGCACCTAGACATCTCACTTCCTGAGTGGATTGGCCAAACAAGTCGGCACTCTTATTTCCAAGTAAAATGGTCTTAAACATGTAAAGTCTATGAGCTCAGAGAGTGAGACATTGCCCGGCCTGTTCTCCCTGGGCTTTATTCTCGTTAAACCATCGGCTTTCATCGACCAAATCGCCCGATTGTTCAAGTGGATGCATTCCATTCTTAAGGGTATTTTGAGGGTCCATGGTACTTTCACAGAACCGTAAGGGAGCCTTGGGCAAGCCCGCCTCCTAGGCAAACTAGTGATTGTAACCTTGGATGCTTCCAACCCAAAGCTGAACACGCAAGAAGGGGTCGGACGTGTTGCCGCAAACGCCCCCCTAAGGAATCAGTCGACGCACTTCAAGCGGGTCGAAAAGTAGTTTTCGTGCACTCCTTAGATGGTCCAGGAGCCGGCCAACTAGTAACTCCCTCCTAGTGACTGCGGGCATTAATCAACCCATCCCTATGTTAGGGGGTGCCCTCCAACAGTGGTCTGCAGTTTTACCAAAAAGGTTGAACACCCCCCAATGAAAGTCAACCAGGGAATGAATCGGTTCCCAGTACCTGATTTCATAAGGACTCAACCTGTGGTTCCCTTCCACCCCCCGAAACGAGGGTGCTCGGTGAGCTCCGGTTAGAAAGAATTGGAACCCTTTTGAGGTTCACCATGTGGGGAAACTCCAGGCAAAAGGGGTCTTCTTTCTGTCTCAAAATTGGGACCCCCTCACAAAAAACAAAAACAAATCACTGGGTTTTCCCTTCGGCTTCCCTTTCAAACCAACCAGACAAGGGGCACCCTAAAAAACAGCCGCCCAAAAAGGGAGGGTGGATTCCTCTGAACTGGGGTACACGACGCAACGCGCGGTTCTTACGCCAAACCCCGAGCGCCTGTAGGCGTCTGCGCCCATGCTCTCCGAGAACCATTTGTGGAAGGCGCTGCGCCTCGTAAAGCAAATGTTCCGCATGTGTAGAACCGAAGGAGGCCTTCCATGGTTGCGAGTCTCAGAGTGGTGGACCCTTTGTTGTTTGGTAAATGGAAATGACAAGACACCAACCCGTTTTTCAGGTTCGCCCATCCCAGACATTCCGCGGGCGGTTGGGGATCAAGCAGGGAGAAAAACAAGTAAGGTTAGAGCTTTCCACCACATATTTTGGCACCCCACTCCAAAGTGGAAGGCATCGGGACTGGTCTAGCAATCCTGGGTTCCCACTTGGAAATCGCAGAACCATATGTAACAAAGAAAACCATAGCACACGGGGGGTGACCTTGGCAAAGTGGCAGCACAGACAAGCACATTTTCCGTGGCCATGGGACAAGCCAGCAACACTTCCCAGTTCACCTTTCCGCCAATGGGTGATTTGCTTTGGCGGTCCAAGGACGTTAGGGTTTCAAACGGTGGGGTTCAAATCCCCAAGCCAAAACAGCAAGGGCCGGGAAGAGGATGTTCCTTTAAAAGAGACCTGGCGGGTTCCATCTTTTTGTGGATCTGATTTGTGTCCCACGTCAGGGGCCACGCCGGATAACCAGGAAGGTGCACTTCTGCGCGCAGCCTGGCTTCAGAGAACCCCGCAGCCTGAAACCTGAATTCAAGCAACAAGTCATACACACACCAACATGGAAGGTTACGGCTGAACAGCTACAAAACTAACGTACACTTTTAGTAAGCGAACCACACACGTCATGGAAACTAACATGGAACCACTTGTATCGTGTATATATATATATATATATAGATAAGCATGAAGACATAGCACGAGGCCCTCAATCATGAATGGACTTTACCTGGACAGTTGAGAGGACACCAACGTGGGCAAGCCAACATGAAACCCTTGCAAACACGCTAACCCATTGGGAACCTGCGAGGAAATCCCATGCACCGAACATGGAACTTGAAAGGAACCTATTATTGATCATATACTGAACCTACTGGCTCAATCCAAGGCACTTCAAAAATTAACACTGAAGACAATCAATAGCAAAAACAAATATGGATGTGTTTGGGGGGTACCCTTGTAGGGTTGGTTACCAGGGACACCAAAAGGATAACCGCCATTTGGAGGGTCCCCTAAAAAAGACACACACGGTTTTTAACAAGTGCGTGGTTTGGCCCTTCTCTTCAATGGAAACTTGTGCTCGCGAAATCAGCCAACCGAGGGATCAGATGAGGTCTGATCAAGAAGAAGAAGAAGCATATGTATTCTGGATACACGCTTGTAACACAGGAAGGGTTGACAACGATAAACCCGCGCGTGGGGCAGGGGTGCCAATGGACTTGCTTGATGATCGATTGGAGGGAGCTCCCAGCATGGCTTAATTTGGCTTTCTAGTGCCCCACAACCCCACTCAAAATACTTGGCCCCTTGTCGCACTTGCGGCCGTGCGACGGATGGAGGCAGCTCGCCTTAGCTTCGAGCAAGGGCGTCCGCGTGGGTGTTCCGGTTTTTCAGAAGGGGTGGTTTACCGTTTGGGGTGGTTGCTTAAAGGAGCACAAAAAGGGAAGGAAAGTCCATTTGGCGGGTTCATGTTCTCTTTTTCTTAAACCACAGATTAAGATCGAACCCTTAAGCAGTACCTCACAACAAACCGTGAAGTCATATTCCGTTTGCATCATTTTCTTCCAAACGTCTGCTGTTCATCTCCTTCTTCCAACCTGACTTCGCTTTGACAATTTCCATTTCATCCTCAGCCTCCTTTTGGCATTTGTTCCTTTGGCAATCCACCTCCGCTCCATCATGAAAGCTGAGGAAAGAGATATGACCTTTAGCTCATCATCCTGCTTTCATCCCCCCCTCATCCATTCCTTTCTCCTTCCTTTTCTCTCGGCGAAGCTTGGAAGAGGTAGAAGGATGGCAACCATCGTTTCATCTCGCTGCTCTTTGTACCGTCTGGAAGCGAGGCAAAGGGTTTAAACCGCTCTGCCAGTATATCCTGGATCTCTTGCTCACAGTCTATCTTCTCCCCACCAACTAATTAAATCCTGGAAATGTTGGTGGGTTCGCGAGAATGCCTTTATGCCAGTCATTCTCATCAAGGATTCTACAGAAAATAGTCTAAAACCAAGATTATTGACCATTGACTGCCAAGGAAGAAATCATCCAAAAGGGCCCTCATCAACCCCCTACAAGGGTTGGGAATTGTATGCCTTATTAATGACAAGCTTGTGGCAAAACACGGCCCCAACCCTTGGGGGGTCTGCCCCCTAAACTAGACTGCACAGTGGCAGTGGGAAGTAAGCTATAACCATAATTGTAAAGGGGGTGCCTGTTGGTTGACATACAACCGTCACGAAGGCCGCGCTCCAGATTGCCTCACGAACCAGCCAGGCATGCACCAACAAAAAGCAGGATCATGGGGCGCCAGCAAGGTTCAGGAACGCAAGGAGTGGACAACAACACGTCACAAGACCAAGCAAACGGCGTACTTAAGGCCTGGATCCAAGCAAGCTGCGTGACGAGGGGATCTGGACTGATTCGAACGCAGAACCAAATGAGGTTGCCAGCCGCACGCAATCAACAGAAAGAAACAGAAAGAAGGAGTGCATGCCTGGTGGACTCTCTCTCTCTCTCTCTCTCTCTCGCTCTCTCTTTCATGGGCTGAGGCAAAGGTGGCTGAATTCCGTTTGCCACACTGGACTTGCCCCAGGGAAAAGTTCACGGGCAGTTGTCAAAAGCTGTCCACTTTCTGCCGGCCGGTGGGGAAACAAACATTTGGAAAAAGCTGAACTGATCAAAAGATCCAGCCACAGAGCAACAAAGCAAGCAGTTTCATTGCACATGTCCACATGAGCAAAGAGAGTCTCTCCCTCTCAAGCCGCATACATGCCGTATGCATACATCACGCATTGCATTTCACGGCATGTATATTTGTATCATACATCTGAGCAAACCTAAACTGAGAGTGCCCTTTCCCTTGGAACCTTCATATGGTTCGCAAAGACTTGCAAGAGGGACCTCCAGTTTCCCGAAGAAAAGAGCACTTGCCATTTGTGTGGTTGATTGATTTTGAAGGGCAAACAAAGGCATTGGCAGAAACGATACGAAATCCCAACCAGCACAATCGATTTCTTTGTGGATTTTGAAGGGGTGTACCCACCCAACAAAAATGCAATACGGCAATGCCTCAAAGGTCCAATGGGGATATGCCGGCACCCGTGTGCAAACACCCGAGACAGCTCGAATCGAACCGTGGTGCCCTCTTGGTCCCCCAAAACAGCCAAAGGAAGGACAAAGAAACAAACAACAGCCAACAAAAGCGAAAATAAAAAAATGCCAAAACAGCCAAAACAGCCAAAACGCCAAACAAAGCCAAACAAACACCAAAAAAACAAGCCGAAAAAAGCAAAAAAGAGCTAACAAAAGCCAAACAAACAGCCACAAAAAGCCGAAACAAGCCAACAAGAACCACACACAAGCCAACCCACTCAAAAGCCAACCGAACAAACAGTCCAACAAATGCAACAAAGCCAAAAGAGCAAAACACAAACACAAAGAACACACAAAAAAAAAAGCAACAAAACCAAAAGCAGGGACCCCAACCCACCAGCATCCTTCGAGTGGCGGCTTCCGCTCCATGAGCCCAAGCCTCGGGTCGCCGACGTGAGCGAGGGGAGAGCTTCCCCGCCGGTGCAGTCCATAGGGTTTAACCCCGGTTTCACAGCCAACCCCCGCAACATGCCGGCTCTTTCTTTGGCTTGTTGAATTTCTCCCCCCAAAAACACCTAAAAAGCACTTGGTGGGTGGTTTCCTTGAAGGGGACTTGGAACAAATGATTCAAGTCTCATTCCCCGCCGATCGCGCCAGCAAGATGAAAACGAGTCCAAGGCGACTTCCCCACTTCGCCACATCTTTCCATTGTCTAAGGGAGGGGGGAGGAAAGGCGCCATTGGTCTGGCCAAAACAAAGTCCCCGAAAAAGACGTGCACATACCTTGGTCGGGGAAGGAAATGCTCCCTATGAACCATCCTTAGTTGCCTTAGTTTCCTTTGAGGAAACAGTTTCATTCTCAACACCCCTGTTGATTCCCCCAGCAAGAAGCATGCACCAGGCTTGCGCCTTTTACTCTCCTCCCTCGGCCAAACAATTAATATGGCTGAACTTTTTTTCGTTTCGGGTTCGACACTTTTCAGAGAACGCTACGAATGTTGGTTGCATCATTTAGGTTGGACATGAAGGTCCAAGCACATTTGAGGAATCTCCCCCAAAAAACCAGGCACTCCAAGCAAACATCGCCCATGGACCAGTTTTAGAGAATTCCCTTGACAAAAACATGTCATTGTGGGATGTATCCTTTGAGGAACCCTTTTTCAGCAGAAGGCTTCCAACCTTCCGGAAGAATTCATGGGTGTCTCCTACTTACCCTATGCCATGAGAATCCCATCCAACCCCCCTCTTTTGTAGGTGCCACGTCTCCCTGGAAAATACATTCGGGCTTCTCTGGCCTCGAACACGCCTCGGGTTTTCAAGCGAACCAAGTCTCGACTCGACTCAGGGCTCGGCTCTCCGAAGGCCGTGCCGCGCTTCAGCACCGCCACCATGGTGCCCAGGTCCGAAGAGGCCCCGAAGGTGTTGAAGCCTGGGGCAAAACGCAAACAACAAACCGATACCCCTGACTTGGTGACTTGTGCCAGAAAACTCAACTCAACAAACCAACCCTTGACTCACTGATTCGACCTGACTCGTCCCAGAAACCAATTCAACAAACCAACCCCGGGCTAACTGATCGGACTACCCCAAAGCCTAGATTCAGACTCCCGCCTTCGGTGACGTACTTTCGCTCGGAGTCGTTGAGTTCCTGACCGCGCGGCCCGGCCGGCGCAAGCTGGGCCAAGGGAAACCCAAGGGGTTAGAAGGTCGATTCGCTGAGCCCAGAAGACCCGCCATTGCCGCCGCAACGAGCTTGGCATGCCTCCCAAAGGAAACAGGAATCCCAGGAACCGGCACACGGCTTTCCACTAAGGCCGTCTCAAAAGACAAACATGTGTCAAACAAGCACGAACAAAGCCTCGGAAACACGAGAAACGCATGGTAGTTCTATTGTTCACCCATGAATCAACCCGCCGGAGGATGGTAACTTGGCCCTTGGAAAGGAAAACGAAAGGACACCAGCTTGGTTTTGTGCTCGTCCTTTAGAGGCAAGCCTTGAGTTCACAGGAAAGAACATCGTGTAACTTGTTGGTCCTTCCGGGAGTTGCGCGGGAGAAGCGCAAGAAAACTGCCAACCATCCGCCCTAATTAGCCACAACTCGCCAAGCGGAATTGAGGACCTGCATCATGGGTGAGCTCGTTTAGTCCCCGATCTAGCTCGCTCACATTGCAAATGTGATTTGCTGACAGAGACAAGACAGTATGGTGGGACTTACCACGCTGCCCCACAAAACAGCAGCAACAAGGCCAAACGGCCAAACGGCCTTTGCGTGTTTCAGCTACTTCAGTGCTTTGCACCCACCTACAATACTTCTCTGGATTTTGGTCCGTGTTCAGCGAACATATGAAATATCACAACTACCATGTTGACAGTCACCCTCCAAAGTTGAATGAAGGTAAGCGGCCGCAAGTAGCCTTGAAAACTGTCAAAACGGTCCATTCCAACAAAGGGATGTACAAAGAAGTTTACATTGCCACAAGGAAGGTTAGAATGTTGTTGCCCTTGACCGAGATGCCTGAAAAAGCAACCATGTTTCTAGCTTTCGGCCGCATAGATGGATTCTCCACTGGAAAATGATGCCAATCATCCAGTTGCCGAACTGAACCCAAAGATTGAGCCTTTTCCGGCTGTAGCTGCGGTTTTTGGCGGTTTTCTGGTGCCTTCAACCATACTTTCAATCCCAAATTGCCGCCAAGTGTCCATGACGGCCTCGTCCTGCAAGTGGCGTGAGGTTTTTCAGGAGGTTTCCACACCAAGGAGACAGCACATGGCCTTGTTGCCTTTCTCTGTCTGGAGGACGACAAAACCTGAGGTTGTGCCATCTACGTTCACCAGGGATCACATGAGGGGTTTCTCCAAATACTGGTCCCTACCGTTGGTTCCCTTTGGGCATCCCTTTCAGCAACCAAAATGGGGAAAACCATTTTGAGAAGGGCCCAGAAGGGCGTGTCTTAAGGAGGGTTTCCTCCGTTTGCTTAAGCTCCCTGGAAAAATCACTATGTTTCCAACAGTGATAGATCCCCTTTAAAACCAACAGGGACAATTGGAAAATAACATCTTAAGCAAATGGAAGGTGTCCACCAAATGTACTGCTCACATGGCTGATAATCTGATAGCCACCGAAGGGTCGATAGGATTGGGCGGAATCGGTTCCAAACCCTGGAATTCCTGAGCTTCGAGGTTCCAAACCTCCACATGGTGGGGTGTTCGATTGATTTTCCCTTAACACCCTAAAAGGGGACACAGCCATATTGACTATTGAGTGACCAGTCGGTGCCGTTAAAGCAACCAGGGCCACGACGTTCAATTCGGCTCCCCTTGCTGCTTTGAATCAGCATACATCGTGGATATACGAACATGCTTTCGTTTTTTCTCTTTTTTCTCCTTTTCTTTTTTCAGGTGATATCTTTTCGGGCTTGAAGGAGAGACGGCAGAAGACAGCCAGAAAGGGGGCCACTTTTTAAAGGATCTTCCGGAGGGGCCTAGTTACGTTTTTTTTTTTCCGGAAAGCCGCCAGCCAAGCTTTGGAAAGGGGGATTCACAAGTCACAAGAACTGAGGGTGGTGTTTTTGGAGACAGTCAACTTTTGGTTTGCAAACTCCAAGGATCCAATTCCCTGGTCTTTTGAGCAATTTCCAAAGGGCGGATCTTTCACTTGAATAACAATATTACCGCCAGAAACCGATTGGGGACTACCAACCGGGGGGGGATTAGTGGCGATCTTCTTAGTCCAAATGGCTGTCCCTTGCCCGGCAATCCAAGATTTTATCAGGGCTGCTGCTCCAGCCTGTTGTAGGTTTACTGGAAAAGCCCTGCGATTTCAAAGGGTCTACGAGGCTAAGGTCACACTAAGGACCACATGAGATTACACCTGGGAAACTGCCCGCGTTTTTTGTAGTCTGCGGATAAGATCCTTCCCTCGGACTGCTCCATCGGCCTTTTCCCAGCATAATCTGGGGGTCTTCAAACATTGCAAAGCATCGATCCAGGCTAAAGGTCTCCTTTTGAGACCACTAGAAGCATACGGTCGATTCACATCCATCGGTTCTTGGATGCTAGATTGTCCCAAGCTTCAGATCCCGAAATCCGTAACTCGGAGAGGCAACTGGAAAAAAAAACATCTTGGCGACCACCTGTATACCTCTGGCACCTTAACTAAAAACGGCGACCCAAACAAGGAGACAAACCAACGGGTCAGCTCAGATCGAAAGGTCGATCCAGCGGTCGACCCCGGGAGCCGAGAGCGTCCTTCTTGCGCCTCCGCAAGGCGAGGTGAGGTGAGGGATGTGTTGAAAGCAGATGGCACAATTCTAAAATCATCCCCTAAGTTAAAGGGACACCAACCAACTTTCTGACTCTAACCCCGAGATGCAGAAGCAACATGAGCCAAGTGAAGATGACGAAACACCCAACGGGGAGTTGTGCCTGTTACCCGCAAGTTTGCAGTTTCTGGGCCAAACAAAAAGAGGGGCCCTACAACCAGCTTGTCACGACAGTACTTGTTGGTCACAACCAAAACATGACGGAAGCACGCAACAAATCGCTGAAGGGCCATCAGTCACTTGAGTGTGGCAATGTTCCGGGCACACCAGGTTCACTACACTTCCCCAATTCTCCGAAAGAAGACCCACTTCAAAGTGGAAGCGGCATACAGCCCGACCAAACGTGGAACGCAGCTGGAGCCAAGCTCAAAGCTGAGTCTGAATTGGGAACAGCTTTGCACAAAAGGGGCTTCAGAAGTGCATCATATTTTTCAGGTCAGGCCATCACCACATCTTTTGAGGCAGTAGGTTTCTTGAAGCATGCGTCCAACATCCATCTTTCTTGCTGATTACCAGTGACTTGTGGTTCCCCGCCTCTGGATAACTAGGAAGGCTTTACCGTCTGAAGTGGACTGTATCACGCGAAGTTGCCACAAGCTATTTCGAATCAAACTGTGCTGACCCCGAGGTTACCAACATTGGACCTCGGAAGACTGGACATTACATTTGAGTGTCCTCCCACGTTGAAGTACAGGTCCCCTTTGGGCCTAAAGGTTTGCCCAGCAACTCCTGCGATGTGAAGCAGCCGGAAGGGCATACTCAGTCCGAGGGTTTGACCGCAGGAATGAACTGATTTTTCGGACCGGCTCGAGGCTCGGGGTCGTAGGAACCTTCTGGCTGGAACTGTCCCAGAGAAATGATGCCCCCTCGGATGGCACATAAGCCCATTGAGAGTGGCCTGCCTCGGGTGAGAACTTGGATCAACCTGTAAGCGTATGGGGGCTTCTCAAAATAGGGGCGCCCGTTTTGGACGGTTTTAGTGGGACACCAAAAGGAACCCACCTACCTACCTGGAGGGGTTCCTCAATTTTGAGAAACACACATACAAGCAACCGGGGCTCGATTTGTAACCATGATAATCTAGTGGGTTGAACAGCGTATGGCAAACTTGAAGCCAAGGACCGAACGAATGGCCCTAGATAGCTCCCTGATCCCTGCCCTAAGTCCTAGCTGGGTTGCTGAGACAAGAAAGACACCAACAGAAAGCATCCATTTTTTCCCTCTCAGTCTTTTACGGCTGGCGCCCCTGTTGTTGTTTGTCTTTGTCTTGTTAAACCTTGAAACAACTGTAAATTCAACGGTAGCTCCAAAGCCTGAACAAAAGAATTGGGTTGCCAAGCAAAGGGCCTACATCATAGTGAGCTCGTTCTACCTGCTGGTGAGCTTGCCATGACATAGGCATACAACATACTCCAGTGAAGAGTAACACAAAGGGTTCCCCCGGGAAATTCCTGCAAACATCGCAGTTTTTCAGGCTGCTTCTTAATCTGCAGGGGAGGTATTTCAACAGAGGCCCCAAACCAATAATGGTTCGCGAGCAGTTTTTACACCCAACGGGTCTCCAGAAATTGCTTCTCCAGCTCACCGACCGGGGAACCCATGGGCAGCCCCCAAAGCTTTGGGTTCTCAGCCCAGATAGGCTCCGGGTGGTCCGGGGCGGCCTGAGGTAAGGTTCCACGAGGGCTGCGGGGTGGTGCGCACGCTGAAAGAGCACCACATGCTGCCGGGGATATCACCTGAGCTTATTTTTTTGAGTGGAGTGCAAAGATAGCCAGAAACCGTCCAGGAGTCCAAAAGGAAACCATCCATGATGACATAGTTGAATGAACCATACAACATGAGGTTTCGATGTTCGAATGTTTTTCAGTGGCACGGTGGCCCTTCTTCCCCCCCCCCCCACTCGCATCTGCCTGAAGCAGCGGCAGCCTCGCCTCTTCTGCTCCTGTCCAGGGTGCGCAAACCTACCACAAACTTTAACGATTTCCGAGGAGTTGAGCGGAACAACAGGACCTAAGAAGTTGCCAACATAATGGTGACCTAACATGGAGCTGGTCATCATCATCATCATCATCATCATCATCATCATCATCCTCATCCTCATCGTCATCGTCATCGTCATCGTCATCGTCATCGTCATCATCGTCATCGTCATCGTCATCATCATCATCATCAGCATCATCATCATCATCGTCATCGTCATCGTCATCGTCATCATCATCGTCATCGTCATCATCGTCGTCGTCATCATCATCATCATCTTCCTCATCATCCTCATCCTCATCGTCATCATCATCATCATCATCATCATCATCATGATCCTCATCATCCTCATCCTCATCCTCATCTTCGTCATCATCATCATCATCATCATCACCACCACCATCATCATCATCATCATCGTCATCATCATCATCATCATCATCATCATCATCATCATCATCATCATCATCATCATCATCATCATCCTCGGCGGCGGCGGCGGCGGCGGCGCATACACACACACACATGCATGTACATACAGATGTATCTGTGTGTGTGTGTATATATGTGTATATATTTATATATGTATCTTTCCACATATCTATGTATATGTGCACAGAATGTGTATGCATGAGCACGTATACATCCATTTGCTTCTGGTGCCACGTAAGAACAAGATATTCCCCGATGAAGCAAACAGTGCTTTATCGAGCCAGCCTGCAGTGCGGGACTGTTGCCCAGCCAGTAAAATTATCAGTCTTCTAAGCATTTTGCAAGCGGGGAACCCCGCTGTCCCCTGAAATTGATTTCTCAATGGGAGGCCCTGCATTCGGGGAACACCCCCATATTGTCAACCACGTTTGATCCAAGGCTGCCAATATGGGATTTTGGCAAAAATGCTGCCTTGCATGTTGGTTTCCCTTTAGAACAAGGTAAAAAGGGTGCGCTCACAAGACAAATGACGGCTCTGGGTCAAATATACTCAACATGGAACCCTGTTAGCTGGAAACACGGACTGAACACCCGCAGTCTTCTGGTGGTTTAATTTTGACCCATACCTCTACAACCCTTGGCATGGTAGCAAAATACTTCGCTTTTTTTGCAGCCCCCTACGAAAAATGAACAGAACAACAGAACAACAGAACCAACAAACTAAAAAACATGCCAACAACAGTACAGATACCCAAATCCATTCCGGTTGGCTCCCTCTTTCAGACCCCCCCCCAGGGTTTCAGACCCCCCCCCCCCGGGTTTTTCTCCAGCGATCCCCGAAGAAACAGAAAACGGATCGATCCGATCCGTGGCCTGGGTGACCACCACGTCGTCCTCCGTGAAGTCCCGGGGAGACGTCTGGGCGTCCTGCCAGGGCCTTTGGGCCTTGGGCCTTCGGCCGTCGGAGAAGTCGACGGGAGACTTTTTCCAAAAAGCCGAGTTGGGTGTGGTCAAAAATAGTTGGTAACCCCAAAATGGGTTGCTCTGGTAAATGAAAACATGGACTGAAAAACCTGCGGTCTTCCAAATACTTGACTTCCATTTGGTGAAGTCCCCAGGAAAAACAATATGTCCAGTAGTGATGAATTCCGTTTAAAACCAACAAGGGAAAATATAAAGTATTCTTAAGCAAATGGAGGCTGAATTCAGGGTTTGCCATTCCACTGAAATGAACAGCCTCCTTTCCCCAAAAAATGGTTTGAACCAGGGGGCCCTGGCGGCTGCTTATTTATCCCACACCATGCACCCAAAAGCCTCTTGCTGGTGCGATCGCTAGGGAATGCGCCAGGGTTTGGGAAAAAAACCTGGAGATTTCCTTCCAACAATCCACAGGAGATGCCTTGTAGGGGTCATTCCCTCGTTCCCTGCTGAGAATTAGCAAGACAAGTTGTCGTCCTTTTTTTGGGCTTCCTGGATTTCTTAGTTGTGAGGGAACCCTCCCAAATGGGTTCTCCTTGAGTTTTCCGAAGCAACGACGAAACAGGTAGCCGTTTACAAATACCCAGCAACCCCCAGTTGTTTTCCAGGGTGCAAACAGACTTGCCTCTTCTTTTGGCAAATTTTGAAGAGGTGTCCCCGGCAGGTCTGGGATTGAATGCATCTTGTGCTTGCTCGACTCTAGCACTAGTCCATTCTGTTCAAAAATCCTTCTCTTTCAGAACATGGCAAACACACCCAGGTAAACTGGTGATTTCTGAACAAAAGCATGGCACACCGAAGTGCAGCCAAGCTGTTCCCCCTTCGCCATTGGCCGAAGGCAGTCATTTCAGCCATTGGAAGAACTCGATTTCCCTTTACCACTTCGAAGGGGCTATCCTCCAAACACCGACAGCCCCGGAAGTTCCGACGTGAACCGCTCCTTGCGGATCCAGACCTCCACGGCACCTGCTCCAGAAAGGGAATCTCAGCTTCCCACAAATTCGTGGATTGAGAGGTTTCCAATTTGCCCTCAAGAACCACGGGTTCGAACCCCCAAATCATCAATCCAAACGACCAACTAAGGGTTACCTGAGTACCTCATAGTACCTACCCATAAAAAAGACGGAATTCACCAACCAACCCATTTCTAAGTGTACTTTGAGGGTCCAGGTACTCAAAAACAAGTTCTCAACGAAGGCCCTGCCAAAAAAGGGCCTCTCCAAAAGAAACACATAGCACATGTGCGAGTTGGTGACAGGGGCAAAAAGCTCACCACCCATTTCGGGTACTTGAAAACGCCCCCCAACTACTTGTCGAGACTTCTCAGAAGCTCAATGGATTTCCAGTGGAGAAAAAGGGCTTCGCGAAAATTTTGCCAAAACGGAGGTCCCAAGACTGGTTTGGGGCGTCTTGCCCCTGTTGGTTGGTTTTAACACGCTTTCCCCCTGCAACAAAAAGAAACCAAGGGCACCACTGGCAGTCTGGGAAGTTGGCCCTGCAAAACAAGACACTGATGTTTTTGCTCACGCAACGGGAACTCCCTTCTGGATTGTCCTAAAACGGACTCCCCAAAGCAAACAAAGCTTCTAATTGAGAGGATTCGCTGCAATGGGTTGTCCCACTAATTGGTGGGCAAACAGATTTCACCAAAAAAAGAAATTAACTTCCCTGCTCACCAAAGAGGATTTTCCGAAAGGAATGATTCGCCCGACCAAAAGTGACGCACCGCTTTGCTAACCACTCAAACGACCTCGCAAAGGGTTTTCGAAACAGAATCGAGAATGTTCTCAGAACAGCTTAGATGACAGTGTGGACAGGTCTTACCTGACCAAGGAGGATCCTCGCTGCAAGGATTTGCCTACCTCGCTAGCATTGTCGGATGACCATTCTCATAGTAGTTCGATGGAATCTGGTATACATACGGGGCTACGCAATTTCAATGGGTGTTTGGCAGCTAAATTCAGTGATGACCATTTTAACATAATCTTAGACACTACTCGACCTCCTGTGTTGCTTCAAACCACACACACACACACAAACAGCTTTTGCCCAAGCACCGGGAATTTGCAGATGACATAATCATATCTTTAGATTTCTTCATGTGTTCCATTACATCGCCTCTAGTATTGTTTAATGCTTCACAAAACTTATCCACACAATCTTCGCCTCTATATTCAAAAATAGCTTCATTTCTCCACTATACACATCAACAAGGTTAAGCATATAATCGCTGGGTTTATGGTTCTGATAAGTCCCTTTTATGCCATCTGAGGTTCTTGTTGTTAAGCATTCAAACTCACCATAAAGGATTTCAGCTTCTCAGAATGATGTTCAAATTCCGTTGTTGTTCCTTCTTCTGGTAATTATGCATGCTGAATTTCATTTGCCATACAACCTTTTATTAGTTGTTACTTTAATCGTTGTCCTGATTTAGAACCGTGGTGGCAGTATCTACAATGAAACAACTTTTCTTTGTGGATGTTGTTTTGTCTGCCCATGAGTCGGTGGCATGCTGGGGTTGTCCTGCTCGTTGAATTGGTTCAACAAAAACGGCCAAAGCCCGAGACACTTGGTTGATGTTGGAAGGGGACCAACAAAAAAAAGCTTGGGGATTTCCCACTAACCACAACAAGCAAACATGTGAACGGTTTCCCAACAACAACCATGGACAAGCCCCAAACCTCGTGTCCACCGGAAGGTCTGTCGTCATAGGTGGCCTAAACAAAAAAAACTAGTTGGCCCTGGTAAATGGAATAAACCCCAATCTAAGCCAGGGGTTAGTGGGACAAGCTCCATCGCTCCGCCTCGCATCACCACGTAGCAATCCACCGGGTCGTCGCCCTGCCGGAAGAGCACCTCGCCTGCCCGAAAAAGGCGGCGAAAGACGTGGGTGGAACGTTTCATGGGCGGTTTTTCTTTTGGTGTCCCAGAAAAACCTACCCTCTCACCAGCTAACATGGAAGTGCACACACCCCTGTAGAAAGACTACTTTCCTCTTGGAAAGGGCCTTTTTGCACTTCCATGCTAGTTGGTGGGAGTGTACCGCAAGAAGGAGTTCAAAGAAAAATGCAAAGCCATGTTCTACCCTTGGCCGTGGGTTCGGAGCAACTCGCGGGCACCAATTGGGTATGAGCCATGGTTGAGGAACTTCCTCCCCTTTCCGTGATACCGCAGGGGGATTCCCATCTCCATGGCCACTTTCTTTACCCCAAAAAAGGTTCCGTTAGGTATCACTCGGTATCACAGAATCCGCTCGAAAGTCCCACCCAGGTTTTCCAGAAACCTGAAGCCTGGACATCCCCCTCAAAGGGAAGATGCACCAGTTGGATGGTCCACTTCGCCTTCTTCAGCATCTTGCAGAAGCGAGAGCTTGGAGAGGTGGAAGATGGTGCCTGGATCCATGCTTGGGAAGCTAGAAGGAAAACCATTTTGCAAGTCCACCCCCCTTGCCTTTTTGACAAATGCGCAATACGGTCCTTGCTTGCTCGTTCTCAGTAGGGAAGGAAGGAATGGCGCCAAACTGAACTGGGTTTTTTAAAGGGATCTCCATCCGGTTCATTCCCAAACCCATGTCCTGCTGCGAACCATGGCCGTCTCGTCGGGGTCTACCGTTTTGGTGGGAAACGATTGGCAGGATAAGCGTAGCCCCGACTGGGACAACATCCACATCAACGCCCGGGATTTCAAGCGGTACAGAGAGCAAACCAACAGAGGATTTTTAGGGTTTCCGGTAAGAAACAACAGTGTGGTTGTGCAGTGTGGTAGAGGTGTTGTTTTATCCTAGGCTGTTTTTTTCCTAGGGGAGGTTTTCCGTTTATCAAGGGCTTGGGGTCCAGACAAGCCATCCCAGAAAAGCCAAGCCACCAACTCAAGATAACCTAAGACGCTGAGATTTACTACGAGCTTCCAGCACACGATGGCACCGTGGTTTCTAAACTTGGCGCCTGTGCGCGTCACGTGGAAGTAGATACGAGGCGTATGGAGTCTGACATGGACACCCAAAGATCCGCGTCGATCTGAATCCATGGAATCACTCTCCTGAGAGCCGGTGCCAGCCTTGGGGCAATGGTAGGTCAGGTAAGTGGGTAAACACCTGTGGTTACAACGCCAAAGTCATGGCAAGTCTCCGTTCAGTGGGTTGTAGCCAGGCTTAGCCACTTACCCTGCCCCTTTCAGTATCCATCCTTAGGTTCCGAGATTCACTTTGAGCTCTCAGGCTTGTAGCATCGCACAACTCGAAGCACCGGAGTGCCCGTGAAAATGTTGACCCCTGGGTAACAAACCCCTCAGTTTTAAATCAGGATTCCTTTTTAGTGGGGGTTCCTTTCTTCCAGGAAAACCGGGACCCCTGAAACATATCTGAGGGGTTTGTTGATTAGGGGTCAACATTATGTGTTGGCTGATGGTTGCCTCTTAGCATGCTCTCCTGTGGAGGTCCTTGGTCCGCCTCCATGGCACACGACCAGGGCGAACTCGCCGGCATCTTTGTCTTCGCTTTTGTCCAAAAGGCTTCCCCCAAGAGGAGATTACTCTGATTGTTTGGGTTCCATGTCGCACTTCCCGAGTGGAGTGACCAACACACATCTACCCTGGGGCGATTCGGTCACACCAAAGACTAGCCAAGTTAAAGGGTCTTCCCAAAGAGTACAAAGTCCAAGAACTCGGTTAAGGTCCCTCCTTTTTGGAGCAGACCTAGTGTTCTTATATTTTTCCTTCGAGCACCGCCCCACCAAAAGGAACTCTTTGTCCCAAAAGGTGATGCTGATGCCTTTATCCAAAAAGGGGAAACATAGGGAGCCTGACCCATGCAAACCTAAACCCATACCATGAGTTTAATAGGCAAAACCCTCGAGAAGCTTTGGTGAACATGAATCGCAATGTAAACAATGCCATCCCCAATTAAAGCACAAACATCCTAGCCATCCTGTGGATGAATGAACTCCTGCGCCACCTAAGGAAAACTGGCTTCTGATGTTTCCCCCACGTAAATACAAACACACGTTATGGTTTCATTTCATGGTTTCGCAACATGGAATTCGCAGCCATCCACAGTACGAGTCCAGAGACGCATGTTGTGCGCTCAATTGCCTGAGAGCACATCGTCGAACTCCCGGAAGAAGGGCACCTCCCGCAAGATGCCAGTAGCCTGGGGTCGCATCTGGCGCTGTGATTTTGAGAAAGCTCTTTCAAACTAGGTTTAAACTTGCAAATGATAGGCAGGGAATGAGCAATGGAATGGCCCGGAGAAAAAACAAAAACAAAACAATAACATTCCGAAAGGGGCTTGATTGGACATACCACTCGTCCACGCTTCCAACCAAACGGTTGGAATCGCCAAACAAGGAACCGCACAAGTTTTGGCGTCTGGGAGCCTTCCACGATCTCCAAACAAAAAGCCCACTATATAGCCACGATCTCACTTCCTCAGTGGATTGGCCAAGATGAGCCGTATATATATATGTACATATATATATATATGGTCACCCCCCCCCCCAGGGCCTACCTTTGCCCTCTTCTAGTTGAAGGTGTCAACTCTACTCTGTGTGCCTCTTTCTTGCAGATGCCTGAAACACTGTAAAATACAGTGTTTTGTTGTTTTGTTTACCTTCTATATGACAGCAGATGTCTGATTCTTTGAGGCTTGAAAGGCAGCAAAGCGAAAACGGATTCCGTTTTCAGATTCGAGCCTGGCTTTGATTGAATCACTGGTTTTTACAGTGGTTTTGAGTACACCAGGGAAAAACATCGAAAAAATGATGTTTTTGGCAGCTTTGAGCTCTGCAACCTGCACAGACCCAAAAGCACAAAATCTCCTGAAAATGAAAGCTCTGAGACCTGCACATGCCAAACACATCTCCAGACCAAGTTTGGGAGTCTGGGGATATGTGCCCTTTATTTGTTTAGCCACATTTAAGCTAAATCATATTTGGGAATGAGTTACTATTAAAATTTGTTTGCAAAGGCCAAGTGATTTCTTTCCAGAATAAGCTATATTCCAATTCAAGTTGTATTTGGGGATGGATTCTTAATCAAATTATTATGTTCAAAAGCTAATTGAACTCTGTCTGCATTAAAGTATATTTGGATTCTACTGCAATGATATTTTCCTTATTTGGAAAGGTATTCCTGTTCAAATTCTGATCTAATATAGACATTATGGTGAATTATGAATGGTGGTGAACTATGTGCTTACTAAATTCTATTCAATATGCAAATTCAATTCGGATCAAAAATCGTATTTGGAAAGGAATGTGTACTTGGATATGTTGGACTCCAGGCTCCAAAATATGAGGCTTGGAGAATCCAACATTAGACATCTCGAGGATTCTGATCTCCAGATTCTAGGTTTCAGGTGCTTCACCATGGACATTTCAAGGGATTGCAGGTCCAACAAAAAACTGTAAAACAAAGTGTTTCGAAGAAATTGCCCAGATTGTGTTCCCTTGGGCCGAAGATTGTTCGTTTCCCAAAAAACATTTTGCCCCCTTCAACATTCCAATTCAATTCGTGTTGGAGTACTCCAGGCTCCAAAATATGAGGCTTGGAGAATCCAACATTAGACATCTCGAGGATTCTGATCTCCAGATTCTAGGTTTCAGGTGCTTCACCATGGACATTTCAAGGGATTGCAGGTCCAACAAAAAACTGTAAAACAAAGTGTTTCGAAGAAATTGCCCAGATTGTGTTCCCTTGGGCCGAAGATTGTTCGTTTCCCAAAAAACATTTTGCCCCCTTCAACATTCCAATTCAATTCGTGTTGGAGTACTCCAGGCTCCAAATTATGAGGCTTGGAGAATCCAACATTAGACATCTCAAGGATTCTGATCTCCAGATTCTAGGTTTCAGGTGTTTCAAATTGGACATTTGAAGGGATTAGAGATCCAACAAAATGCTGTAAAACAGAGTGTTTTGCAGCAGTTGCTCAGATTGTGTTCCCTTGGACCGAATGGACAGCCTTTGATATAACAGTGCAGCAGTGATGACACACACACACAATCATCAACCTTTTAGGACCACATGCCCAAACCACATCAAACAAGGCCTCAAATGAGTGTCCTTTTTTTCCCAAACAACAGTCTCCACTTGCTACGCAATAAGCCTACAGAAGGTTTATAAACTTTCAGGAAAGTTTATAAACCTTATTGAGTGTTTGACGAGTTTCCCGCGTCAAGGTGAAGTGTTCATGGTATCGTTGAAGGAGGGGGGGGGGGGGTGGTTGGAAAGGGGGGAGGGGGGGGGGGGGGGTGGTGGTTGGAAGTCTTAGCAGTGAGGGTGACTCAGCCAACTTTGTAAAGACTTCTCAGTACCCCCCCCCCCCTCCCCCCCCCCCCTAAAGAGTTCTGACCCCCCCCTGCCCTTGTTGCAGGGAAACCGTCAAACCCTTGACATGGTTTATAAACTGTCTTGAAAGTTTATAAACTCTTTGCTGTTGATACTCAACATGACTTGTCACCCACAAACAAATATGCAGCAACAGCACACTTCTTGCGTATATATGCTCACACCCCCTGTCTTTAAAAATAAGAGGGTTTTGTACATTTTGAAGTGGAAAGGTAGGCCCTGGGGGGGGGGGTGAGCATATATATATATATGTATATATATATATATATGTTTTTGCCACCAAAGTAGTCCAAACCTACCCAGAAAGTGACTGGGGATCCGAGCTATACAATGTGTAAACCGTCCATTCGCTTTTTCGCCCCCTAGAAGACATGAGAACATATTTCCAGTAGTGAAATCGATTCCCTTTAAAACCACCAAGAGAAAATATAGAATATTCTTAAGCAAATGGAAGAAACCCCGCCTCTCCCCCCCCCCCCCCGTTTTCCCAGGTGAGCGGTTTCCCCGTGGAACATGCGCAACTGGGGCGCCGGCGGCTGGCAAGGTGACCCTCGGCTGGCTGGACTTGAACTCGTGGCCCGGTTTGGAACATCGAGCCACTAAAATGGTCCAAGCCCAAGAAGGTATAATTTCCAGAAGAAAACAAAAAACGGACGGCCAACACAAGTCCCTAAACTTTTTGGGTTGTCACTAAAACGGTCCAAACAAAAACAAGTCAGAAGCTCGCAAACTCAGGGAGGGAGAAAAGGAACCATAGAAGCAATATGGTCCTTCTCCAGTACTAAAGACCCAAAACCACCTTCGAGTGCCCTTTTTGTTCCCAAGCCTGACTTTCCGAGGGGTGATGCTTAACGCCTCTCTTGAGCGTTCAATTCAGGGACAAAATAGACAATCACCAAGCACGTTTGAGCAGCTGGCAAAAAGTCCAGCTGTTTGCTACACTTACATCGTTTAATAATCCCTGGGCAAACAGAAGGGTTGAACAGTTCTTGGAATCCTTCTTCAAGAACACACCACTCCTGGTTGCCGTTGACCCCTCTGCAAAAGCTTGACTTTTTGTTAGTCCAATCGGCAATCCACTGTTTCCCAAAAAGTCGAAGTCAAAAGATCTAACCAAATAGCCATAAAGCATTTACTCACTTCCTGGGTTGGCCAAGCGCAAACTGCTTGGCGTGGCCTTCCCCACAAAATCGAGCCCCGTAAAAGTTTTGAAGGTCCGGGCAGCCTGCCTTTATTATTATTACTATTATTATTGTTGTTTTTTGATCTGTTCCCCGCTTTTTTCTCCGCATGCTTTGTCCGGGTTTATTGTGGGTTAGGGCGGGTTTAGAGTGGACGGTTGGGTGGGTTTCGGGTTAGGGTCGGGTGGGCTCCACCAATACGACAGTCTCCAACTCTTACACAGGGTTCATTTTGTACATATTGATACAGTTCAAGTTCAAGCTCTCATCAGGCGTGTGATCTTGGGCGCTGACCTGCTAAGCTTACCGCCAAAAACAAAAAGGGGTGCACAACTATGAGCAAACATGTTTCGTCCAACTCTCCCTTGAACGCTTCAAGTCTTGAGAGTTTCGCATCTTCGGTAGAGTTCCTACAAGTGGACCCTGTTGTAATACATTTTGAAGATGTGGAACATGCCTTTGCGTCAAGTACTCCATTGATAGAATTCGTTGAACCCAAGTGGTAGCCAGCAGCCAGTTTCTCTTGGTATATACGCTGACCCCGCAAAGTAGAGTACTGATAAGAGCAGTGCCCCCTAACAGGAAAGTGGTGGTTGACTGTTTCGGATGCCTCAGTTAACCAAACACCCATATGCACAACCAAATGCTTGGGTTCTTTTCTCGAGTGTCCGAGAGCAAGTTGCTTGGAATACCAAACTGGACCATCAAACATATAAGCATATGTGTGTGTTGCTCGTCTCTCTTGCCCAAGGACAAAGCAAAGGCGATTCTCTTTCCAATCGGTGGTAGTGGACAGGGGAGCTTTCGTAAAGATCAGACCTCCATCGCTTTGGGGTACTCAATTACTGCTGCAAAGAAATATAACACCCCGGTATGAACAACACTTCAAGATCGCTTGGCCAACATGCCTCTGGATAAAAGCCCAATTAATATCCCCAAAAGCCCCGAACTTGCTGAAAGCTGCTGAACCACCCCAGAGCTTTGGGACCAAATGCACTCAGACCCATCGGCCGAAACGCTCGCGGCGGTTCTCCTTCACCTTTTCCAGGAATCTGGCCTGGAGGGTGGGTTCCCCATTTGGAGCCTCGAAACGCCGCCCTTTTTTATAGGATCAAAAAACCACGCTTTGGGAAGGGGAGTAGGCACTCTTCCCTGAAAAGCTGTGGGTGTGGTTTCCTTTTATTGAGTTGGTACCCTTTTTTGGGTGGTTGAAAAGAGACACCACCAGGACACCACCGTGTTAGAGGACACCCCTAAAACAAACAAACCCTTGTAGGTAGGGGAGGCGAGTCATGTTTCCCTCATGCTTCTCTTCCCAGAATAATCAATGGCTGGGGTTCCTGAGCCGAGCTTTAATGGACGACTGCGTCAATTTTTGTAAGAGGGCTGATCGGTTTTGAAACGGGAGCCCAAAGAAATGGTTTAAACGGTGGAATCCACCGGGTTGTTTATGAAAGTCGGTTTCTGTAAAGTGGGCAACCCACTAAGCCAAAGGTACCAAGAGGACACTGCTTAGACCGGATCCTCAACGTGGGCGTTGGTTTCAGACGGCCTTCACACCACCCCACAAAAAGCACCCAGGAAAGCAACCTGAGCCCCAGATGGTGCATGTTAAGTCTTGACGGTCAGAATTTAGTGGATTCCAATTTAAGAGCCTTGCTAGCGCGGGGTTTATTCATGTCCCCACCCCATGTCACCCACCGAAAGGACGCCAAACAGTTGGCAAGCGCAGGGTCTTTCCAGCAACAAACCACTTTAGGCGGGTGATTGTAAACTGCATTTGATTGAATCCCCTGGATGGAAATCATATGCGCATATTTCCAGCTTGTGACAAATTCTCTCCAAAACCAACTGAAGAATGTTAATTCTTAAACAAATGCAATACTAGGTCCTCCAGTAGAGAGGTTAGAATAACAGAAAGGGACCCTGTGTTCTGTAGTCTATTTTAGTAGGGGAACCCTCCCCAAAAAACAGAAACAGCAAAAGGGCACCTAGCTGGGGGACCTAGAATAACATTTGAAAGGTGTGGGTATCCTGGGTCAACATTCAGACCTTGGCTTTTCTGAGGGGGAAACAGGGATCCTTACGTTATACACCCGAACATTGCCTTGTAAATGGTGTTGTTTTCCTTTCGTTTGGTGGAAAAAGCCATGTTTCAAATGGTTGCAAACTGTATCTTTTAAGGAGCCCTGAAAAGCCAGGGGGGCAACCCAAGGAATGAGTGGTTTGCGTCCCCCACAGCGTGCTAGGCTCCTATTTGCATCCCCCAAACGAACATACCGCAAAATCAGTGGGACTTCGTAGCTGGAGAGCCAAAGCGGGCTTCAATAAAAGTGTGATAATTTGCCTTTTTCGTACATGACCCACAAACAAAGCTGGTCAGGCGCGGTGCTTTTGGCGTGCAGCGACGTGTGCAGCTGGAGCCAGCTCCCTCGCTCGTTCGCTTCGCACACTCCCTCACGCCGGCCTTGTACTCCTGGATCAAGCCCAGCTTCATGAGGCTCAAGGGGTTTGTGGCGCTGTCCTGGAGGGCTTCCCCTTTGCGGCCTGGTGAAACTGGGTTGCGCCCTCTGAACGAGGCTTAAGGTCGATTCTCGTCGCCACAAACAGGGAAGGATTCCTGCTAAAAGTGGACGCCCCCATGAATCAACCAGGGGTTTACTCATCCGGAGTGAATCTTGAAGTTGGTGAAACTGGAAACCAGTTCCCAAAAGTCAACTCCAGACATCAGTCTTGTTGTTCCTTAAAACAAATCCAGACACCCTCAACATGAAGCCCTGCGCTCGCTTTCTCCCGTCTGCTCCTCCGAGGGCATCGACATGGGCTTCGAGGTCGGCGGCTCAGGGCCTCGAAGTTGGAGACCTGGGATTCGAAATTCGGGGACCTTTGGCTCGGGGATTGCGGGATTTGAGCCCCTTCTTGTTGAGGGTGCTATAGGTGGCTGTCGAACCAGCAAGAACCAGGAGCTACCCCGAACAAGGGGTGGCTCAAATCCAGGGTGCACTGGAAGCTACCCACTAGAAGCAGCACTGGTGGCTGTCGCTGCGCCCAAAGTCGGCACCCAGTGAGCCATCTCAGCTCGGCAAGCCTTCCTGCGAAGCGCAGTAGAAGAAGCATACTGCCCTCGTTGGATTTCAACAAGCCTGCCGTGGGCGCGAAAGTCGCAGGAGCCACCCCTGGGAAGTGGTAAGCACGAGGAACTGTATAGTCCCTTTCCCTTGTGAACTTCACTCTCCAAATCTTGGTGAATCGAGGACGGGAGTTAACGGCTATGTGAACGCAAGAGTTGCATCTAGTCACTGTTGGACCAGATGACTGAAAGAGAATTAGAATGAAGAATCCAGATGAAAGCCGAGCTTGAATGGAGAGATGGATGATGATTGATGGATCTCTTAATCACTTCCTCACCAGCCATTTCTCTCTTCTTCTTTCTTTCATCTGTTTTCTTTCCAAAAAGTGAGATGACGAGCGAAAGGAAAGGTAAGGGAAAGGAAATAAGAGATGGCATACCTTCATGTTTTGTTTATTTAAGATGAACCGGCATGAAGGTGCCATCAAAATCAAGCTGTTTTCCTTGGCGAGCCACAAATCAAGGGATAACCGATGGTGGCAAGGGAAGGGACGAACAGGAGAGGATATGAATCCCCCTCCTGAGCGTGGAACGATTTAACGGTGCAGAGACTCGTCCAAATGGTGAGAGAGGTGGGAGATGGAACGGATTTTATGACTCCATCTCCTTCACCTATTTTTCTTCACTTCATATCTCTTCCTACCTTTCCATTCCTCAAATCTTGAAGTTAGGAATGGAATGGAAAGGATGATGTGGAAGAGATAAACGGGGGGTGAGGAGCTAAGATAAAATATTTCTAATGTAGCTGCTCTTCCACCGCTGATTCTATCCCTTTATCCATCTATTTTCTACATTAACAAAAACATATTACATAGATTGGAGAAAGAGGATGAGGAATGAGATTATTAAAGTAAATAGCTTGTGATGGGAAGAGAAGAGACCCATTCACCATTTACTTTCATCTCTTTCTAACCCTTTCTATTTCTTACATTAGGACTCTGAGTTTCTGGTATGTATTTATGTCTTACATCTCTTATCTCTTGGACAACAATTCTAAATCTGAGATCTTGCTATCTTGTATTAATGCCTATCCTATGATGTTCTCTCTCTTTCTTGTTTACAGTGTGTTTATTAACACTACCTATCTTATCTGGTACACGTCTTTTAATGTTGGATGGTCTTCCTTCTAATACACTTTTCTTTGATCCAATAGTTGGAGGAGAGCCTGTATTCATCTGCATTCTATCAACATTTATTTTGGTTGGCTTGACATCCATAAGTTTGCATCTTAATAATTCCCTCATCTGGGATCATTTCATAAAGAATTTTGGGGTTTTACAGCTTATAATCTTTGCTAAGCAATCAAGGATCTTTGCTATGTCATCTGCTTCTCTTCTTGGAAGTCTTGTTTGGGGACATCATATGTATACAGTAGATTTAGACAGTGATAAGAGCTTATTTTACTGGAGTTGCAATCTTAATATTTTTCCCAACTGGTACACACATCTTTAATTTGGCGTTTTACATATCTCCCCGATTCATCTGTGTAAGGTGGCATGACTGCGAGTTGGGCAGCTTGCCGTGTAATTCTGGGGCTTTGGGAATGAACCGGTAAGGATATTGGGAGCCCAAGGAAATCTGTTGGATGGTTCCGTAGGTGATTCCCTCACTTTCTGAAGCTAGCGGGAAAGTTTGGCGGACACCGCATGCAGAGAACAACGCCCTCCGAACAATCAAGCTTGGAGGGGATTAGACATTCCCATCCAGGCAGGGGCTGGCTGGTAAGGTAAAATGCCCCCATGTTTAGGGGTCAAAAGAGCACTCCTAGCTAAACCACCAGACACTGGCTTTGGGAAAAGAACGCCCTTTCCTGAGGTCACTGGATGTCCTCCTCAAAAGTTGATCAATTTGCTGATTGCCCCCTCCCCCAAGAAGGAACAACTTCAAACCGGCACCCCAAAACCCAACCCTGCCCGAACAGGTCTTTGATAATCATTTAGGAACGGCCCACAGCCCACAATCCCTTGTAAACTTCCACCCGAACAAGGTCCAGCAAGTTGGTACCAGCTCCAATCTAAACATGCAGGGAACAGAACCGCAGACTCGCCTTCACTAACAAACGCCCCTTCAAATTCATTATCACCCTCCACCAACCATTTGTGGGAAAGGACAGATCACCAGACCCCCAACCAGGTCTTACCTCAACAGCTGGAAGCTATGTGCCTCCCAGACAGGCGCCATCGGGGTGGTTTGGTTCCCAGGGGGTTCCGGGCGGCTAAAATAGCACAGGGCCTTCATATCTTAGATCCGCGGTTCACATTTCTCAAGGTGCTTGCAGCAGGGAATGAGAAGGCTGAAAGCACTTCCTCTCAAAAAAAAAACACAAAAAACAACTGGAACGGTTCATTCCCAACCCCCGGAAACTCGCGAAGTCCTTCCCCACCCATCGCACCACCAACCAAGGGCCCCCGTCTTTTTTTCGCCGGAACCGAGACGGCGGCCCGGGCTTGAGCTGGAGGAGTCCGACTCCTCACGAGCGAGCCCCGCCAGTCAGCCGGGGCATATTTTGGGCGAGAAGGGAAGGGGAAAACTGTGGGCGAGAGGCAAACAACAAATCCCAGGGGGCATGACATGATTTTTTTTGGGAACTACATGGAACACCCTGGAACACCCTGGAACATCAGGGAACATCAGCAACTGTGCCCCGGGGGTGAAGAAGCCACCTGCAACCTGGACACCCCACACCTGTCCATGTCAATGGCAGAATCTCCGTTTGGAATCAAACACCGGTTCATCTTTCCATGCTCTCTCGAACCGTTCGGGGCAGTTGTTTACTCCCTTCAAATGTAAGTTTGCTGTTGGCACGCCTTCTTCTCGAGTGGCCCGAGTTTAACATGAGTCTTTGACAATTTGAGGGGAGGGCGGGGGGAATCCTAAAAGCGAACCAAGACATGTCCTGGTTTATTCGAGTTGGACCGAGCTCGAGTGGATTGCCCAGTCTGAGCTTTCTGCGCACCACTGGTTTTGTCCAAGCCCAAGCGGATTAAAGTCCAGGAACTCGGCGAGCAAGACGAAACCAAACACAACATACGACCAACTTTCGGTTTTGGGACAGGGTCCACGCTTTCATGGGCCAAAAGCGCGATTGCCAACCTTCACAACCCGTGGTATGGGATTGCAAAACACTGACTGATTTTGCAGCCCTCAAACCTAAAAATGAACAGCACCCAAAAACACAAACAAACAAACAAACAAACAAACAAACAAGCAAGCAAGCAAGCAAGCAAGCAAACAAACAAACAAACGAAAAAACAGCTCGCCAAGAAGAGTGAAGTAACACTAAAGGGGGGACACTACGGGGCCCCTGATCCCAGTTTGGTCGTTTCATACTTCGTCAACCTTATGAACTCGTCTTGGAGGAGACCCCTGCAACCACCCCCTCCCCCCCCCCCCAGCGGATTTCCATGAGAGAAGGGCCCCCTGAAACGATCTGAGAGTCGGGCCTAGGTTTCCCCTACATCACCACAAACAAACACTTGAAATGGACACAGGTGGTGTCTTAATACGAAAAGGGGAAATATAGGGAGCCCTGACCCATGCCAATCTAAACCCATGTGGCCGTAAATTTGAACAGGACACACCCTCAACAAGGGTTGGTGAACACAAATCCTCATGTAAATGATAGTAAACCTTGAAATCAGTTGCTCCTTGACCCAGATATCAGCAAGGTGATGACCAGAGCCATACTCAAAACCCGGTTTGCATTGGTTTGGGCAGGTCATGTTCATAGGTTTTTGATTGTGACTCACCTTTTTGGGACCACAAACAACTGGAGGCGACGCCATGCAAAAAGCCGTCGACACGAAACGCGAGAAACGCCTCCGGCACCTCCCCCTCGGAGGTGTCAATCTCCTCAGGCTCCTCAACGACCAAAGGGCCAACGAAATATGTCAAAGATGCCAGAAGAGACATTCTCAGATGCCGCCAGGGGCAAAAAGGGGCGTCTTGTAAGGCCCACATCCTTCAAGGAATCTCAGTGATAGCAATCGGTGCCCCAATGGTAACAGCCATTTGTGGGTCGCCAAAGGCTGTCAGACTGTCTGGCCAATGGACACAATCATTGCAAAAGCAAAGTCGACTTCCAAAACCCTTTGGTCGTCCGCTTCCATACTTGTTGGAGGGTTGTGAAGTCCAGTTGCCTTTGAAGGGATAAGACATTCACTCAACCCATGCCCACACCAGCTCAGGCAACCGTTTTTCCTGGACTTTGTCTTACGAGCCCACTTGGGTCTGTCTTTTTTTGAGGGTACCCTGTTTGGTTTGACAGAGAAACCAAAAGGAAAACCACCATTTTGGGCAGTCCACCAAAAAAAACAACAACACACACACACACCCACTTGGATTTCCGGTTCGGGGTGGAGGAAACCCGATGGTCTGCTCTCGCTGGGTCCTCCTCTGTGAAGCGCGTCTTCTTGGACTCCGCGCGGTCCGAGCGCTCGGAGCGCTCGGACTGGCGCTCGTGATCGGGGGTCCGGCGCGCGGCGCGGCTTTCTGGAGGCCCAAGAGCTCTTCGTTTGGTTTTCGGTTTGGTTTTCGTTCAAAAAGGAGAACCCATTTCAAGCCAACACACACACAGATACATATATGCACCGCCTCCCCCCTGTTAATAGACACTGCGAGTCTAGTCTGCGATTTTTTTGTTCTTGGCTTCCTTCCGCCCCCCGCCAACGACTCCCAAGGACATTCACACAAGCTCCTTCTTCAAAGACGCACCCTCGGGGGTCAAGGCGTAAGGCCAAATAAGGCTAAAGATCTTGATAGGCCAGGCCAATTGAATATATAATCAAGACCTGGTACATAAGTGTGCTACCAAATGCCATGAGTTAAAAGGGCAAATATCTGCACCCATTTATGGTTGGGCTGTCCGGTACTGAGACTTAGATCTGCAACAAGTTTACATGTTGGTGGTCAGAACGGTCAGAAGGGAAAATAAAGAAACCACAAAAGGGCCTTTAAGGGCAACAAGATTACTTCAATCTGGCTCTGTTACCCGGGTTTAGATTGCGTCTGAGGCTATGAATGCAATTGGCATCCTCTTGTGTGAGCTCCTGAAATTTCCCTTTGTAGATAATGAGATCCTCGGTGCCAAAGAACCACTGATTCTGGTCTAGGAAGACCTCCTGATTGTTTCGAGCAAAAGGCACTTCTGGCTGCTCATCATCAGGTTCGTTTGCTGGATCTGAGGCTGGTTCCACTCTGCTGTCTCCACCTTTGGCCTCTTCCCGCTGTGTCATGGGTGGAGTTTGGCCGCCATTGTGCCCACAAATGTTCGGAAGCGCAGTGGCTGGTTCTTGGGTGTTCCGTGGTTTCCCAGACAAGATCCTGAATCCAAAGTGAAACCAATCCAAAGGGCCCAATTTGTGTCTCAAGGGGAACAACTGCGAGCTTCGCGTCATTCGATGAATCAACTGACATAGCTTTCCAACCAGCTTCCCGTTGCAGGCGTTCAAATTCACTACGGGAAGCACATCTTCATCTTTCAATGGGAAACCCTGCCCTTCTTAGTTCTCCTGTCCGACCCCGAACCTGACTTGCCCAACTCGAAACCTCCCCCCCCCCCCCACACAAAGGGCAGTTTGGGCTGATTTTTTCATCCTTGCTTTTCAGAGGCTCTTTTTGATTGTAGCAAACAATGGAAAACTCGAGTTTCGACCATGATATAGACCACACGCCAGAAGGGCAGCACAAAGCTTCATGCGGCGAAAAGTGGAGACCCATGGGAACTAATTACTCGAGCCTTGCTCTTATTGAACACATCTCTGTCACATCTCAGTGAACTCTGCATGGGCCTTGGCCGAAACTAAGGCCTCCGAATATGCGAAAGGGGCCTCTTTCATGAGTCTGAGAGGCTGCACAACTCCTGCAATAAAGGTGGTGACTTCACTTGGAACCAGTGTGCCAGTGTTCGGTTTGCCAGGAGCCCTGAACTCAACTTGGACATACGGATTCAACCCACTTCGCAAGGCTTTCATAAGACAAACCCCTGTTGTTCCACTAAGCCCAACACCCTCTGAACCTTTTCTCCCACCCGAAGGTCCCCTTTACAGGCAAGTTGTCCAAAGCAGGACCCCAAACGTTTTGTCAGGTTCCGCCATGAGAGAGTACCTGACCCATCAAAGCATCCCAGCACTTGCGAGTCGCTGCCGCCCACCCCCCCACCCCATGCATGCCTTCGACCATGCCGGGGCCTGCCAGGTTTGTCACATCATCTCGGAATCCGCAAGCTCGACAGCGGACGTCGTGGGGCAAGTGGACGAAGCTTCAAACCAAACAACTGGATTTGGGATGGGTGAATGTCAAAGGGACCCCACCCCCCAAAATGGGGGGGCGTTCCCACATGAGCAGGGTATCCTGGAAACAATGGGCGATTCGACCCCTGGTTCAAAGCTCAACCAGCCTCCTGTTGGTTTCTCTTTAAAGGGATCAACCCCTGGCCGGACATTGTGCCCACCCAACCTTCAACCATTATGCTTCACGCTTCAACGTTTGCAACCTTTTTTGCAGCTATGTGGTTGAATCACCCCCGAAAGCAACCATAAGCATGTGCGTCTTTTAAGGTTCCACTTCAAACTGCTGGCTTTGGCTCTCCAAGCGCCACCCCGTTATAATCACTTGTGGACGGTCTTCCCAGAAGTTGAAAGTCCGCTCGAGTGAATAGTCGTCTCACTTGGCCAGTGACCAGCCCAAAAAAAGTGCACACTTTTTGGGCCACCACTCAAATAAATGGAGAGCCACCAGGGAAAACAGGCCCACTGGCTGGGTGAGTCATGGCTCACAGAGCCAAGTAAAGGGCCACTGGCACTTCCTTGGCGTCCGAACTGGAAGCGATCAAAGGTTCCCCTGAGACGCCTTGGTTAACGTTGGAAGGGGAGCAAACATTTATTGTGTTAGCAGTTCAGTCGTTGGATTTCCACCACCAAACCACAAAAAACAACAAATGTAAAATGCTTCCCAACAACCAACACGCGCCAACTCACTCCGACTTGGTGCCTCGGGGACGACGCCCGGGATGCTAGGTGGGTCCTGCCCAAGATCCGCGTAGGCCCTGGGTAACTCACCATATCATTCCATACGAGATGAAACTCTTGGAACTCAACCAGTTCAATGTTCAACCCACTTGGATGTTCTTCAAGAGGGCATGATTTCCTGGGACATCATGTGAGTTGTCTGGTTCTTGCAGGAAGCGTAGAGGCCCCATTCTCAAGTGGACCATAGACTGGATTATGTTTGACCAAACTTCAAGCGTGTTGGAACCAGGGAGTCACACGGAACCAACCATCTCCTTTGTTGCGCTTTTTCAAACGCTATATACCAAATAAAGGTACCCTCAAAAAAACATGCACGATGTAGTATTTAAGAGAACCCCCAGCAAAACCACGGCCTGTGCTGAACGTGCGGCATGAACCTCTCTGTGATCAATGCATGCTTCTGTTTTCAGGCAAGTTGGGCGTAGCAAAAACACACACATAAATAACACTAATATACCGAGAAACAATCAGCGACCATACCCAACCAATAAGTACAGTGAATAC
>CAUJNA010001835.1:125000-130000 GCA_963377175.1 Effrenium voratum
CATGGCGGTTCTTTTGGTGGATCCTCAGTGATCTGCTGGACACTGTTGCCCAGATTTACATAGAACCCAAAAAGGGGAACGCCAAAAAAGCTTCCCTCAACAACGCAGTTTCTGTTGGTCCCGAAAAATGCAGGAGTATGCGGACAAGGAAGGTTGCGTCAGAGTCCTTGCCCTTGACCCGAAAGATCGTTTCCCATTTCAAGAGCCTTGGAAAGTGACCCTCTGACTCCCACCGCAGAAGACGGCCCTTAGCTTTGCCCCTCAGAATCAAGGCGGGTGTTACGCCGATGAAATGGTCTTACATTGGACACAACATCAAGTATAACCCAGACACAAGATTTGAACACTTGCTTTCCGTATGGTTTCCCTTCAAACCAACCCTAAGCCCAAAACCCTCAAAAATCAGACACACCTATGTGAAGCCAAAAGGAACCAAACAAAAAAAATGGCTCCTTTGGAGTTCAAAAGAGAAACCTATTCAAACACATGCCCAAATGGCAACTTCAAAGAAAGACAGCCCGCCGATATTTGGAGGATAGCCTCCTTTTCACGACACCGACCACACCTTTGTGCAAGTGGAAAGACGAGGCGCAAGGTTCATGGACCTGGCTCGTCTCTCGCTCTCGTGCCCGAAACCCGTGTTTTGCTTTTCCCTTTCTACCATGCCCCTTTTTTTAGTGCCCAACATCCTTAGGTGGTTGAAATAAACAAACTCCAACATTAAAGACAAAGTGAATCCCCAAATAAAGAACCTACAAGCTTCTTTGCTGTCTGTCTGTGCACCATGTCGCCTAAGCGCTAAGTGGAAAACAAACATGCATGTCCAGGGTCACCACCTGCCAGGTAGGGTCCGCGCGGTTCGGCAAAATGTGGCTGCTTTGCAACACCTTGAACTGCCAAGACCCACAACCAGTGTAGCCCCGTTGTTGCCCGGTTTTCCATATTTGGGCAATGACTAACGGTTCATCCGAAAGTTCATGCAGCCATCATCCAGGGCTCAGAGGCGTGTGTGTGCGTGTGTGTGTGTGTGTGTGTGTGTATACATTGTCTATTGTCCCTCCCCAAGAAGTACCTCTGTTGCCATGTCTGTCGTAAGAACGACTTAAAAGCGAAACTGAGTCCGTTTTAGATTTGTCTTGTGCTAGTCGCTCAAAGTTTGCCAACACCCTCAGTGGTTAGCATGTTCTGCATGTCGATGTAGAACGACATTGTGTTTCTAGAACATTTTGCTGGCTAGATGGAGACGATGAAGCACAGAACAGAAAAGGAGCATCCAGAAGACCAAAAGAACAAACAACAACTCTGAGGAAAAGTTTGGTTCTCGCCAAAAGCTCTAATTCTTTTAGCTTTCTCTTTGTTTTGGTGTTTTAGGTTTTCCCTCGGGTTCTTTGGATTTTGGAATAACCACCAAGACATTCATTGTTTTGTTGTTGTTTTGAGGCAACGCCACACAACCAAAACAAATCCTGGAGAGGACCAAACAACCAAAACAACACAACTCAGAGGCAACGGCTTGGTTTTGCGAATGCTTTTTGTGTTTTCCCGAGTTTGCTTTTTTGGCTTCCCTCAGATTTCTTGTTTTTCGGACTAAACAACCAAACTCCTATTGCTTTTTTGGCCTCGATATTACCGAGAACACAAAACACACACTCTGAGGAGAAGTTTTCGTGTTGCCAAGTTTCTTGGTTTCTGGAGTATATCAGCCGTAACATAAAACAACAATTCAATTGTTTTATTTCTGCGTTAAACTGCATTCCAAAAATCGAAAAGCCATCGAGCTGTTTTGTGCTTTTTTACACCGAAAATCAAAGTGGTCCCTCACCCAAAACGCCAAACAACTCGAGAAATCAAACAACTTTTGGCAAAACCACGACTTTTCCTCGGAGTTGTTTTGGTTTTCTCGAGTTGTGCCTTGGTCACACCCACACAAACCCACTTGGAGAACTAAAAGCAGAACATGTCAACTCGCATTGCGTGAGTTTATCATTCTGGGCAAGTCACTATAATACGACCCCCCCCCCCCAGGGAAAGTTTCAGCATGCCCAAGTTCGCTCTACTTCCAAATGAGCTCCTTACCGCACGATTTGGCACCCAAACCCACGGACCTTGCCGGAACCGACTCGCAAGAGTTATCCGAGGGCTATGGCCCTTGGTCTTTTGGTTACCAGTAGTCGCTAGGCTTCAATGGCTCTATGGCTCTGAATCAGTACATGGGTGTATGTTTTCTTGGGGTCCTCTTTGGCGTTGGTTCAAAGTGAAGCCAAATCCATTTTGGGGACCTGTCCCTTAGTTTGATACACAAATAGGGGGCCCCTAACGGCTTTCCGGCTGGTGCCCCTCAAAACATGGGACAGCCGCCTTGGCTCGCCCGCATCAGCATCGGTGCATGGGCTTGGCCGATTTCTGCAAGATCTGCCAATCGCAATGGTTACACCTGTCACTACGGTTCAGGCTAAACCGTGGTTCAAAAACGGGTCAGGTAAGAATTAAGAAATGGATCAGTTTCAAAGTTTCGCATTGTAAGTAAGTGAACTAACGTGGCCATTTGCCATATTTAGGGGAATTCAATGTACAGAAAGCAAGCGGCACTCTCGTATGAATGCAAGTCTCTTGAAGATTGAATGGGTGGGGGCTTGTCGCCAGGTTTTGCGCGATTGTTCGCTCAAACATGCGTCAGCCACGCACAGATGATGCCGACTTCAGTCCTACTTCTAATCCAGCAACAACATGATTCATCAGGGTTTAGGGCGTTGTGATGTGTTTCTCCCTTTCATAGCCCTTCTCCCTTTTTACCTTGAGCCGAACGATGGGCGAAGGGACGATGGTGAGTGCAGCAACCCGATCCGTCGCGCGACCCAAACGGTTATTGATCGCTCTGCCAAGCGGTGTTGCTTGTACCCAACGAAAACATGTTTTTTGCAGGTGGCACACGAAATGCGGTGCGGAATCATGGCTTTGACTTGGCTTCACTATCGACCCCAAACAAAGAGTACCACGAAAAACCTGTTTATCACCTGAGTTCTTCAACAAGGGGGATTCCACACTTCCACCCGGCTGGATTCCGCAAATTACTCGCAAACCGGCATGCGGAATCCCTTGCAAGGAACCTTCATGGGTGAGCTGGTTTCACCATGTCATGTGTTTTCTTTTCGGGGACCCCGCAAATTGTTGTCCCTGTCAAACCCACAACAATGGGTGCCCTTTAAACAAACAAATCTTGTGCAGAAGGTCAGGATTCCCTTTTGTATCTTGGCATGTGACTTCCCAAGTCCAAGATGACGGTCGTTTTGAGTAATCATCAACACCTGGTATTTCAAGGTGGCTCGTGTGCGAAGAAATTGGGGACCAGGCTTTCTCCATTGTTTCCTTTTAGAACCAACCCAAAGCAAAACGACATCCATATACCATAGAAAGGCCGCATGCCTGCCCTTGTCTATGAAGCCCATAGATGGTTGATAAACTTCAGGTCTTCTTTGACGGGTGCTTCCCTTGCCCAAATATTAAAAAAGAGGTCTATACCCGAAATGTAAATCCAAGCGGATATGCGCAGGCTGGGACAGTCCCGACCCACTCGACTCAGTGGTGAGGGGCACACCTGCTTGTAGAGCCACAGCTTGCCGGCCTTGGCAGTGTGTCCCTTGAATCAACCCGCTAAGAAGGGTTCCCTCAAAAAACCACGCAGCCAAAAGAAGGGTAGAACCTCGAATACCAGGTGTCAAAAATTACAGTGCCTTTCTGCGACCCACAAAAAGTGGACAGGACTGAATCATAATACTGAAAGGCTAAACCCTTAAAACAGGGCTCCCTAAAATAGAGCATTCTCATGGATTTGAATTTCTGTTGATTCTTGGTCAAAAGCGTCCTCTAGTTTGAGAACGAGAATGGATTTGCCCTCAAAATAGGATACGGAACTCCCAGAACGGCGGCATTCCTGTGGTTTGCCTTTAACACTCATCAAAGAAAGGTAGATCTGAAAAACCACCCCTAACTTGTTGTTCTCTTCCATTTGCTTATGCCCCCTGTAAACAACTCATATTTCCAGTAGACCCCTCACGGAAAGGACAGCTCTTTTCCTCTTTCTGTTGGCTCCGAGTCACTAAGACGAGCCAATGCTGAATTCCAAAGAAAACCGGGGGGGGGGGATGCATCTGAAGAACAAGAAGAAGACGAAGAAGAAAGGATACCTGCAAACTGAATTACTCCCAACCGAAAGCTGATCAATTTTTATTGGTTTCCACTGAGACGATCGCCACTGAAAGGACGGAACCCCTCGATGAATAGGACCCCAACTCATGTCCTCAACACAGATGGATTCCCCTGGCAAATGGGGCATAAACTCCACCCAAACCAGAAAAACAAATCGATTTCCAACCAAACTGAAGGACGCCTCATTTTTCTTCCTCTTTCACTTGGCCTCCCACGCCACTAAGACGCGCCCACGGCCGAAGCCGACGCCCCGCCGACGCCCAGCCGACGCCCGTCCGAGGCGCGAAGGTGGCCACCAGGGCGATCCAGGCCACCGACCGGCGCAGGGCCTCCAGCAGCCCCAGCCGCCAAATGGCCACCTGGATCCATCCATCCATCCGGGGGTCAAGTGGGGCGGGGGGGGCGGGGGGACCTCTTTGGAGACAAGCCTCGTTATTTACAGCACATGATCCATCCGGGGGGGGGCCATCCCCAGTGAAGACCCAACTGGAAAATGAAAAAATATGTCACGTAATGATAGGTTCCCTTTAAAACCCACGGGGGAAAATACAAAATCTTCTTGACCAAATGGAAGATCCTGGGGGTAAAGCGGGGGGGGGACCTATTTCGAGACTTAAACCTTGCTGTTTACATGGAATCACCTGGATGGATCCACAACTCCGCACATGTACTTTAAGGGGAGGGGTTGGGGGGCTTCCTATTTGGAGACGAATCTCGTAGTTTACATTGAACCTATGTACATGCTTTGAAGGGGAAGGTTGACCCATGACCTCTGCCCAGTTCGGACCCGTATA
>CAUJNA010001835.1:137500-155000 GCA_963377175.1 Effrenium voratum
CATCAAGCCAACGCAAGCCACATCATCAAGGGAAAACCAAACAAACAACCAACAAAAACAATGCCTGGTGTTTGCATTGGGGCCTTCAGTTTCCCTCAAAAACGTGTGTCCTCAAAAAGAGAAAAAAAAAGAAAAAAAACAACATGCCTTCCATGGATTGCTTCAGCTGGAATACGCGAGATGCACCCTGACCCCAGACCCACATCGGCAATGTGCAGTTTTGTTGCTTGATCCATTTCGACAGGAACACACAAGTGGACACCACTCCCCACTAGAGGTCTGGGTAAATTCCAGCGACGCAAAACAGATCAGTCCAGAAGTCCACTTCCTTAAAGGATACATCCAAAGCTACCGGCTTCACATGACTGTCCTCAGGGGACTAACGTTGATTTCTTTGTGAGGGCAATGGAAACAACTAAACCAACTAAACCAACCAAACCAAGTATACTAACAACAACTAAACCACTAAAAACACCAAAAACACAACTTGAAACAACTAAAGACAACACAACGCCGAGGGGAACCAGACAGCTGGGAACCACGTGTCTCGGGCACCGGCACCGGAGACTGCTGCGAAGCAGATGTAGGACCTGCGGGCGTCTTCCGAGCCAAAAAGGGAGAGGTGCAACCTATGCTTCGCCCTTGAATATTAGGGGTCACTGGATTTCCCTTCACAAGTTGGTCAATTTACCCCAAACCTCCGGACAACTGGCGCCTTTTTTGGCGGGCAGCCGACTTTGCAGCGACCTTCCCTCCAAAACAAACAAGGGAAACAGGGTAAGCCACTGGGAAATTTAATTTTAGGGGCAATTGCTTTCACCGGGAACCCCCCTTAAGAAAATTCCAAACGGAAACATGCCAAGCCATTGATTGGCACATTCTCCCGATTGGGGCAGTAGGGTCCCGGCCAGTTGGTGTCCTGGTGCTCCGGCAGAAGCGGCAGCAGCAGGAAGGCGGCCAGGTTCAGGCCCTCACGACACGGGGATTTTTTGCTTTTTCCAGACCGGAGACCAGCCAGACCCACCGGATTTCCAAGCGAAAAGCCGACTCACCCACAAGAATCACCTGCAAGCTCACTCCACACATCCATCAAAGCAGTTCATAAAAACGGCAGAACATTGGCGCGCCTTTTTCTTCATTTTTTTGTTTGCAAAGGTCGAGCCCCGCTCCAAAAAAACAGATGAACAAAGGAAACATGCCCGGACGGGGGAGGGGTTGGTTGCTTGATTTTGGAAATCATTTCCCCACCCAACAGGGTGCGACTAAATATCGAGGCCCTGTCCCGAGGCATTGGCTGCAGTCAACATGTTCATGTGATTGGGCTACTTGGGCTCCCCATATCTAGCAAAATAATGGATTTTGCTTCGTGTCTGTGTCTTGCATGGTTCAGGACTTCCCCTATGCAAAACATGCCCTTGGCGTATGTGATGCTTCCAGTAAAAGGGAATTTCGGTCGTTGATTTTAAAGGAACCCCACGGCAGAGGTGTTTTTTCTTTCCCGGTTTTGCCTTGAATGTGGCCCCCACCAACCATCCAACACCTCATCCGGAACCCCCCTCCAAAACAAACAACTTGAAACACGGACATGCCCTTGCGGTCTGGGCTGCTTTGTTCACCTGTGACGCACCAGTTGTGACGCCAGGAGCCCAGTTTCAAGGGCCCAGTCCCCGCGTTTGCGTTTTGCATCTCCCCTGTCACCTATAAGGACACTGATACCAAATTGGCCCAACAGGTAAAGCAGGAAGAGCCCAATCCGGTCATTTTGAGTGCACAAAGATTGGGTACAACAAGGGCCCAATCTGGAGGTGTGCAACAGGATCGGAACTCTGGCCCTTGTTTTGGAGGCCCGACCACGGGCTCCCGATCGCACGAGCCTAAGTCTGGAGATACTCTGATGGAATTCGCGGGAGTCTTTGGCCCTGCTTTGGGGGCCGTTCTATTGATGGAACCTACTCCCCTAGAGTCTGACACAGAACAAATCCTCATAGAAATATCCTTTTGGGAAATGGACCCTTATGGGCTCCTTCTATGAATTTGCAGCGGAAGGGCTTCTCCCAGTCCGGAGTCCGGTCTGCCTGACGCGGATACCCCTGAAGACTTCGGCGTAACCCACTCAAGTTCCCCAAGTGGAGTTAGCCCTTTAGTGCTTTTTCAAAAACGCAAGGGTGGGAGCAACAAGTTCATCTGAACTACATTGAAGCTAGGGACCATTTTGTGGTTCAGTGCGAAGCGGATTCAAACATACTTGATCCAACCATCGCTCAGTGGGTTAGCCCCCGACCCGTCTCTACTTAGCAAACGCCTGCGACACCGTCATCAAGAGGTTCGGAGGAATGCCAAAGGACCTCAGTGGATGAGGCCCTTGGCTGCTCCCCTCCAAAATTACAAAACACCCTCACCCCTCTCTTTTTGTTTTCTTGGCTGAAATTCACCGAATCTAAACATGCGGCTAAGATGGGGCCCCAAAAGAACGATCGAAGGAGATTCCTCTTATGGAGAAGTTGTTTGGGCTCCATGCTACTTGGTGGCCATTGACTCCTGCGTTTTTTGTTGGCAACTGCCATTTCACGCCCCTTCTAGTGCCATGTCTTGGTGCGGGCCTGCAGAACCATTTGTTTCTTGGGGAAGGCCTGGGACAAGTTGAAAGGCAAGCTACCTGCCTAGCTTTTGCCAGCTGCCTACGAAGTGGCAGGGAAACCTTAAGTATCATTCCCATCGTAGCATTCGTTGGGGAAGGTGCGACAAACCAATGGAAGGACGACCGATTCATGCCTGATGTGCCTGGTTCCCTCTTTGAGTCCCCAGAAGTAAAGAAACATTTGAGGTTTGCCACATATTCGTCAACCCCCAGTTTATCAGTCCAACTGGGTGAAATGTAATGGGTTCTGGTCTAACGGGGTCTGTGCAGGAGATTGTTGATTAAAGGTCCACACCTGCGGAAGCACGTATCGTGGTCAAAGCCACGTCTGTGGGTCCTAGGCTCCCTTGTGAAAGTCTCCTAGGGGAAAGCCTAGGCCTAGGCCCGCCACAACCCAAAGGTTCTTAGAAGGGGTTTCAGAGGGGCTCTGGTGGGAAAGGAAGCCCGCTGTTCTCAGTCCTGATCTGTTTGCCCTTTGTCAAACTTCAAAGGTCGGCCTTCATGCGGTGCCGACAGCAAAGCTTTTGCATCCATGGCCGAAGCACAAAAAAACGGTGTGCAAAAATCGGGGGGTGGGGGTGGGATGTCCAAACAATATGGGAATAAAACGACATACCTCTCCCGTTTGTAACGGACTGACATAGGCTATTCGCCGGACTTCCCCAAACCCTCGACCCCCCGCCCCCCCAGGCTTGAAGGCCCGGTCGAAGCCAACCCCGAAGAAACGATCATAGTTGGCTTTTGTGTGAAAGGCATTACACTTCCACCATTTAACATGGAACCTGCCAGGGGAGGCGCTGGAAGATCAAAGAGACCCCCTGCCAGGTTCCATGTGAATTGGTGGGAGGGTACCCCTAGAAGGGAATGGGTTCTGTCTTGACACCCAAAACGGTGCACCGAACAACAAAAAGGCCGCCGAAGGCATTTGCGTGTTTCTGGTGGACAAGCCTTTGGCAGAAGGAAAACTGAATGGAACCCAACCAGCTTGTTGGAACCACCCCGAGCATCATTGGACCCTCCATTGAAAGGGTTGGGACCCGCAGTGGAAGGTTTTGGACCTCATTTAAAAACCTGGTTGGTGTCCTTTCGGATTCCCTTCAACTGCCCTCTCCTTAGAAGGCTTTTCCACCCTGCTGCGAGAAATAACTCAAACTACCCGCAGCTTGGAGCCTCAAAAGGGCCCTTGAACCATTTCCATCAGCAGTTGAAGGGAATCCGAAAGGAAACCGGCCGTTTTGCAGTATTTCCAGACACCATTTCCATCCACCGCAAGATCCCCTGACCGTGACCCAACCCCCAGCTGCGCCAGCTGGGGGCCCCTGGCAGTCGAAGCCTCGGGACAGCGAAGCTGAAGCGCGTTTGGGCGGAAGCTTTTGCTTGAGGTGAGCTTCGGGACAGGACCTGCGGACAGAAGCTCTGAAAGAAAACAGGAACATGGCCTTGTTCCCAGAAGTCACAAAAGTTGCTGACAGAATCTGCGTTAACATTGAAAGGTCCTAAGGCAAACAGGAAAAACCAGGTTGACAACAGTCGGCCAACATTTGCTTGATCAGTTTGGCTACACAGGGGGGTGAGAAATAATTTCATGCAGCTGCGTAGGCGCGGACCAGGGGCCACACCTTAAGGGCCCTCTGGACAGGCTGTTCAATGGAACCCAACTTGAGAACCTGAGAGGCTCTCATCGAATTCGGATCTGACAAATAAATGCCCCGATTTTCCCTCCTGACACCCCTTCTCCAGAGGTCTGGGCCTGGCTTGGCTTTTCAATTCTCCGGAAAGTCGGAGAACGTGACGGACCTTTGGTTGCAAACATCTAGTGTTTGTTTCCGGGTACCCTAGCCTCAGCTTGGTTTGAAGGGAAACCCAAACGGAAAATCACATGTCACGTACCCAAATACTGTAGATGTACACCACGCCAGGCACCAGCTGGGTTGGATAGGACATTTCTACAGGCTCATAACCACCCCTACCAGGTGCCTGGCGTGGGGTGTCCAGCACCACATGGCTTTGGCTTACGACCCAGAAGTCCGCTTTCAACTTGGCCAAAATAAGTTTAAACTTTGGCTCGTTAGAAGGGAACACTGAGGAACGCAAAATGGCAAGGGGCAACAACGGCTAGTTGCCGATTCAGATATGGGTCCACCAATTCCCAAATCGATTCGACTGGGCCCTGCGTCCTGTGTGTCACAGTCTTGGCCACAAGTATGTTGTTCAAAAACCCTGTTTCCCTCGTCCCGCATATCCCAAAGCTGGCAGGCTGACAAAATGCCCCCCCGGAATGGGTCTTTTCCATGTCTGGTTCTGCTGTTTTGGCAGGCAGTATGGCATCTCCTATATCTATATCTTGGGTATTATAATATATATATATATGTATATATTTGATTCGGGATTGTCCTATATTTGAGAGGAATCCTTGGAATCCTGAGGTGCTTCACTTTATTGGGGGAGCATGTAAATAAATTCACCAGGCAGACCTGGAAACAAAAGGTTAACCTTTGGCTACCTGAATGGTTGCCAAAGTGGGCAACCACTAGAAGTACTATACCTCAGCTTTTGTTCCCAACCAAACATATATCTTTGACTCTGGTCCACAATTTTCAGTAAAGCTTCAAATACGGTTTTGGGCAAACAAGTACCTGAAAACAGGGAAAATACTTCAACAACCACCTGCTTGGGGGATCCTCGTAATCACCCGGTGTTTCTTGATCTCTTCTGGCAGCAGGTATGCTTTTCAAGCGCGCCTTTCCGAGACATCCCTTCAAATCCTCCACCCACGCCCTTTCTGGTTGATCCACTGATGTTAATCCCAGATCAATCAACCCCAGCGTATTCCCAGGGTTTAGTGAGAATCATCACTTTAGGGAATCGGACAGGTTCTACTTCGATCCGGGTCAACCATAGGTGATCGTTTAGAACAATAGATGGCCCTAAATGGGGAGAAAAAAGAAAACCGATCTAAACTAACGGAAACCATTTCTACCCACACCGAAACCTCACTTCCTGAGTGGATTGGCCAACAACACTCCAAACATTTTTGTTATTTACCACTAAGATGGTCCAAACCCAAAAAGTGACTCAAGTCCGAAACAGACCTCCGGGAGCTATGGGTTCACCACCACCAACAAAAACCCTCTGATCCCCAGCCCGCCCTCCCCGCCCCTTTGGCCCCATCGCTCCCATCTGCCTGGCCCGCCCGCCCATCCGCCGGATCGATCGGGCGCCCGGGCCATAAGACGCAGCCCAGCGCAAAGGCCCCGAAGAAGCTCAGCCAGATCTCCGCGCTGGGCACGAAGTGCCCCGCGATGCCCTCCACCTCCGACAGCCGAAAGCCGCCACGCCGCGCAGAGGCGCGGAAAGCCGCAGGCGACTTACCACTTGGACCCGGAAAACTCAGCCCAGAATCAGAAAACATGGGTGTGTTTGGGTAGTTGGAGTACCCAGAATCGGTAAAAATTGGATTCGTTTTGGGCAATCACCAAATTTTATGGGTAGTTCGATTAACCGTATTCAGCAAACAAGGAGGGATGATTTCTCCCCTTTTATTGAGTTTGGGGCAGTCACCGATTTTGATGGGTAGCTCGAGCAAGAAAGGGAGGACATCATCCCAGAAATGCTTAGGGCAATCACATCCATATTTGCAGCAATTCAACCTACCCAGTGCAAGGGATGAAATCACCCCATCAATTTGGGGCAATCACTCATTTTTTACGTCTGATTTGACGGTTCAGGTTCCTTGTTGGCCCATGGGCGATTCTGGGGTGCGGTCCGAAGTCTGAAGAATGCTGGGTCTACAAGGGATAATCTTAGCAACCATACGAACATGAGACTGCTTTTGACGTTCCATATTTAGTCTCCCTTAATAGTTTTGAAGGAGACGCAAGCAAACCTTCTAACCCTGGTAAGGATGGGGTGTACCCTATAATCTATAATCAAATCAAGGCAGCTGCAGCGAGGTCATGCAAACACAAACAGCTACTATATTGGGCAACTTGCCCGACAACTTTCCAGCCCTGTAGCGCGATCTTTCATCCAATCTGTGGCATGCATCTGAATCTTTGATGATTGCGGGGATATGCATTCAAAGCTGAATTGTGTGTGTGTGCCATCTATATTAAGTTTGCTGTGACGGCGCAAACTACTGTCATTCACAACCCTGAAATAAAGCCCTCAAAGGAGCCTTTAGCATGGGGCGGGCTTGCTTCATTCTGAGGTGAGCTCAGCTCGAGCTACATTGCCAGCGCGAACTGATCTGGCGGCTGACGTGGCGCTCCGGAAGTTCGGCGCTTGGGCCCTGCAATTTGGAGCCCTAAATAGATCCTTGTTTGGGCCCTCAACATGGAAGTTGAAAAGGCATGAAAAGGCAACATCCCCCCCCCCAGAAGATGCTCCAACTGAACCCTTTGATCAGGAGAAAGATTCTGAGAACCTTGAGACAGAGCCCTTGGTTCCTAGTGTGATAGGGTGCAAGGGGGGAGGGGTCGGGGGGGGGGGGGGTCAAATTTGGCAATGCGAATGCAAGCATGATGCTTTTCTCTGTGAGGCTCAGTAAGGCTTACTGTTTCTTACTAGTGCTCTGTAAGGCTTGGCAAGGGTTACTAAGCATTAGTGAGTGCAAACAAGGCGCGCGTTGCAAAGAACAGAACGCACAGAGATGTAATGAGCTTAGCAACTGCCTTGGTGAGATCTTACGAAAATGCACAAATAACAGGTGAACCATCGACTTGAAGCATTCGTCGCAGCAATGGAAAACTCATTTGATGATGGGGGCGCTGCTGGAATCAAGGAATTCCGTTTCTTGACTGCATCATCCCTCTTGTGGATGGCTTGATCTTGAATTGAAGTTGTGAACCACTTCTTGGAGCATGCCTATTGAGTCAACATGCTTGCCTGCTAAGGTGTATTCTCCTTGTGTGGCGCCAATGAACAGAACAGATCAATCCAGCTGATTGCCCAACACGGGCAGCGTCAGTGCCTGTGGTTGACAAGTGGTCTCGCTGCTAACTTTTTCAGCAGCTTGGCGGTTCCCAGCCATCCCCTTAGACTTTTAGTTTTTTGGGGTTTAGTGGTGGTTTCCATTTAGCCCACTAGAAGTTAAACTGTTAGCAGGGGACCTGAAGGCAGCCAAGGCAGCCAAAGCTCCAAAGGGGCAAGGAAAACATTGCGAGATGGTCTCAAACATGCACAAGAATGCCATAGAAAAATTTGGCCAGGAGAACAACCACCAGATTTGACCCCCCCCCCCCCTGACCCCTCCCCCCTTGCACCCTATCATAGTGGCGAGTTGCGGAGTGGTCATGAAGCCCGAAAAATCAAGAGTTTACTGCTGATTGCAAACGTTCCCTCACGGGGAACCATGAGGATGACCCCTGTTTCTCCTCAGGTCTCCTTCATTCATTGATGCGACCTGGATGAAGACTTCCCAACTTTGTTCAGACCATTGCCCCAAGAAGGTCAAAATCAACTTTCCCCAAGAGGACATGGGAAACTTAGCGAGCTCTCTGATGCGACCATAGACAAACCAGTACTTTTTTGGACCAAACCTCGTGCAGCAAAAGACACCCATCAATATTTACGCCCTTCTCGAGCTAGGGCTGTTGGGCTGTTGGGGATCTTCCTGGGGTGCAAAGCCCAAAGAGAATGTAGCTGTTAGTTTCGCTTTACCATGGCCCTTTGCGAAACCAGGTAGAAGGAACCGAATGCTATAGCCCTCAGGTGTTGGTCCCCGCAAAAAGTCAAGGCAAGCAAGGCGTCTGGCTTTTTGATGCTTTTTGCCAGGGTCGACTCCTTCCCCGTCCGGCCACGGGGAAAACGGCGAAGCAGAAGCACAAGGGGTGTTTGGGGGGCGCCCAAACAGGGCCGCTGCCCTCCAAGCAGCTCCTTCAACCCGCCCATCGGCGCGCGCGCGCACGCGCGAGCCTCGAGGGTTTGAAGCAGCAGCTCGCCCACGGAGGAGGTGACGTAGCAGGCCGCCATGACCAGGTGGATCCTGGCCGCTTGCGGCGCCAGTGCGGCGGAGCCTTGCAACATGCTCCGTTGCCTGAAAGCGGGGGAAGGGGTGGGGGGGTCCGGGACCCCAAGGACCCCAACTCCGTCTGTCCAGTCGGCCAACCACAAAAGGGAACATGGAAGTATAAATGCAACTCCAGCAGTCACCCAGTGGAGTGGATCTTTGACGTCGGCGATACCACATCAACTCGTGGAGTGCTTCGAGGTTTTGCAAGATGTTGAATGGTCAACCTAGAGTTTAGCAGCCTTCTTTTGGTTTCAAGGACTCAATTCACAGAAAAACCAGGAACAAACTAAACCACCAAAACAACATATCAAGAGAACTATAAATCCGATTTGCCAAACCAAACAAACATTTGCAGAGGGGCTGTCACAAACCTCCTCACCCCGAATTCCAACGAGAAACTCCCTGAGAACCCGCAAGTATAGCTCGGTCGGTTGAGCGTCAGGCAAGTAGGTTCTATCCATGGTATGGGGACGATCACCCCAGTTACCCAAGTTCTACAACCATGAGATCACCTACTTACCTGACAGTTAGTTGAACATCCAAGTCGGGCCAGTGGGTTTTCCTTTTTTTTTCTCTCAGGATGCCCTTTCCGGGTTGGGTCTCAAGGACGCCCAAAAGGAGAAACCTGACGGATTTTGGGATCTTATTTTGGGTTCCCAAAATTTGGAGACCCAAAGCGCCCCACCAAACCTGGGAGATGTTTGGCTGATATCTCTTTTGTAGACCCAAGCAGAGCTCCCCCCATCGTAGGGTGGGCCCATTGGTTTAAGCATGTTTAAACCACTGGTTATCATGACTCTTCCCTTCAGGCGGAGTTTAAACCATCCTTCGCCCCAGCCAAATCGTCAAATCGCCGAGTCGAACTCGCCCACTCGCCCACTCGACGACCTCGGGGCTTAAGGCCGCCTGAGGCAGAGCCCGGCGAAGGGCTTCATCAGGCCCCGCGTCAGCGCGTGGCGCTCCTCCAGCCGCTGCCGGGCCTGCGATCGCTCGCTCGCGTCTGGCTGAGGCAGCCTCATATGGACCCTTTGAGGGGAGGCTAGGGGAGGGGAGGAAATCCCTGATATGGACCTCTTAAGGCCTTACCCCTCTAGGGGTACACTGTAACATCCTTTTTGGGGTGTTCGCAGGGAACTTCATATGGAAAAAACATTCCCAAACGTGGTAGCTTTGGCCCGGTGATGGAAGAAGGAGCCCGCTTTTCAACTTTGGCCAAGAGCACTCTTAGAGGGCACGCCAACGAAAAAGCGCTTTGGAGGGTGCTTTCGGAAAAGTGCGGGTATGTTACCTCAGCTTTTGCTAGCCAGAACTATCATTCGCAGATTCTGGCCCATAAAGCTAAGCACCTTCACAAGTAATCTACCTTCAGAGATCCAAGAGTTGAGGGAATCCAGCACGGTGCATTCCCAGCCCGTTTGATTCCCTGAGGATCTTCAAGTTCGAACAGCGATCTACCAAAACACAAGCATTTTCAGGTTGTCCGCTTCATAATTAGTGAACCCCCCCCCCAAAAAAAATGGAAGCCCAGTAGCCTTCCTCTCTCCCAAATTCGGTTTTTGAGAGTTTCCCGCGGCCTGCGCGATGTCCTGCTGAAGGTTGGTCGCCTCACAGCGGTTGGACGCCAGGCAGCTCTTTGGGGATGTCCGTGCCGCCCCGTTGCTCTTCGGGTCCCCGGGGAAAAGAAAAAGAAAAACAAAAGGACAAACAACCACACAGACACACACACACCTATCCAGGGATCTGTGGGGTGTAAAAAGTCTTGTCCTGAGATAAGAGGGTCTGGAGACTCGCAAGGGGTAGGCCTTTCCCTCAGTCCCGGACCGAAGAGGAAATTAAAACCCTGAAAAGCAGCCCGTGGTTTTTCTACCCCATGATCAAGGGGTTGCTCATACGGTTGTCTCTGAAAGAAGTACCATAGAGTGGGTTGGTCAGGAAACCAAGGACCCAGTGCGAACAAGACCCATCCAACCTGCTGGTGTGTTCTTTTGGCTTTGTTGAAATCCTAGAAACATCACTAAGTCTGAAACCCAGTTGTGGCCTGCAACTGGGCCCCGTGCGTGACACTAAGAAGCTGTCAGCTGAGTCACAATCAAAACCCGGTGTTAAACTGGTCTTCCCAGAAGCAGGTAAAGAATTCAAAAGGCGGCCACACCCATTTTTGGCTACCCTCCAATTATCCGGGTTTTGAACTCGGCCTACAAAAGCAATGCCTGCCTTCCAACGTAAGCCAAGCCCGCCCAGTGAGCAGAAAAGGGAAATTGAAGGGTTGTCCACTTTACAAAATCACTTCCGATCGAGTGGAGTGGCCAAACAAAATAATAAAACTGTTGATCTACTACTTACCACTCGCATGGTCCAAGCCAAGGCCCAGGGTCTCAGGGAGTGAGCCACATTCAGAACCGAGCAGAACTCCGAAATGGGTGGCGTCCCTTTCAGCTTCCCTTGACGACATGGAACATGCAGCTTGCTCAGCTTCTGCACCTCAACCAAGAAGAACCCGTCAGATTCTGGTCAATATCTCAGCAAATCGCAACTTGTACCATAAGCTCAGGTGATATCCCCAACAGCATGCGATGCTCTTTTTAGTGCTCGCACCACCCCGCAGCCCTCGCAGAACCTCGTGGAACCCTGGTGGAACCCTCGTGAAACCTTACCTCAGGGCCGCCCCGGACCACCCCCTAGCCTATCTGGGCTGAGACCCCAAGGCTTCCAGCTGTTGGGGAATAATTTCAAAAGCGATCATGGGTCTATTGTGCAACCACTTTTGAGGGTATGGGCTTTCCTGCTTCTTGCCCGCCAAATCTTCTCGAAGTGGGAAACTCGGTACCCTTGTAAAGGGACACCAAAAGGAAACCGTTGCCATTTGGGGGAGTTCGGATCCCCATTTTAAGACGCCCTGATGGAATGAGTGCGCAAAGCGCGAATCATGAAGGTTTCTGACCAGAGGGTGTCTGATTTCCAGCTCGTGAATAATCGTGATTGGTTCAGATCAATGGCAACCTTCTAGAACTATGTTTGCTTATTTTCATGTGTTGTTTCCCGTTGTTGGTTTTAAAGGACTACTGGAAATATGATATTATGTTTAGTTCGGTTGGATGCTGTCCATCCACACACAGGGGGACCCACAGCCCCCTCTGTGATCATGATCCCGACGAAAACCAGCCTCTTGCCCCTCGCCCACAATTATGGAATCCCCAAGGCTTTTAAGAGGAGTACAAGGGGGTAGGTAGTTGAGAGCCCGTTTCGGGTTCCTTAAAATTTGCTAAGATTTTTTGTAGGGTTCCTTAGGGAGCCTTCATCCGGCCCCGTTCACCACCACCCCTAACTCGACAGACCAGTCTCGATGTTTTGGGAGCCAAGAGGCATCCATGTGATCCGAGAGGTGCGGCAGGGACTCCGCGACGGCCTGGAAGCCGCAAGCACTTCGACCCGCTCGAACCTTTTACGACCCACGGGGGGAACTTTTCTGGGAAAACCACCGAACACCAAAAGGCAAGTATATTTTGCCGGGAAAAAACCGCCGAAAACCACAAGGCGAGCTTGAGGGGAAAGCCTTTGGTCTGGCAACCATACTAATGACCACCCTGGATGAACACCCCACCCCAAGGAGGGGATCCTGGAATAAGGTTCCCTAGCCCAGGTCGATTGAATTCGTATTGCTAAGCATTGCTTTTTTGTTTGGGAGGTTCTAACTTACTTTGGTATTGCCAAGCTTTGTATGTTTCCTTTTCTTTCCTCCCGTCGATCTTTGTCTCCTCCCTTCTCTTGGATTTTCTGTGAGTGGGACAGGCCGCAGAACTTTATTCACCGGGCCTGGTGAATAAGTTCCCTGCTGGCGGTCAGGCACTACTCCCTTTGCTGGAAGGATCTGGCGCAGTTCTGCGATATGAACACATGTAAGAACGTAAGAAGCCTTGACTAAGTGCAAACTGAGCCAATTGGATTCAGAAAAATAGGCTGACACGGTGTGCAAGCTGAGCATTTCGGATTTAGAAAGAATAGGTTGACACGGAAACTGCAAGCTTCGTAGCTTCACCATCACACAGGAAAACCCAAAGGCCTTGGCATTCGAATCGAATCGAATCGGCCTTCATGATCTCCTGTGCCCGGCTCTCGCTCACCGGCTGCGTCAGGAACTCCGCGTCCTCGTCGATGTCCAGGACCTGGCAACTTGGGCGAGCCACGCCCGAGTGGATTCGCCAAAAAGAGAAAAAACAACTGGCGGTGGGTCAAAAAATATGTACCCAAACTGGAATCCTGGTAAATGGAAACATGGACAACCTGCGGTCCATTTCCTGGTGGCTTAATCTTGACCCATACCCAACTGTCGTTTGCCACATTTCAATTTTCGGAAACTCGAGTCATTTTGTTGGGGGGGTTGCGGTTTGCAAAAGGAGATTTCCGACGCTTTTGAAGGCTCGAATTCGCCGCACGAGGTTGACGGTTTGCGGGTGAAAAGGGAAACTTGAGGTAGCTAAGGCAGTACATACAGATACACGCACCAAGCAACCCTTGTAACATGTTGACCTTTTTCATTTGCCATGGTCAAAACTCCTATGCTCCAGAGCCGTGGTTCCTTTAATCGGAATACTGATGATGGGCATCTAAAGTCCACGCCGCAGTGTTTGCATACGCAAGTATATACATGGGCGTGATTCCCCAGATAGCTGGAAGCTATAGGGGTTCTAACTTCTAATAAAGAGGGGAAAGTGATTTGCGAGCTTGACGGCCGGGTGCTGGGGGGCATGCAGTTTGAGGTGCTGGTGGATGCTGCTTTGCGAGCTTGACGGCCGGGTGCTCGGGGGCATGCAGTTTGAGGTGCTGGTGGATGCTGCTTTGCGAGCTTGACGGCCGGCTGCTAGGGGGCATGCAGTTTGGGGTGCTGGTGGGTGCTGCTTTGCGAGCTTGACGGCCGGGTGCTGCAGTTTGGGGTGCTGGTGGGTGCTGCTTTGCGAGCTTGACGGCCGGGTGCTAGGGGGCATGCGGTTTGGGGTGTTGGTGGGTGCTGCTTTGCGAGCTTGACGGCCGGGTGCTGGGGGGCATGCAGTTTGGGGTGCTGGTGGGTGCTGCTTTGCGAGCTTGACGGCCGGGTGCTAGGGGGCATGCACTGTGGGGTGCTGGTGGATGCTGCTGTGCGAGCTTGACGGCCGGGTGCTAGGGGGCATATGGGGGGCATGCAGTTTGGGGTGCTGGTGGATGCTGCTTTGCGAGCTTTTCGGCCGGGTGCTAGGGGGCATGCAGTTTGGGGTGCTGGTGGGTGCTGCTTTGCGAGCTTGACGGCCGGGTGCTAGGGGGCATGCAGTTTGGGGTGCTGGTAGGTGCTGCTTTGCGAGCTTGACGGCCGGGTGCTAGGGGGCATGCAGTTTGGGGTGCTGGTGGATGCTGTTTTGCAAGCTTGACGGCCGGGTGCTATGCAGTTGGGGGTGCTGGTGGGTGCTGCTTTGCGGGTGCTACGGGGCATGCAGTTTGGGGTGCTGGTAGATGCTGCTGGTTTGCGAGCTGGCCGGCGAGCTTGACGGCCGGGTGCTCGGGGGCATGCAGTTTCGGGTGCTGGTGGATGCTGTTTTGCGAGCTTGACGGCTGGGTGCTGGGGGCATGCAGTTTGGGGTGCTGGTGGATGCTGTTTTGTTTTTCGAGCTGGCCGGGTGCTAGGGGCATGCAGTTTGGGGTGCTGGTGGATGCTGTTTTGCGAGCTTGACGGCCGGGTGCTGGGGGGCATGCAGTTTGGGCTGCTGGTGGATGCTGTTTTGCGAGCTGGCCGGGTGCTAGGGGGCATGCAGTTTGGGGTGCTGGTGGATGCTGTTTTGCGAGCTTGACGGCCGGTTCTAGGGGGCATGCAGTTTGGGGTGCTGGTGGATGCTGCTTTGCGAGCTTGACGGCCGGGTGCTAAGGGGCATGCAGTTTGAGGCGCGGGTGGATGCTGCTTTGGTTGTACCGGGTGCTAGGGGGCATGTTTGGGGTGCTGGTGGATGCTGTTCGCGTGTAACGGTTCGTGGCTGGTGTATCGTCATGATGTTCCCACGTTATGGTGTGTGGGTGTAGTGGCGCCGTGATGCTGTCAACATCAGGATGATGCAGAATTTCATTAAGCTGTCGCAAGATGGTTCGTGGCTGTGGTATCATCATGATGCTGCCTTTACCATCAGCATGATGCTGTTCGCATCACCATGATGCTGTCCGCATCATCATGATGCTGTCCGCATCATCATGATGCTGTCGAACTCATCAGGACCTCGGTTTGCTTTTTCCTGCCGGATTGCTCTCAAAATCATCATTATGCTGCTGATCTCATTAGGACGTTGTCTGCGCGTTTGTTTCGTGGCTGTGGTGTCATCATGGTCTACATCATCATGATAATGCTGCGTCATGGTTCGTATCCGTGATGTGCTATCTGGGGTCTATGCTGGTGTTGTTTCTTTTTACTGGGCACCCTTTGATCATCATTTAGGTGGGGATACAAAGGTCCACCAACCACTTTTGAGGTGGGTCTAACTCTCAAAACTCATATCCACGTGCGGATGCAATTTTATATATACATATAGCTGATATATATATGAGGAGCGGACGAAACCCTTTACTTGGCCTTAGTACTTTTTTTAACGTCATCGTTTTTGGGGGAGACCTCATCGTTTTACAGTGTTTTCGAACTTTGGCAGATCCGGCTCCAAAATCGCAACTTTCTAGCACAAGTCTAGTACGCGAAGTACACTTCCGCAGCTCCAGCTCGAAATTCGCAACTTTGTAGTACAAGTCTAGTACGCGAAGTACACTTCCGCAGCTCCAGCCCGAAAATTGCGAAATACAATTCCGCAGCTCCAGCTCGAAAAGCGAAACTTGGCAGGCAGTACAAGTCCAATACGCGAAGTACACTTCCGCATCTCCAGCTCGAAAATCGCAACTGTGCAGTACAAGTCTAGTACGCGAAGTACACTTCCGCATCTCCAGCTCAAAAATCACAACTTTGTCGTGCAAGTCTAGTACGCGAAGTACACTTCCGCAGCTCCAGCTCGAAAATCGCAACTTCGTAGTACAAGTCTAGTACGCGAAGTACACTTCCGCATCTGCAGCTCGAAAATCGCAACTTTGTAGTACAAGTCTAGTACGCGAAGTACACTTCCGCAGCTCCAGCTCGAAAATCGCAACTTTGTAGTACAAGTCTAGTACGCGAAGCTTCCGCAGCTCCAGCTCGAAAATCGCAACTTTGTAGTACAAGTCTAGTACGCGAAGTACACTTCCGCAGCTCCAGCTCGAAAAATCGCAACTTTGTAGTACAAGTCTAGTACGCGAAGTACACTTCCGCAGCTCCAGCATCTCCAGCTCGATCATCGCAACTTTGTAGTACAAGTCTAGTACACGAAGTACACTTCCGCATCTTCAGCTAGAAAATCGTAACTTTGTAGTACAAGTCTAGTACGCGAAGTACACTTCCGCAGCTCCAGCTCGAAAATCGCAACTTTGTAGTACAAGCCTAGTACGCGAAGTACACTTCCGCATCTCCAGCTCGAAAATCGCAACTTTGTAGTACAAGTCTAGTACGCGAAGTACACTTCCGCATCTCCAGCTCGAAACTCGCAACTTTGTAGCACAAGTCTAGTACGCGAAGTACACTTCCGCATCTCCAGCTCGATCATCGCAACTTTGTAGTACAAGTCTAGTACACGAAGTACACTTCCGCATCTCAGCTCGAAAATCGTAACTTTGTAGTACAAGTCTAGTACGCGAAGTACACTTCCGCATCTCCAGCTCGAAAATCGCAACATTGTAGTACAAAGTCGCAAGTTCGTGAAGTACAAGTCTAGTACGCGAAGTACACTTCCGCATCTCCAGCTCGAAAATCGCTAACTTTGTAGTACAAGTCTAGTACGCGAAGTACACTTCCGCAGCTCCAGCTCGAAAATCGCAACTTTGTAGTACAAGTCTAGTACGCGAAGTACACTTCCGCATCTCCAGCTCGAAATTCGCAACTTTGTAGTACAAGTCTAGTACGCGAAGTACACTTCCGCATCTTCAGATCGAAAATCGTAACTTTGTAATACAAGTCTAGTACGCGAAGTACACTTCCGCATCTTCAGCTCGAAAATCGCAACTTTGTAATACAAGTCTAGTACGCGAAGTACACTTCCGCATCTCCAGCTCGATCATCGCAACTTTGTAGTACAAGTCTAGTACACGAAGTACACTTCCGCATCTTCAGCTCGAAAATCGTAACTTTGTAGTACAAGTCTAGTACGCGAAGTACACTTCCGCAGCTCCAGCTCGAAAATCGCAACTTTGTAGTACAAGTCTAGTACGCGAAGTACACTTCCGCAGCTCCAGCTCGAAAATCGCAACTTTGTAGTACAAGTCTAGTACGCGAAGTACACTTCCGCAGCTCCAGCTCGAAAATCGCAACTTTGTAGTACAAGTCTAGTACGCGAAGTACACTTCCGCATCTCCAGCTCGAAAATCGCAACTTTGTAGTACAAGTCTAGTACACGAAGTACACTTCCGCATCTTCAGCTCGAAAATCGTAACTTTGTAGTACAAGTCTAGTACGCGAAGTACACTTCCGCAGCTCCAGCTCGAAAATCGCAACTTTGTAGTACAAGTCTAGTACGCGAAGTACACTTCCGCAGCTCCAGCTCGAAAATCGCAACTTTGTAGTACAAGTCTAGTACGCGAAGTACACTACCGCAGCTCCAGCTCGAAAATCGCAACTTTGTAGTACAAGTCTAGTACGCGAAGTACACTTCCGCAGCTCCAGCTCGAAAATCGCAACTTTGTAATACAAGTCTAGTACGCGAAGTACACTTCCGCATCTCCAGCTCGAAATTCGCAACTTTGTAGTACAAGTCTAGTACTCGAAGTAC
>CAUJNA010001835.1:160000-165000 GCA_963377175.1 Effrenium voratum
ATAATTTAAATATTTATATTTTTTAATTTTTTTAAATTTCTGGAGGCCTCCAAAAATTTAAAAAATTTAAAAAATATAAATAGTTTCCTGGGTTCTCCCTGGGCCAGTTCCCGGATATTTGAAAAATTTAAAAAATTCAAATAATTTAAAAAATTCAAATAATTTAAATATTTATATTTTTTATTTTTTTTTAAATTTCTGGAGGCCTCCAAAAATTTTTTTTTTTAAAAAAAAAATAGTTTCCTGGGTTCTCCCTGGGCCAGTTCCAGGATATTTGAAAATTTTTTAAAAAATCAATTAATTGAAATAAATCAAATATTTTAAATATTCATATTTTTTATTTTTTTTAATTTCTGGAGGCCTCCAAAAAATTAAATAATTTAAAAAATATAAATAATTGAATTAATTGAATTTTTGAAATTATTTGATTTTTTTTAAAAATTTTTCAAATATCCTGGAACTGGCCCAGGGAGAACCCAGGAAACTATTTATATTTTTTAAATTTTTTAAATTTTTGGAGGCCTCCAGAAATTTAAAAAAATTAAAAAATATAAATATTTAAATTAATTGATTTTTTTAAATTATTTGATTTTTTTAATTTTTTCAAATATCCTGGAACTGGCCGAGGGAGAACCCAGGAAACTATTTATATTTTTTAAATTTTTTAAATTTTTGGAGGCCTCCAGAAATTTAAAAAAATTAAAAAATATAAGTATTTAAATTATTTGAATTTTTTAAATTATTTGAATTTTTTAAATTTTTTCAAATATCCTGGAACTGGCCCAGGGAGAACCCAGGAAACTATTTATATTTTTTAATTTTTTTAAATTTTTGGAGGCCTCCAGACATTTAAAAAATTTAAAAAATATAAATATTTAAATTATTTGATTTTTTTAAATTATTTGAATTTTTTAAATTTTTCAATTATCCTGGAACTGGCCCAGGGAGAACCCAGGAAACTATTTATATTTTTTATTTTTTTTTAAATTTTTGGAGGCCTCCAGAAATTTAAAAAAATTAAAAAATAAAAAAATATTTAAATTATTTGAATTTTTTAAATTATTTGAATTTTTTAAATTTTTAAAATATCCTGGAACTGGCCCAGGGAGAGCCCAGGAAACTATTTATATTTTTTATTTTTTTTAAATTTCTGGAGGCCTCCAGACATTTAAAAAATTTAAAAAATATAAATATTTAAATTATTTGAATTTTTTAAATTATTTGAATTTTTTAAATTTTTCAAATATCCTGGAACTGGCCCAGGGAGAACCCAGGAAACTATTTATATTTTTTAATTTTTTTAAATTTTTGGAGGCCTCCAGAAATTTAAAAAATTTTAAAAATATAAATATTTAAATTATTTGATTTTTTAAATTATTTGATTTTTTTTAAATTTTTCAAATATCCTGGAACTGGCCCAGGGAGAACCCAGGAAACTATTTATATTTTTTAATTTTTTTAAATTTTTGGAGGCCTCCAGAAATTTAAAAAATTTAAAAAATATAAATATTTAAATTATTTGAATTTTTTAAATTAATTGAATTTTTTGAATTTTTCAAATATCCTGGAACTGGCCCAGGGAGAACCCAGGAAACTATTTATATTTTTTATTTTTTTTTAAATTTTTGGAGGCCTCCAGAAATTTAAAAAATTAGAAAATATAAATATTTAAATTATTTGATTTTTGTAAATTATTTGAATTTTTTAAATTTTTTAAATATCCTGGAACTGGCCCAGGGAGAACCCAGGAAACTATTTATATTTTTTAAATTTTTTAAATTGTTTTATTTTTTTAATTTTTTTAAGTATCCTGGAACTGGCCCAGAGAGAACCCGGGAAACTTTTTTTGGAGGCCTCCAGATTGTTTTTTTATTGAATTATTTAAATTATTTGATTTTTGTTAATTTTTCAAATATCCTGGAACTGGCCCAGAGAGAACCCGGGAAACTATTTATATTTTTAAAATTGTTTGGAGGCCTCCAGATATTTCAATAGAATTAAAAAAATATAAATATTTAAATTAATTGTTTTTTTTTTTTTTTAAATATTGATTTTTTTACATATCCTGGAACTGGCCCAGAGAGAACCCGGGAAACTTTTTTTTGGAGGCCTCCAGATTGTTTTTTTTTGAACTATTGAAATTATTTGATTTTTTCAAATTTTTTAAATATCCTGGAACTGGCCCAGAGAGAACCCGGGAAACTATTTATATTTTTTAATTTGAAATTTTTGAAGGCCTCCAGATTTTTTTTAAAACATATTTAAATGATTTGAATTCTTTATTTGTTTTGATTTTTTGCTTTTTTTTAAATATCCCGGAACTGGCCCAGAGAGAACCCGGGAAACTATTTTTTCATTTTTTTGGAGGCCTCCAGAAATTAAAAGAATATATATTAAATGTAAAGACTTATTATCTTTTTAATTATTCAAATTATTCATGTTTTTCAACTTTTTCCAATATCCTGGAACTGGCCCAGGGAGAACCCGGGATATTACTCAAAAAAATAAAAAATGGAGGCCTCCAGAAAGTTAAGACATTTTAATAAATGAATGTGTATTGTTTTGCTTGTTATTTTTTCAAGCTTGCTGAATATCCGGGAACTGGCCAGGGAAAACTTTTTTTTAGACGCCTCTACAAATTTAACAACAAATAACTACAAAAACAAACTCTATATTTTTAAATATCCGGGAACTGGCCAGGGAGAACCCTGGAATTTAATTATTGTTTTTGTACAAAAAATGGAGGCCTCCAGAAATTTAAAAATTAGAAGATAAATAATTTTAGATTATTTGACATGTTTAAAACATTTTTTAAATATCCTGGAACTGGCCCAGGGAGAACCCTGGATTTTTTGTTGGTTTTTGGAGGCCTCCAGAAATTAAAAAAAATAATACTTAAATTATCTGATTTTTTAGGTTGTTTAAACAGAATGAAACTGGCCCAGGGAGAACCCTAGAAATGATTCAATTTTCATATTTTAAAAAGAATGCCTCCAGAATTTGAACAAAAACATTTTTATAATGCTTTCTCAGGGGCCGCCAAAAGGATTGAAGGTTTATCTTCTTTGAGTATTCCGCACGGGCCCAGGGAGGGCCCAGGATATGTCTTTTTCAGGGCTCCAACAAATTGAATAGCACACGTAGTCAAATTCATAGAACTATCTAAATAACTTAAACGTTTTTGTTCCGAGCCTCCAACAAATAATGCGCTAAGAAACACATTTGTACATTCCATAATTCGAATTGTTTGAATTCGAGACACCCAGATTCTTTAAATATTCTACAATGGGCCCAGGAAGGGCCCTGGACATAACTTGCATTATTTGAACAGATATGTTGTTCAGGACCTCCAACATTTTCATCAAAATAAGCAGTTCGCATTTTGGAATTATTTGAACTTTTTCATTAGGAAAAGTTTATTTTCGGAACTAGCCCAGGGGGTGCCCTTGAAATTGTTTAAATTGTGTGAAATATCTAAATACTTAGTTACCCAAACATGTTCATTTGTTCTAACTATTTAGGATGTTGGACACAAATGAATCTGGAGTTCTCCAAAAGGCGCCCGTCCCTTTGAACATATTCGAGTAGAAAGCATGTTGTTTTATAAGACATATTCTAAGTAGACTAGTTGTTCAAATCATGTTGGTTTATAGTAGTTAGACAAAATAAGGTGCTGTTTTCCAAATATTGACACGATTCTCAAAGATTCGTGTAATTAGGCTAATTAGACCCACGTTGAGAAATAGAATAAGTACCAAGCGATTGACCTTTAACTCCCCAGAAAACACCCGTCCCTTTGAGAATAATTAGAATACTTAGCATGATTATGAACCATGAGAATCATTGGATTAGATAATAGATCTGGATTTCCTGAAAGGGGCCCATTTTGTTGGGAACCATTGGACTAAATCAAATCATTATGATAAGTACAATCATTAGCAAGAATATGGATCTGGAATTCTCCCCCCCCTGGAAGTAATTGTTTGGAAAACATGAATGTGGAACTCTGGACCTCCCCAAAAGCACCCTACCCTTTGGGAATGAGAATGATACATAGAGCAATTATCAGAAGGTGCAAAGCTATGAACCTGGAATTCCCCAAACGGCGCCCGCCCCTCTTGGAATAAGTAGAAGCAAAAATAGCAATGATAAGTAGGCTAATTTGCAAAACAGTAATCTTCAACTCCACAAAGGCACCCGTCCCTTTGGGAACGACGTCCCTGTGGGAAGAATGATTATAACAAGTTGATAAGTAGCGCTAGACTAGAAAATGAATCTGGAATTCCTCAAAAGGGACCCGTCCCGTTGGGCAGAATTGAAATAATCCGGGTACTTCCAAAAACAGAAAATATCTGAAGTAGAAGGATTAGAGACACTATGAGTCTGAAATTCCCCAATTTGAGGAATGAAGAAATTGAAAAACAAGAATCTGGAACTCCCCACAAGCACCTGTCCCTTTGGGAATGACAATAATAAATAGAGCAGTTATCAGAGGTAGAATCACTAAAAACATTGAAAAACAAACATGATTCTGGAACTCAACAAAAGGCACCTGCCCCTCTCGGAATAAGAATAATCATTATAATATCTACGATGAGTAGACAACATTTCCCAAACATGAATTTTCAATTTCCCAAGGGCACCCGTCCCTGTGGGAGTAATTAGAAAATTAGAGCAGTTAGAATAACCAGAATAATTGAACACACATGAACCTTCCCAGAAGGCACTTGTTCCTTTGAGAAGACTGATCATAAGAAGTAGAAGGGACCCGCCCCGTTGGCAATAATTGGAAACACGGGTAGTAATCCGAATTTCCCCAAATGTCCGCAAATTTGGGAATGACCAGTTGCAAAAACAAGAGCCTGGAATTCCCGTCCCTTTGGGAATGAGAATGATCAGAACAAGAAGCAGAATCAATAGAAAAAAGCAATGAATCGGAATCCCCCCAAAGGCGCCCGCCTCTCTTGGAATAAGGAGAAAATCATGGCGATGATAAGTAG
>CAUJNA010001835.1:172500-232500 GCA_963377175.1 Effrenium voratum
CTTGGGAGGCAGCACTGCCTTTCCACAGGAAGCAGTCGTCAAAGTGGGCCTCGCGGGTGTCGCCGTGGGGAAAACACACATGGGCGGTTCTCTTTTTTCAGTTATCTGGACCTTCAAAATAGCCTTAAAAGTTTGATATTTCCAAAAGATATGGGGCGATTCCCTTTTTGAGGTCCAGGTACCTGTTTTGGGGATTGTTTAAACGGGAAACCCAAAGGAAAACCACACGGTTTGAGGGCACCCTAACAAAAGACACTCCCAATGAGTGTCTTTTCTTGAGGGCGCACCTCGTGTAACAAAGGAACGTGAAAAAACAACAACGAAGACCGCAATCTTGGGGTAGTGACTGAGGTGGTGGCTAAAAACAAAAAAGCCCAAATCTTGGTCAACGTTCCAATCAAAATCATTCGAGCCAAGGGCTGTAAGATGGTAGCAAACGTTGACCCAGAAATGCTTCCAGGATTGACTCGCGAATTACCACAATTCACCAACCGAAAATAACAAATGGATCCCTACAAAAGAAAGCTTCATGGGTGACGCTGTTTTCAAGACCCCCGAGTCCCGTGTTGTCGTTCTAGTTGGCCAGGAAATGGAATGGTAACGGGTGACATTGTGCGGGGGGGCCCTGCCTCCGACTGTCCCAACTCTCGGCGAAAATGGATGCCCCCGGAGTAACAAACCAGTTCGATTTTTCAGGTCGAAAGGTTCCCTGCCAAAAGCCATTGTTGCCCCATGAAAAGTGGGGAAGCCCGCCCAACTCTCAAATCAACCACTTCTACTTAGATCCGGGGTTCCCATTAAACCGATCCTCGAAGCCCATAGGATTTCAATTCAACACTCACCAAACTCACCCTTTGGAAGACATCTCCCGATCCGAGAATCTTGGGGCAACACCCCGTTTTTGATGCTTCTTTGAGGGTCCCGGTATTATTTTTTTGGACAACTTCCCATGTCTTGAACAACCGGTTGCAGCGACTTCAGCCGGGAGAGGTCCCAAACGAATTTCCGCTTAGGGATACTCCTGGGGCTTCGTCTTCCTGGGGGGTTGGGCTAGGGTCAGTTCAACCAACCACAAGTTGCACGAAGCTTTGCAGCCCTTTGGACCAGCACCCAGCAAATGGAAATCCCCAACATCCCCAAAAGTCCCTTTGCAAAAAACATTTGCCAGCCATGGAAAGTGCTCTCATGGAGGCTTTGGAACTTCTCCGGGCTGGTTTGTGCCCTTCAATTAGTTCGGCCCAGACCTCCGAAAAGGACTTGCCCCCTTGTTGGTTCAGCCAAATGCGGGCCGGCAAGCGAAATGGAGTCACAAAGGCATTTCGGCTTTTCACAGCTCTGGTTTCTTAGATGTTGAAGTGGTACAATCAAATCCTGCCGAAGCTGAAGTCGGGGAACCACTTGGACCCCCCCCCCCACAAGCAAAACGCTGATTTCGGGGCAACGCCACGCACGCGTCCTGAAAGCGCCCACGGCATCTGACAAGTGGACACTGCCCAAGTATACAAAGCTTCAAGAAACACATGTGGAAAAGGCGGGCTGACCAAACACATATTGGTATGAGGGCAATTTCCACACGCAGAGAAATCGAAGGAACACACGGCAACAAAACCTCACGGTTTTCACAAAATCTGCGCACAAGAACAGCAAGCACATCGGTGCACTGGCCAACATCCAGCCAATCTGAACTACCGTGGATTAGCCAAAAACCTGCACCACGGAAGCCAAAAAAGTCGGATCCGGTCGATTCCGTGGCCAAAAGGGCAAATTCATTGTTTGGGGGGAATTGAGTTGCAGTGGAGGTGGTTAATTCGTGTTGGGCAAGTAAGATGTTGTTTTATCCCAAACACGTGGCCAAAACGGAAGTTGTCCACAAAAAGGTGGAGATGTCCCGTCGTTTTCCCTTGGGCCATGCTCCTTGGGGCATCTCCGCTTGAAGATGACCTCCTGGTAGGCCTGGCGAGAAGTTGACGTGGGTGGCCTGTTTCTCTTTCTTTGCTCATTTGGGGTCTGTCTTGTTTGATAATATCCCTTCTTTGTGGATTTAAAGGGAAACCAAACGAACACAGAAAGCCATGTTTGGGGGAACCAATCACAGCATGCCAACTTCGGAATTAGGAGTGCCAAGGGGCGAAGCATCCCAGACCTGCATCGAACCCCTCCAAAAGGCAGCTCCTTGAGGTCCAACAACTAAAACCAATGGAGGCGTTTCCCCCTATGGAGGGTCCCTCCTGATGCTTAGGGCAATTGCTAGTCTTTTGCTTCTGGGCTTGGGGATGGTGATCATCCTGGCTTCCTTGAACTGATCAGGAACCCGACCATGCCGCGTCTATTGTCCGCGAGGGTGTGGAAGTGGGTGAAGCAAGCCAGCGGAAGATGACGAATCTCCGCCCCCGTCCAGCCGTCAGGACCAGCCGAACCTTTCATAGTTCGCGTAACCCTGTGGATGTCCTCGGCACTGGGAGCCGGCACACCACCAGGCTGCGCTTCAGGGGAGGTTCTGCGTGATCTCGTTCCCGCCCGGAGTAGTCTCCGAGAGCTACTCCCACGTGCGAATAGCCTCCACACCCTGTGTGAGAGTCTCACAGACCCTGCCGTCCGTGGCTTTCACATGAAAAACCACCGCATTGCTATTAGCGCGAAGCCATGAGCGGCTCAATAGCAGACATACGACATGGCCCAGGATCCAGGACCCGCCGAACCGAAGCCAGCCAAGGAGACACATGGTGTCTCAACCGAGTTCCTTTTGGATTCGCTTTTAACGTAGCCAAATCTCTGGTGCCCTCAAACATGACAGACTTCCCCATTTGCCTCCAACAAGAATGACTCTGGACAAAACATACCTGGGAATAAAAACCGTCATCTCGCCCCGGCCGGGTCGAAAAAACCGATAGCCCCTCAGAGAGGTGCCCCAAGTCAACATTCATTACGCGAAACTTTTTCAAACGTTCTCCCAGCCAAGGTCATGTCAGCTTCCAGCTCGCTGGTTTGGAGCCTGGTGCTTTCGACATGAGGTACCTTCCCGAGGTTTCAAACTGGGCTGGGGAGGGAAAAATCAAAACATAACCCACATCAAATCCCAATCAAATCCAATCCAACTAAGGGTTCCCTGATTTTCATGGTTTTTTCCCACAGCTGAAACACGAGGACCCCCCCCCTCCAAAAAGGGCCCCCGGCAATCGAAGCCCTCGAGATCGGGCCTCGTGGAGGCTGTCGCTCCAGGCTCCCGGTCGTGCCTGCCAGGAACTCGGCTTCGTCCGCTTCGCCCGCTTCGCCCGCTTCGCCCGGTCGGTTTCACGGTCACTTCAGTGGCCCAAATCTGTGCACCGATGATATGGGTGGTTCCGTTTTGTTCGAGTTTGTGCCCCCTTTTCGGTGGCTTGAAAGAGGAAGAAAGGACATCCGAAATCCGTGTTGGGGGTTGAGCAAAAAAAGAGGCACCCATGTGCTCTTGTTCTGTTTCATATTTTGTCAACCCCAAGATCTTACATATTTTGGAGGCCCAAGAATAAGGCCTCGGAAGCCCCAAAGGATCGGGTTTAAGCAAGAAGCCCAGGTTTTGGCGCATTCTTCCGGGAGAAGTTGACACAGCCATTGGGGTGTGGTACGTGCGCTCCAAGCCCCACCCTAAGTTAGCTAAGGGCATCCAAGGGCAAGCTTCTGCATCATGCTCCTGTCGTCTGGTTTCTATGAAATGATGATCAATTTGTACGGCATGTACAAATCTAAGAACCCCGCAAAACCCAAACGCAGCCCTATAGTCCATTGTTGAACGAAACGTATCTGGGTCCGGGGCCCTTTTTTGATTTCGCTCGGCTTCATTGATGCACTCAGCATTCGAATGAAGCCCAGAATGATACAGCACACACAGGGTGAAACCCACTAATTGCCACTTTGGTGTTTCTTGCTATTGACCAGCTCAATGATTCCCAAAAAAAGGTCTTTCGTTGAGGGTACCCCCTTTTGGTGGGTTTCAAAAGGGAAACCAAAAGGACAACCACACTTTGCGGGTGGTCCCCGAAAAAAGGAGAAAAAAGGAAAACAAACAAAAACACTGCGATGCAGCTTTTTTCATGCAATCCCTGCGCGTACGGCATGTCATTTTCTTGTTTTCACAGAAACAGGCGACCAACCCCCCCCCCCCCCGGCCCCCCAAAAAAATCACAAGAACGCAATCATACTTGCCCGGACCTGGAAATAAAGGGTGATCACCCTTTGGAACCTTGACAAAGAATCGCCCCGAAGTAGAAGAAAAGGTCAGATCTAGTCATTTTGGAAAGTAGGTAACCCACAAACAAGTGCTGGCTTGAATCCGATGTGCATGGCGCCTCAACATGAGACAAGCACACGCGCGAGCAAAGCGTGCTTGGTGTCAGCTGGGCCAGTATTGAAGCCCATGCAAACAAAAGTTAAGCTATTGACCAGGGACAGTTCGATCCTTTAGAGACTTGGAACACTTCTGCCAGAAAAACACAACAACGTGCTGCCTCTTGAAAGGGAACATGAAGGAACCGCAACAAACTGAAACAAATCGAACCAACACAAGCCTCTGGAGTCAAAATCAAGCTGCCCTATTAAGGTTTCATTTATCAAGTGAATTGTTGGCCCCCCGGGAGGGGGGGGGAAGGGGCCTTGATTGAAGAATCCGCGAACGCTTGGGGCCCGCGGGCGTTTTGAAATCCTTCCGGCCACACTACCTTTTCGGATGGCTCAAGGAAACAAAAAGGAACCCGCCGATTTAGGGGGCTTGAACCTCCAGTTTGCTCTCTTGCTTGTCAGTGAGTGGGTCAAATAGATAACAAACTCCTGCTAATGTGCGATCTGTCCCCCAAAACCAGCCAGAAACGGAAGGCGAAGCCCATTCAGGTGGTTCCCTTATTTTTGAGATGCCGCCTTGCTTACCCCAAAAACCCGGCCGGCCTCTTTGGAGACTCGCCCTCTCTGAACAAACGGTGCCACCTCTGGGCGACTTTGCTGGCTCCCCGCCTGCGGTGCTTCAGTGGCTGCCTTGGCCAGCTCCCAGTATTCCTCCTCGGGCATGGTCCTCATGCGGCGGTCGCAAGGTTTGGAGAGGGGGGTTCGCACTCAGCCGATTCTTGCCCTTAGCGGTTCATTGATCGCGTGCTCAAAGTGAGACTCTTTGTGGTGTCTATCTTTGAGGTTAACCTTTTTGGTTGGTGTTGCCGGGAAACCAAAAGGGAAACCATCTTTTCTTGGGGAGTCCCCTAAAAAAACGACACGCCCGTAAATCCAACTCTAGCTGCAACAACTAAAATGGCTGGGAACTGCAAAGTCCCCGTTTGGTGTACCTTCCATTTCCCTCCCGCAAATCCATTTGGTGATTTTCCCTGGAAACAAACTCACCCAGCATTGGAGGAAACACACCTGCCCTCGGAGCCGAACACCTTTCTTTTTCGGGGGGGGGGGCAAGAAGCCCATCTTGAGGGAACGCACCAAAAGGCGAGTCACTTCCGATCGTGGTCAGAAGTCATCAGGCTGCTTATTCAGACCCCAGTGACTAAAACCCAGCAACAGGTTGAGACAAGGAACTCTCCTCAGTTGCCCAAAGGACACAACAAACAAGTTGACATTCTTGGGCCACGGCTAAAAATGGGCCAACAAGGAGAAACCAACATCGAAAGGTCGATTCGCTTTGGGCAAGTGAGCTTGGCATCTTTGCGGGAGAACCAACAAATATGGGCTGTGTAGCACCCAGAAAAGGGGGAAAGGGGTCAAAATGAAGGAAGGGGTGTGCCGCTAGCGCCCCTGCTGTTTTTTTAGTTCTTGCACTGAAAGCCGTGAGAGTGCATGTGTCTGCGTGTTGCATTGTGTGTTGACTTGAAGGGCGCCCCTAACGCCAAAGCAATGCCGCCGGAGCGGCAGCGCGTAGTCCAGCGCGCAGAAGAAGCCGCTCTTCAGCATCTCAGCGCTGGAGTGCTGCCTCGGGACGGCGAGAAAAACGCGCGGTGTCTTGGTTGCTGCAATCAACACCCCCTGCAAAAAGCTTCACCTTTTTGGGGGGTTGACCCCTCTGCAAAATGTTGAACTTTTTGTGTGTTTAGTGGAAACCCCCCTTGATTTCCCAAGAAGCTAAAGTCTAAAGACGCGACCCAATAGCAGTCAAGGTGTGGGCCACCTTATCCAACACGGGAGGCGCGGTTCGGGGCGGGGAAAACCCAATACTTTGCGGGTGCCTAGGCTCGCTGCCCACCTTCCGGTTGGTTTGAAGGGAAAGCCATGGGGAAAACCACCACTTGCAGGGTTGCTCCTATTTTGAGCTTCAATAACCAGCTAAGGACTCTTCGCAAATCAAGAGCACAGAATGTGTACGACTGCATCTGAATCCGGGCGAGCTATCGAGAACTCCCTCAAACCAAATATAACTTTCTGACCTTGACCTTGAGCAGGTTCTTCAGGGGTAGTCATTGCACTTCTTCTTTTGAACAGGTAGGGTTCTGCACCTCGAAAAAGACCTGAATTGAAAAAGCAGTCGGAAGTCAGGCGTGGCTTTGCCACTCCAACTCTCCCCTGACCCCATCTCTCCCATCTGCAAACTAAGACCCCAATGGCCTCATTGCTGACCTTCACACCTCCAACCAGCCCGCCTTTCGATGCATCTGAAGTAGTGTCAACTGTAGATTCACACCGGACCGTGCTAAGCTCTTCGGTGGCTCCCTCCACTGGGAAGTGATATCTATGGGGGGTTGTTGCGGGGTCCGAAGTCCACACTAAGCTCAACACCAACTCAGCTCCTCTGCAAGAGCCGATTCTGGCCCAAGAGACCGAAGCCAACCAAGCGACACCCAAAAGGATGTCATTCTTTTGCGTGGCTTACCCCCAACCTTCGGTCTCCCTTCGCTTCAAACTCCAAAAAGGGAGCCCAAAACCAGCAGAGACCGCCCCAAAGATCAGGTGGATTCACTGGGGCTTTTGTGTCTTTCAGAGATCTGGGTGTGTCTTTTCTTAGGGGATCTCCGCCCCGGCAAAAAAAAACGGTTTCCTTTTGAAACTGACCAAACATGGGGGTAGCCTCAAATCAAGACACCCCCATTTAGACTCCGATGGGTTCGGCTTTTGGTTTCCCTTACCAAAGGCCACCCTTCGTTTCAATCGAGGCCCTCTAAGCGGCAGGCTGCCTGAAGTAAATGCCAGGCATACGGCCTTGCGCGTGAAAATAACACGCTTGCTGAAGGCGAGAGAGAAGATGCTCCCTTCCCTCCCGGCATGTTGGGGGTTCCTCAAATGGGGCGCTGTTGTTGTTTCTAGCCCAAGTGGACCCAAAAGACAAAACAAACGTGTTTTGCGATTCCCCTGCTTTGAGAAATCAGCAAAGTTGAACTATGAAACATAAGGGCTGATTCCTCATTCTCATCACCTATTGCCTCTAAAGATAGCCACGCATTTTCCTATTGGAGACGGCCATCTCGCAATCCCTGAGCAAAACGTGCCTGTGCCCTGAAACGCTTCTCAAGCCCCCCACAAACCTCAATATTGGTTAACCGGTTGACACTGTGAAGATGAGGAAAGACAACGGAGCATTGATGGAAAATTATGGAAGATGACGGCAAGGCGATCAGGAAGATGACGGAAAGACTGCGAGAAGCTGATGGGAAGGGACAGCCCCAAAAAGACGCTGAAAGCTGTTCCGTCATCTTCTCGCAGACTGCCGTCCACGTCCCACGCTTCGGGAGTTGGAGGATACGCTCAAACAACCCCCGGCTCTAGGCTACAACTCACTTTCAGGGCTAACTCCACTCAGCGAACTTATGAACGGGTCCCTGACCAACCCCAAACACCCAGTAGCCACGCTCAAAGCCTTCAACAAATGACCGGCACACGCTTGGGTAGAAACAGTTGCGTGGCTTTGGGTTCTACTGTGGATGGTTGCAAAATCCAATTCGCACCACTTTGAAACCGTGGCAATGAAACCACAAGGTTTGTTGGTATTTACGTTGGGGAATCGAATCACTCCAGGGTTTCTGAACGGCGGTGCCCGATTCCTTCCATCTACAGTACTATACAAGGGTCTTCTGTTATAGGCAAGCTTCACTGTGATCCCAAATAAAGCAGCTAGTAGAACTCGCCAGCAGGAACATGTTCCTGACTCACCAAATTTCTTGCTGCCGATTGATTTCATAAAGTTGGTTTACTAGGCCCATTCACGTGAGACCCTCAAATTTAGCCTCTCAATTGTGGTTTTAAGGGACCCCCCCCAAAGCAATGTGCAAGCTCTCACAATTCCTTGACACATTTTCAGGGACCCAAGTGTATCTTGGGACCGGTTCTCTTGCTTCTCAGAAAGGAATCAAGAGTTTGGGAATGGAGCGGCACAGGATCCCTATAAAACCCAGTTCTTTCGTGGCTCTGGTAGACTCTCCTGCGTGGGCTGGCCAGAAAAGGTAACGCAGGAACTTTTTGTTTACCACTACAAACCGAACACTTGTTGGTTCTCAGCAGGGAATGAGTTGGAATGACCTCTACAAACCATCCCTTGTGTCCTTTACGGGAATCCCCTTCCAGTTCATTCCCAAAACCCGGATTCGCTAAGTTATTCCCTACCTATCACACCAGCAAGCAAACTGAGGACTTGGAATTATTGGGGTTCACGACGTCTGCGCCGATTGTTGCGCAGTTGGATAACACCCGACGGAGCGGGACAAAGCATCTGGGTGTGTCTTAAAAGTAACAGGAGTCACTGGATTTCCCCTTCAAACGTTGCAATTGACTGGTGGTGTCCCTTGAAACGATCGCCACCTTTGAAGGCTCCAAACATGTAAATGGAGGAAACCCTGAAAGAGACCCCCCCAAAATGCGACACATCAGCTTTTTGGTTCTGGGTGCTTCTTGTGGAAGGGAAGATCTGATTTGAAATCACTCCAAAAAGAAGATCTGATTTGACGCCACTCCAAAATGAAGATCTGATTTGAAACCACTCTAAAATGGGTATTATCAACAAGACCTCTGCATTTATCAACTGGTGCGACGTGGATTCTTTATCGTTGGTGGGTTTAATGGAACCCCCCAAATGTGCCGAACAAATTGCTGCTGAACACCCGGGACCCCTGCTCCAAATGCCCTCTGTTTTCAGGGTAGGATGTGAACCCCTGACTCAAAAAGGGTTGGGATTTACCCTGGAACACCAGCTTTTGAAGCCTTAAAACAAGCGAGTATTTGGATGGCTCCCTTCCGGCTCAAACTGTCCCTCCCTTGCCGAACAGGCGCCTGCGGCGCCTGATGCGCAGCCCACAGTGGGCACCTGACCGAACCAATGGAACCAGGGTCTGTCGTTTTTTGGAGGGTGCTCGCTGTTGTGCTTTTAAAGGGTTAAACCAGAAGGACATCCACCATGTTGGCCAAAAAGAAACAGATACACCCAAAAGGACACCCAAAAGACACCAAACGCTTCTGAAAATTTCCCAAGTTTGGGTGTCCCAAAACTGAAGGAACTTAAGGGCAACCTGTTTTGTTTGGATCTTTGCGGGAAATGCTCACCTTCAGGCCCGGGAGGGTTGAGTGTGACAACCCGTTGACCTGCCCACTTGACATTCTGTACCTGAGCCAAATAGATCCGAAGTTGCAGAACTTTGGCTTGAGAAGGAAACTAAAACGGCCAAAAGTGAAACAGGGAACGTGGCAATACAAAAATATCACTCGGCCGAATGGGGGTCTCTAACCTCCTGCAACAAATTCCCCTTTCTTTTAGAGGGTGTCAAAGCAACAAGGAAATGGCTGGATGCCAATGCTGTTAGCCATTTGCAACAAGGTAAACGTCACAAGGCAAATCCCCGATCTCTTTTTGTCAGGGGTCACTGGATTTGGCCCCTTCATCAGTTGCAATTTGTGAACTCGGGACGCCTTTTTGTGGAGCTTGGTCCACCATGTGCATTCACCGTCCCCGAGAAAAAAAAACAACAACCAAGATAACATGTACAGTGGTGAAATCGATTCCCTGAAGGTCCACCACACGGACGCGCTTGAAGTGCTCATGCTTCGGAACTGCAAGCAAGTTAGCTGACTTTAAGGAACTCAACTTGAGGGGAACCCATTGAAGAGCCCAGAAACCAGGCACACCGACTGTTTCGGGTCTTCTGTCTTCCCCCAAGAATGCAAGTGTCGATTTTTGACGACTGTGGGCAGCTATGCTTTTTGATGGGTGGCTCGTCTTTAGGATTCGGACCCACCAAACATGGAGTTCCCCCCAAAAAGCCTGACCTATATGGGCCTTGCCATAACACTTACCTTATATGTAACCACGTAGGAGCCGAACCACCTACTCAAAATGACCTGTTTGGAGTAGCGGTTTTGGGCTCTCACGCTTTCTCCGCACTGCGAGCAGGGCGGCGAGTCGTCAAGGGCATTTGTTCAGATTCGGGTTTCATACCACATTTATGCGTTGCTTTTTGTTGCCTTACATGCCTATAGCGGACATACATAAATATATATATTATATTATATTATATGTTTGTGTAAGCAAACAAATGGGCGCGTCCTTTTTGTAGTATCCCTCAGAACAAAGAACCACACCTAGATAGCTCGCAAGCCATCCTTTGGCGGCCGCTTGGGCGCCGGGCGCCCAGAGCGCCCAGCTCGAGGTCCCGTTGCCCCACCGGCTCCGCTAGGAAGGGCGCGAGCAAAAAGTCGACGCCTCGAGTCGCACGCGCGATGCGAGTCGGACTCGGTGACTCGGAGGTGGTTTGTTAGGTTGGATTTCTGGAACTAGTTGACTATGAGTGGTCGGACTCGGAGGTTTCGCTGATTTCTGTGTGGAACAAGTTTAACAGAGCAATCGGATGCTTGTACTTGACTATGTTGATTTGTGGAACAAGTTGACTATGAGCAGTATACTGAGATGCTTAGTGAGTCGCCAAAAACAACAACATGGTTGGTTACAGGTTGAGAGATGTTCGATGGGAGTAGCTGGAAAACACGGGTTGTGAGACAGGCACTTTGGCTGAACATCGGGCTGTCAAGTGAGCTAAGTTTACTCAACTTGGAGCGATACTTGGGGAAGGCTTTGTGAAGCCGAGCGAGTGATTCCTGTGGAAAGGGGCTCTATTGAAGAAACAATCTGAAAGTAGGCTGACTGTTGCTTGGTATGATTGAGTTTGAAACAGGAATCATACAGGAAAGGGCGTCAACAAGGGCGCTGTATCGAACATCTACAAATATGAAACATGCTTTCACAGCTTTGTGGACACCCTCCCACAATCCATTCGATGGAAGCTCCAGGCTATATCTGAAAGCTGTTCGTTTTTTAAGGGGAAGGTTGACCCAATGACCTCAGTTGCCCAGATCAGACCCAGAAATAACAGGTGATCACCTTTTCGAGCCTGTTGGACCAGGGAGATCAACGGGTCAAAAGGTCGCTTTTGTGATCGAGATTCACGCTCTGGTTGATTAACTCAGTTGCTCAAAGGATCCAGAAGCAGAGGTTCACCTTTTGGGGCAAAATGCGCCAGAAAGGGGAAACCAACCGGTCAAAACTGTTTGGCTTCGGGCAAGTGAGTTAAGACGGGGGTGTTCAAACTTAGAGGGAACCTTCCATAGACTGGCTTCCACCACATAAGCCAAGCTCGTTTTTTCCGGGGGCGGGGGGGATATCCTTCTTCAGGTGGGCTTAAAGGGAAACCCTAAGGAACACCGGAATCCACTTTGGGGATTCCAGATCCTATTTTGACATGCCCCATCTTGAAACAGGGCGATCCTGTGTTGTTGGTGACACCGATGTGGCTTAACCAGTCCACGCCACTGAAGTCTTCTCCAGTAGCAGTATGCTCCCTTTAAGACGGGAAGCAACAGGAATCCAAGCTATGTCCTATATGGGCGTGTCTTTTTGGAGGGTACCTCCTTTGTTTGTGGATTGAAAGGGAAACCGACGGACATATAAACATGTTGGGGATCCCCTACAGGAAGACATGCGCCTATGGAGAGCAACAATCAGTTGGCACATGCATCCAATCGTGGAAGGGTAGGGGACCAGCGCCTTGTTTGGCCTTGTTCCGCTGTCAACAACTGGACCCAAGGACGAGCATGCTTGGTATGTGGGGGTGTTGATTTTTCCGGGGACCTCCCAAAATGGAGTTTGGTGTTCATTTTGGTTTTTCTGTACACCCGCCAAATGGTGCAAACACAAGCTGGGAGGCCCCTGTGAATTCTCCCCTGGCCAACCACTTGCTAACTGGCAACCAATCATACAAGCGCGCGATCTACACCCATCTGCAAAACAAGCAACTTTTCATTCCAAGCTACAACAAAAAACACACCCAAACGCCCTCAAAACAAGGGGCCCCCAAACAGACATCCCGGTATTCCCTTTTAAACGACCCTGAAAGAAGAAACACCCAAAAGGACCCACCCACACCTTTGGAGCCCACCGATCGATCGATCATCTGCCTGCCCGGAGCTCCTCCGACAACTCGAAGCGCTCAGAGAGGAAGTGGATGCCTTGATTCCCCCCGGTCGGCCGGCCAAACACCGGAAACCCCAGACATCCACCCTTGGAAGACTCATGTTGACCAAACTGATCCAACCCCCTAAGCAAAAGGTCTCATGTTTTGGAGGTTTAAATGGAAACCCATTTGCTTCGAAAGGGCCTGAGCAGCGATGTGGTCACACCAAAGACTGGCCCTGACTAGAGGTGGCAATAAAACATGTGCCGCTTTTGCGTGTTTGTGAAAGCTGGAGATGTGTGTGGAGGCAGCTTGAGGGGCACTCCCCCAAACCTTGGCTTTCCCGCTAAAACCGCCGTGCAACAAGTTGTCACTTTTAGCTGATGCCGGATACAGAAGGAAACCAACAAGGCGAGCAGTGAACACAGGTAAGCCGAGTCTGGCGCTGTAAAGGGAAGCTCGTGGAGCTGGTGTAAGATTTGGAACCAGCTCCAAAGGACCGACAAAGTGTTCTACGGGAATGTTCCTCACGCAAACCTTGACCTCAGCTTCCCTAGCCTCAACAAAAAGCACGATGGTCCATAGTGACCCTTGAGCCTCGAGCATGTAAGCTATTTTCAACAAGGACCCCGGGCATGCACAAGGTTGTTGCCACCCCCGCAAGAAACCACGGCAGCGGTATCGAACACTTGATTCTGGCTCATGCTTCCCTTCAAATTAACATGCGTTCCCAACATAGGGAAGGTCGACTCTTCAACCATCCTTTACACCTGCCATTTGCGCTGGATCATTAATCAGAACATCCATCTGTCCAACATCGTGTGTGACTTGAACAACAATAAGGTAAAAGAAAAGCCATGACACCCAAGCGGACGCCAGGCCTTTTTTGGCTTTGTTAGCAAGCTACCAGCCAACCGGCTTGTTCCTGAGGCACGTGAAACCATCTAAAGAACCAAACGGGATGCCCTTTAACTGTTTCAGCAACATCCTGCCCAACAGGAGGTTCAGGATGCGGAAGAGACACCTGCATGTGAACACATCCTAGTGGCTTCTACCAATTGTCTAGTGTAAGCTAAATAACTTGTGATTGCTATGCTAACGTCAAGTTAAGACACCAACTCATTGTCAGGGGATATGATTGTTAAGGAAAACAAGTCAGACATTACTTGGCTTAAGTACTGTGATTTGATTAAACTATTGCACAAGGGCATGTGTAATTTAGGCCATGCCAGGGGTTTTGAAACCCTGCTTTTGAAGCAGCCTGAGATCCTAAACATTGTCCAGTAGATTTCAGGGAGTGAGTTTTTCAGGATGTCTGAAGAGTAAACCCTCATACTCACCCGCTCAAGATTCGAAGAAAACAGCCCTGAGTCCTCAGACACAACCTAGGGGTCGCTGGATGTCCCCTTCAACCGTTGCAATATAATTGACTGGTGGCTTCCCTTGAAACGATCGCCACTTTTGAAGGTTTCAAAAACGGGAAATTGCTCACACACCCCTGAATAACGCCCCCCCCCCAAAAGAAAAAAAAAACAGCAACAGTTTCATTGAAATAACATATTCTTGCTATGGATCAAAAACTTCTGACAAAGAAGGCCATACCTTGGACGTTTCAGGTCGCCGTGAGGTAAGGCTGCGGCGGCCGGGGAAAGCGGCCATGACACGGCTCAGCACATCCTGAGCCATGAGCCCGTACCTGGCGATGGGAATTCCAACATGTCTGAACATGTTGAGGTAAAAGGGGAGTTCCTGGCGATGCATGTCTCGAAAGGGGTGTTTTATTTGTTTTTCCTCTGGCGTTTCTTTTTGTTGATGCAAATCTTGACCATGTCCTCGTTTGCAAAGGATGTGTTGCGGCAAAATGGCTACCGGTTTGCTCGTCCTCCAGGGTCTAAAAAGACAGCCCCAGCGCAGCGCGGCTGAAGTCAGTCTCGGTGTCTCCAACAAGAAACTCAGATTGACTTTGGAGGTCCCCTTCTGAGTGGGAACACCGCACAAATCACCTCACATGCGATCGAGTGGATCGGCCAAAGCCGAACTGTTTGCCAGTAAAATGGACCAAACCAAAGCGACTAAAGTCCGAAACGAGCTCAGGAACTCAGTTTACACATGAAACGGTTCAAGTCACACCGAAAGAACAACCAAGAAAGGCGCAGCTGTCTCCTGCCAAAAAGTGAAACACGTCTACGGTAGTCCAGAGAAACCAAAAGCCGTCCTTAGGGCACCCCCATTTGATTGTTTGTTTGTTTGTCTGTCTGTTTGCTTGTCTGCCTGTCACATCTGTCTGTCTGTCTGTCTGTCTGTCCGTCTGTCTGTCTGTCTGTTTGTGTGTGTGTGTCAAGGTAACTGATTGGGATAGCCCCACCATTTGAGTGCAGTTTCCCTTTCAACCCATTCCAAGGAAACCGCGCCTCGAAAACCCAGACTGTGGATGTTCCATGGCAACACATGGCACCCCCTCATTTTTGGTCATTGATTTCCATGATCCAAATCAACGGGAAGAAAAACACGGGCACCACTGGTCTGATTTAAGAGCCACGTTTGCATTTTCGCCTGGAAAACACACCAATCCTACCAGTGATAGATTCTCCTAAACACCAGGGCAACATAAGCAACTACTTCCAGATGCAAGGTTCCCTTTCAAAAAACCAACAAAGCGAGAAAGCACAAACATAAAGAAATATTCTTAAGCACATGGAAGGATCCATGTCCATATAAACGCACATTTTGTGCCCGCAAAGCCCGGGCGCACAGGTCGCTGCAAAGCCCGCAGAGCAAAACTTGCGCCTCGAGAGCAAAAATGGGACGGGTGCCTGCCATGGGTTTATAGCTATGTTTACCTGGACCCTCAAACTACCCACAAAAAAAGGGAATTCACCCCATCAATTGGGGCAGACATCGTTTTCTGAGGGAATTTTGAGGGTTCAGGTACTCAGTTGCCTTTGATAGACCCAGAAATCAAAGCAATGTGGGGCCAGGACATTTAATGGACCAAGGGGACAAGGTCAGATCCGGTCGATTCGAACACTTCCAAAACTAAAACGTACCCAACATCAATTTGGTAGCAAAATAGACCTAGGACACCTTTAAAGATTCAAACAGGCGCTAAAGCAGAACAAAAAAAAACAGAAAACGAGAGCAACGGGCAACTGAATGCCTTCAGGATAAATTGAGTCTTGGGAAGAGGAAGCCGCAATAGGGCCCAGCGTGCGCAGGTCTTTATGGACGAGGCGCCGAGCAAGAGGAAGACATACGTGGCCCAACTAGCTGTTTCGGGCTTCTCCTCTTAAGGAAAACCAACATTTGGGGGTCTCCGTTCGTTCTTTCTTTCTGTTTTCGTGTTCTTTCTTCATGTATTTCTTTATCCTTTTTCCTTCCTTCCTTCCTTCCTTCCTTCTTTCCTTCCTTCCTTCCTTCCTTCCTTCCTTCCTTCCTTCCTTCCCTACTTCGTCTTCTTTTCTCGTTCGTTGTGCTTATTTGTATTTTGTTGTCTTTCTGTATGTCTTTCTTTATGTCTTTCTTGCTTTATTTCTTGCTTTATTTCTTTCTCTCATTCTCGCTTTCTTTCTTTCTCTCTTTCTTTCTTTCTTTCTTTCTTTCTTTCTTTCTTTCTTTCTTTCTTTCTTTCTTTCTTTCTCTCTTTCTCTCCTTCCTTCCTTCCTTCCTTCCTTTCTTCCTTTATTTGCTTTCTTTGCTTTCTTTGCTTTCTTTGCTTTCTTTGCTTTCTTTCTTTCTTTCTTTCTTTCTTTCTTTCTTTCTTTTTCTTTCCTTCTTTGCTCCATTTCTTGGTGTTTCTAGGTGTTTCTAGGTCTTTCTAGATTCTAGGTCTTTTTCCGGTCTTGTCCATTCTTTCCATCCTTCGCAGCCAGGCTCGGCTGCTATTTCCATTTCTTGAAAGGCGCCGATTGCTCAGCATGTTGACATCACGAGCGATGTCATCTATATCGGGGAATGTCGTCCATGCCACCACTTGGCGGAGGTCGGGGGCATCACGCTCACTCTTTTCAGAAAAGGGACACCTTTTCGGCATTGATTCCAGTTTTGGTAAGGACAAAGAGGCATTTGAAAGGGTGCCACTACTGTTCGTTCACCTCTGAAATGGTCTTCCCCAAAAAGCACAAAGTCCAGAAACTCAGTCAAACAGCTTCGCATGGTTGCAAAACTCCTTGTTTTGTTTTTGCAGCCCCCTTTCAACGAACAAATGCAAAACAAAAGCAAACACTTGCCAAGACCAGTGAGGTTGGTTTTGGGGGCTTTTTCTTCCAGTGAGGTTGCTTTTGATGGCTCTTGTTTTGGTTTGCAGACCGGGCAATCACAGCCTAGAAACCTCCCATCTCTCGACCCGAAGCTCGCCTCCTCATGGCGACACAAGATCTGCGGCACCACCTCCGCAATCTGCTCCGCGCCTGGCGAAGTTCGGAGCAGGATGAGCCTTGAGGCCTTAGCAAGGGACGCCTTAACTTGGTTGACGTTGGAAGGGGAGCAAAAATACAAATCTTAGCAGTTAAGTGGTTGGATTTCAACCAAACCACAATAAGCAAACATGTGACATGTTTCCCAACGACAACCATGTTAAGGGGGTTGGTGAGAAAGCTCTCCCTGGATAAGGCTAAGCCCAGGATAAGACTCAGAATAAGGCCTTGGCAAGGGCTTAATAGGTTTTGAAACAGGCGGGTCCCATGGAAAATCTGTTGGTTCCCCAAAAGTTAAAGTCCAAAGATCCAACCAAATTCCCACCAAGAGCCACGAAGAGGCAATGGGACACGCTCATAGCCCCCTTGAAAAGTCTATCTGACTGGGGGCATGCGAGTCCAGTCCCACAGGATGCGCGGATGTCTGGGGATGTTCAGTTTGGGATATGGGCGAGTTCCTTGGAGAGAAACGCACAATTACAATCTTAAACTGTTCCATGGCAAATCCTGGCAACTAGGTATATCCCCGGCAAACATATTGTCATGAAATATCTTTGCGGTCATATGTTTGGGCCTCGGTATTGTGCAGGGGGGCAACTCGCTTGTGGACCGTAAGCTCGGAAACTGAGGTACTTCTGTGCGAGGCAGCGACAAATTCACAAGACACCTGAGTGGTCCCTCTCAGGACCGGAACGGAAGCTATCCATAGGAACCGCATCTGAAAAGATTCAGGGAAAGTACAGTCAGGGTTTCCTTGATTTCCCGTTTTGGACCCTCCAAATGTGGCAGTTTCAACTTGGTTGACGTTGGAAGGGGAGCAAAGGATTATCTTTTAGCAGTTCAGTGGGGATTTCCCACTAAACCACAAAAAGCAAAAATGTAGAATGATGGACACCACCTGTAGATTGCAACTTTTGAAGGGGAAATCCAGTGACCCGAGATGTATTTTCGAGGATGCCAAAGCAGCCTTTTCCGAGCCAACCGGAAGCCGTCTGCAGTGTTCCTCCAGACTACCCATGGAAAAGCACAAGCAGCTGAGACAAAAGAGGCTATGAGACATAAGTACGTCAACATGGAACCCCAACAGATTTGGCCCCGAAAGAACATTGCTCTGGGTCATGGTTGTGGAACACCCGCAATCTGTGATACCAGCATGGTTGGCATTCCCATAACTTCTTTCTCACGAGGAGTTGAATTGGTATCACAGAAATTTGCCACTAATCCTTTGTTCCACGTCCATGGTGTCTTTTCGATGATAATTTCTGTCACGGGCAAATAATTTCAGAGCTTACCATCCCACCTAGGGCCCTGTAGAGGAAACTGGTCCAGAGGGGCCACAACTTGACCATGCACCTTAAAGAATGCGTTTCGGCTTCCACAGGATGTTCGAGGTTGGGGATGCAACTGGGTGGATGTTTCAGTTCGGAACCAAGCTACCATCTAGGGTGATTCCCATATTTCAACTTACCTTCAATTGATGTTTTGGATTGATGGTTTGGTGGTTAGGGAGGGGTTTCCCATTCACCATCTACAAAAGCCAGGGGTTCAATTGATCCAAACCACGAACTGAGGGTTTCCTGAACATTAGTGGATACCACCAAGGCATCTAGATCAGTGACATGCCGCCAGGCGCGCGCGCGCGCGCGCTCAGAACAACTTTTCTCCAGCTCCGGACTCTGCCGACGGCTTTTGGGCTGAAAAGAGAGTACCTCCGCAACGTGGGCTAGCCCTGGCGTCTTTCCCCTTGACCTCCAGTGGGTTGGGTAAAAACCGGACATCCCCCGCTCCCATTCTTTCGGCTGATTGATTTTGAAAGGACATCCTCCTCACAAAACACACCCACACACATGGCAACAACAGCACCACTGGAGGCTTGGGTTGAGCACACCCCGGCCCCGTTCACACCTGGACCTCCAGCCCCGAGCATCAGCTTGCGACTCAAACGCGCCGCGCCGCGTCGAGTCCTGCCACGTCCGCCGGGTGTTCGGCGCCTTTCCTGGGACTCCATGCCCCTTGGCATCAGACTCAAAGAATGCACGTGTTTCTTAAAATATCCTCTAGGGGAATTTGTGTGAGGGTGCCCCCCACTAGTTTTTTGATGGGAATTCCAGGCCCCCGGAATTCCCCCCAAACTTTTTTCATGGGCGCGGTCTGTTGGATTCCCCCTTTTGTGAGTAACTCTGCTAGCATACTCCCCGAGGCACAGCGCACATCTGGAGACTGCAAGCAGGAAATGGGTGGGCCGCGATTGGGCGTGCGTGTGCCAACTGATTGTTGCTCACTATAGGCGCGTGTCTTCCTGTAGGAGATCCCCAAAATGCTTATATGTCTGTTGGTTTCCCTTTCAAACCACAAACAAAGGAGGTACCCTCCAACAAGACACACCCATATAGAACATGGTTTGCTTTCCTGTTGCTTTTCGTTGGAAGCCCACTGAGGTGGGATTTTTTTCGCAGGCCTTCTCCGGGTTTGCGTGCTCCCCCAACCTCTGTGCGCTCGCTCAGTGTTTTTTTTTTTTTTTTTTTTTTTTTTTACGTTTTTCTTCAAACACAAGTTGAGAAGGCACTGTCCACTTGGGAAAAGCCTATGGCCAAAAACGAGGTACCTTACAGTAAATCAGCTTTCCCCGGGGTATCGCCTTCTCTGTTTTTTTGCGGGCGGGTTCCCCCCCCAAGCCGGTTCTGCGTCGGTCTGATCAGGTCCCCTGTTTGATTTCTTGGGGATCTTAGCTGGTTTTTGACCACAGGGAAAACAGCAGGGTTCCATTTCCAGATTCAGGGGCCCAAATTGCTTGTGAAACAGCGCCAAATGAGAAAGAGTACTCAGTGCGTTGAACTTTCGTGTGAGGGGGGGGGCGGGGGCAGCTGGGAAAGCAATCATCAAGTCTGGGTATAGCGCCCTTTAGAAGGGATCTAAGCATTGAGAAGGCATGGTCCCTGGAGAAGCCTTAGGGATGGGGGTCCAGACCCTCGACAATCGCTGGCGAGCTAGAGGTCCCCGCCAGGGGTTCAGTCTTTGACAACTCAACCCAAATAAATTGGTTGGTTTGTCTTTGGCACTCGGCAAGTTCAAACAGGTACTTGTTGCGAACAACGCTCGTCCTTACACAGGGATAGGGGCCAAAACCCCCTTTTATAGGACAAAGCATGAATCAACTGGTGCATGATTGACTCTCCTGGTTCCCGCTAGTTACCATGGAACTGTGCAGCAGAACTCAACATGTCCTGCACCTATTGTTTCTCTCCAGAAACCCGAATCATCCCTGGTAGCATTTTGGGTTCGGCAGGCCCCTTCAGAAAAGGACCCACTTGAACACGTCCAGTGTTTAGGTGAGTGTCACAACTTCCCGCTTTTGCTTTCACCTTTTCTTTGCCACAGAAGGGAGTTGCGCCATCGACTTTCACTCCAATTAAGGTATATCCTTACTTCAGCCCCAGCATCGAGGACATGGCGTGGTCGAGGGAGCTGGCTCTTAGGTGAAGAGTGGGCTGCTGCGAGCGTTCCTGAGGCAAAGGTCTGATAAGTCGCCTCTGCAAGGCAGCTCTCTTCCCTTCGGCTTCCTCACACTTTCCCCGCTCCAGACAAATTCAAATCCGTGCCCTTTTGCCTTCCTTTAAGTAAGAATGCACTTATTCGGCCCAAGGCTTCTGGATCCCATGCCTATGATAATTTTGTTGGGAAGGGGTAATGTTCCTCCTGAGAGCCATGTCTTACCTCACGAACTACAGCTCTTCCGATGCATCTCGGAGAAACATCGCGCACCACACAGCTTCCTTTGGTTATTAGCTTGGCTTCTCCAAACATCTAAGGGGGTTGAGGTCCCAAGGAGCTATTACATCTACAGTGCCCTGCCACCATACCTGGAAGGGCACAAACTCAAAGCCACGTTTTCTTCGATTCATTGCCTGATATTTATCCGGGGGGAAATTTTTAGGAGGAAGGGATAAGTTTATAAGCCTTCCATAGGTCATCTTTGCAGAGGATACACAATTACTCTTAACCCTGGGGTCATCAACTTGGCCCGTTAATACAGAGGTGCTTCCCCTAAACGCCGGATACCCCCGTTGCTCTAGGCTTCTAATCCCACAAACAACCGCCAAAAGACGCAAACGGGACACACAAACCCCCCTGACGCATACGGGTAAGTGTCACAATAGGGGTACCCCCGTCCCGCCCCAACAATAAAGTGTCTTTCCTTTCAGTCAAGCTGGCAAGAGTGCACTCAAAAACACAAACTCACAGGGGTATAAATTTTGACTAGGCACCCTTGGACATGATTAGGTTGGACGTCTTGTCCATCATCCACTTTTGAGGCGAACCCCCTATAAAAAGTTCCATATTCGACGGCTAGCTTCTCCATTCTGTCCAGGGATCCTTCTTTCTAGAAAACCACAAAAAATACCTGGGAAGATGGATCCGGTTGTTGAAAATAAGGATGGTTTACAAGGATGGAAAAGGAATCAACCCCTAGACATATGGCCATGGGTCAAAATCATTCAAAATCCAAATCGTACCCCAGTGAACATCCCAATCCCCACTAAAATAGGTTCTGAAATGGTGCACCGAAAAACCCAAAATAGGATCCCATTGGTTTTGACAACCACAGCCATATGTTTGACGTTGCACCCGTGGTTTCCGCTGAATTCGAGCTCTCCCTCCAGTCACGGCTCTGCACCGCCACCAGCAGAGACCCGTCATTGGCAGTGGAGGTGGTGCGGTCCGCTAGGTACTCGACCACCTCGCCCCAAAACCGGTGTCCTGTCCTCCATGTGCTTAAGTCCCCTGGACAAATTAAACATATTTCCAGTAGTGATAGATTCCCGCTAAAAACAACAGAGGAAATATACAATATTCTCAACCAAATGGAAGCTGTGGATCCCAGACACCACTATAGTTCTAGGGGTACCTTCCATTTCCATTATTTCCAGGGATGCTTCTTTTCAGGAAACCATCAACCACGCAGGGAAACAGCTGGTTTTGGAAAGAACGGTGGTCGAAAAGAATGGGGAATCAAGCCCTAGAATAGTAACCAGCCATCGTCCGCTTTGTTTAGAAAGGGTGATTTCCTTGGTTACCTGGCCTACAGCGCTGCAACCCTCCCGAAAAAAAAAGCCCGACCAGGGGTAGGGATACAGAAAGAAGCAGCGGCGTACCCAACCACCTGGTGCGGTTTTTCCCGTGGATTCCCGACACTTTTCCAACATCTTGGCATATCGCAAAAAAAAGTGATCTGTTTGTGCAGCCCGCGAATATTCAACCAACTGAAACAACTGTAACAAACAAATGGAAGCTGTTTTGTAACCACATAATTTCATTTGGAAGCTGTGGATCCCAGTTGCCACTATAGTAACCACATGCCAGTGAAGTTAAACACCACCCGCCGTCACCTGCCTTCAAGTGTCCCTGCTGTGTGGCCAGCCACAAGGCCGTGCTTCCGTCCTGGGAGTCGGAGGTTCCGATTTGTTGGAGGGTAATTCAGCTTTAATTGGTGGATTGGTGGCTTGGTCGTTCAGGCTGGTTTCCCTACCAACCCAAACCACCAAGTAAGGCTTACCTGAGTCATTGAACTTACGCAAACAAACAAAAGAACCCGCACAAACGGGATAAACCAACAACACAAACTGATTCCCAAAGGGTCCAAGTACCTCATGAGGATGGCTGTTGGGGGTAAGAAGGGGTCTAAGTACCTCCTTAGAAGGTACTTGGATCCTCTGAGATTTGCACAGCACGCAAAAGCAACAAAGCCCTCTCCCAGCCCCAGCCTCTGTATCCCCTTTTGGGTTTCCAAAGCAAAAGGAACGGCAGGTGGGCACCGCACCCCCCCGCCTACCGGCCGAAGGGGCAACATGATTGCTAGTACCCCTACAACCATGAATCTGGATTTAAAGTACCCATAATCCCATTCTAACTATTTAGACCCTCATATGTGGGGGTGTCTTTTAGGGGACCCCCAAAAAATAGGTTTTCGTGTTGGCTTCCATTAAAAAAACAAAACACAAACATCAGAAAATAAGGGTACCCTCATAAACGACACCCACCAACCATGTTCGAATCCCGCGATGTCCTCCGCCTCTCTGGCTGGCTCTGCACGGGCACGCAGCAGCCTAAGACACGGGCTTTTGGGCCTTGACCTTTGTTCTTTTTGTAGCGTTGCCCTTTTTGGGGAATGGCTTGAAGGAACACCTAGAGGAAAACCCAATGTTTGGGCGTACCAAATAAGGTGCACGTCGTGGAAGAAGCTATGGTTTACACCACGCCCTTGTTGAAGATTTTTGAACAAATTTTCTGCGGGTGAGTTCCTTCAAGATTTCTGGGTATGCTTTACGAATTTGCCAACCGGGTCCGATGTGCAAACCTTTGGGTTGCTCTTGACCAAACATAAGCAAGAAAACACACCTTCCCTTTCGTTTGCTTAAGTCCAATGGCACAAACAAACATGTTTGCAGTAGTGATAGGCTCTCTTGAAAAACCAAGAGCGCAACCAACAACTATTCTGAAACGCAACAATAAGTTTCGACACACAAAAAAACTATGGGATTCCAACCGATGATGGGGCGTTTCTTTGTGGGCAAACTGGCAAACCCGTGGTGCTCTGAAATAATGGCCCCCCTTTCAAGGGCCTTCTTTGTGGAATTACCAAAATTAGTTTCACTGCTATTGAGACTGGATTGGGGGTATGCAGTAGTAGGAAGTGTTTTCCTCATTCAGACTCCAGTGCCTGTTTCAGGTTTCGCCTTAATAGACAGTTTTGTTGCCGGAAAAAGATCCAGGCAAAGAAAACGGGCCAAGACAAACAAATCCGAGCAAACAGTAGGAATTCCTTTTTTGAAGTGGTCCCCAAACCATCAAAATTAAGATAACGTCTCTAAAAAAAAATAAGGGCAAACAGTCACACAACGGGGGTTGCCCACAAGAGGCCCTGATTCGCTTTAATGTGACTGTTTTTGGGGTCGCTTTCATGTCACACTTGTTCTCTTTTTAGGGGGGGAATCTGAGAGTAACTCTTGGCTGTACTAGATTAGAGTTGGCAAGACCAAATTTAGTACGAGGGAATCTGAGAGTAAGTCTTGGCAATACTCAATTAGAAATGGCAATACTATATTTGAAATTGCAATACTAAAGTGAGTACTGGCAATCTGAGAGTCATACAAAATCAGAATTGGCAATACTACATTAAGTGAAGGGAATCTGTGAGTACGTCTTGGCAATACTAAATTTGAATTGGTAGTACTAAAGTAAGTACTAGCAAGTCCAAGACCCGCCCAGACCCCCAGATTTCGCCAAAGAGGATCCCCGGTGACTGGTTCCACTGCTGAAAGGGGGGGGGAGAACATTGAAGCAGACCCAACATTTTGACCGTTTCCTTCTTCCCAACGTCTCAACACAAATAAAGTCTATGAACTCAGCGAGTTAGTAGTAGGTGCAATATTTACCACCGCAGACTAAAAATGTACCACAGTTATTCGGCGAGCACCAAGCAAGGTCATTTAATACTTCCTGGGTTGTCTAAGCATGCTAAGCAATACTTCTCAAGGTTGATAACGTGTTGCCAATCGCTTCACCTACCATTATTTTCAAGAACCAACCAACTTAGCTATAAGCTGGGGCATGTTCTTTTCAAGAAGGATCCCTGATCCCTAATGTTAACATCGGATTGACCTGGAGGACTGATGAGTCAACATAATATTTCTTTACCAGGGGCCCTGATTTGCGCGGTACTCCGGATCAACCCGAAGTCAACATGTCAAACACATGCGGGGAAGGACAGCTAGAACAAAAGATATGGGCCAAGTCATCGATCAAACGCATGCATAACCTCATCCAAAGCAAGTTCAGTCAAAGGCCGGTAGCCGAGCTGGTGCCTAAACCAACTATGCTGGCCTCTCAGAAAGGACCAAACACTGGGATACAAAACACGTTCATTCCCCTGCAAGTGAATAGGGCACTCTGTTGGAGGGTGCGTTCCCCCAAAAGGAGCCTCCTCGAAAAATAGAGCGGCAATGCTCGGAGACTACTTGAGCTTACACCGGAGGCACTCCGACCAAAATGTTAGAGGATGTGTCAAAACAGGCTTTACTTTTCACCAACCCCAACAACAAGGCTACCGAGCCTCAACAAAGCATACACCCACTTGGAACATGTTTATGACCACCCCCCAAAAAAACGAAAACTTTGTGCGGGCCATTCGATATTGTGTTTCGGCTTTGGACACAAACATTGGGGACACACATACACACGTTCCAGGCACTTTCAGGAAATTGGGAAGGGGTTGTCTGGCTGGCCTGCACCCTGAGCATCTTGGGCGCTCAAAAAGGCCATGTTTGAGGTTCAGAACCTTCCAGTGGAGGTCGCAATCCCTTCCAATGGAGGGTCCACTGATGCTTAGGGTGGAATTCAAAGGAAAGACTCAGAAACTCCCAGGCGGTGAACGGTCGAACCTTCTGATTGACCTTCGATGCCCATCCCAAACTAAAGCACGCAAAAAGTGCAGCGAAGGTCTGGCTGTTGGAGGCGGCATTTTCTTCCCCCAACTCAAGGCCACAGACATCCACAGACCGAGGTGTTTGGGCCGAAAGGGCATGCCGAATCTCGGTGAGCTCGAAGCCCATATCGAAGAGAAACGATGACCCGCACCGACAAACATGACAATTTCCACCACCACCCGAAATGGTTGGGCAAGGGCCCCATTTCTTCAAGGCCGGGTTCCTGGTGCTTTTCGTTGGGATCCCTCGTATTTTTGTTGGGAGGGGGGATCGACAACGCCGCGGGCGGCAAGCAGCAGCTGTAGAGCGCTCAGGTGCCCGCTCTCCGCCGCCAGGCGCAGTGGAAGCCCGATGTCCGCCTCGGGAGGGATACCTGGGTTTTCCTTGTTAGGGAAACACCCGAAATGAGATCGGTTTTACTTCGGTTTTACTTTGGGTTTCCTCTTTGAAACCACCAAAACAAAGGGGAAAGAGATTCAACAACTGTAAATGGGACCCCTATTGAAACCTGCAAAGCAATGGGTGTAGAGATTCAATACCCAAATAAACCTCTGAAGCTTCTTGCTTGGTGAATCAGAAAGGGGCTGAATTCGGGACCCCCCGAAAAATGACATCGGTGTTCCCGCTAGCTTCTTTTTGAAATCACAAAAACAAAGGGGAAAGAGATTCAACAACTGTAACTGGGACCCTGTTGAAACCAGCAAAACAATGGGTGTCGACATTCAATACCCGAATGGGGCTCTTGGGCTTCTTGTTTTGTGAACCAGAAGGGGGCTGAATTCCTGAATTCGGGACCCCCCCGAAATGACATCGGTTTTCCTGTTGGCTTCTTTTTGAAACCACGAAAACAAAGGGGAAAGAGATTCATCAACTGTAAATGGGACCCCTTTTGAAACCAGCAAAACAAAGGGTGTAGAGATTCAATACCCAAATGGGGCTCTGGGGCTTCTTGAATTCGGGACCCCCCGAAAAATGACATCAGTTTTCCTGTTGGATTCTTTTTGAAACCACCGAAACAAAGGGGAAAGAGATTCAACAACTGTAAATGGAACCCCTTTTGAAACCAGCAAAACACTGGGTGTAGAGATTCAATACCCAAATGGGGCTCTGGGGCTTCTTGAATTCGGGACGCCCCAAAAAATGACATCGGTTTTCCGTTTGGTTTTTCTTTTGAATCCACCGAAACAAAGGCGAAAGAGATTCAACAACTGTCAATGGGACCCCTTTTGAAACCAGCAAAACAATTGGTGTAGAGATTCAATACCCAAATGAGGCTCTGGGGCTTCTTGTTTGGTGAATCAGAAAAGGGCTGACTTCGGGACGCCCCGAAAAATGACGTCGGTTTTCCTGCTGGTTTCTTTTTGAAACCACCAAAACAAAGGAGAAAGAGATTCAACAACTGTAAATGGGACCCTTTTGAAACCACCAAAACAAAGGGTATAGAGATTCAACAACAGTACATGAAATGACATGGCCATGGGTCAAAACCCCGGTTATCCCCCAGTGAACATCCGATTCAATCCCCACTAAAATAGGTTCTAAAATGGGTGGTGCACTTATCCCAAAAGGGCACCATTGGTTTTGAACCATGGCCTCATCGGCTTTCCTGTTGGCTTCTTTTGAAACCACCAAAACAAAGGGTATAGAGATTCAACAACAGTACATGGGTGTCAAAATTGGGGGGGTCGGCAACATAGGAAGGGGCTGCCAAACAGTTGGCTTTTCCTTCCAGATTCCCATTCAAACCACCCCGCCAAGGGTATCCTCAAAGCACGAACCCAAAGGACCCAAATGAGAACCCTAGAGCCCTCCACAATTCGGATCTTCCAGGAAGGGGCCTCATCCCTAAGACACTGTTAGGCACTCTTGGCTGCATTGGCCCGTTTGACTAGAGACTGGAGCGGGGAGCCATTTCCGCTGCTTCAAGGTATCTGAGATTGCGGATGGGATGGAAGACACAAACAAATGAACATCAATTTGTCCTGGTGGTTTTGTTTAGCAGTTTTCCAGTTGCGGTGGTTCATTTCCTCGTTTTTGCTGTCTTCGGTCGACGTTGAAGGAACAGCCGCAGGCTGAACAAGGGAAATCCCCACAGGTCTGTGGGCAAGAGCTGCGAAGGTGACACGCAGGAATGCCACCTGGGCCACTAAAAAACCTGCTTCTTGGGTGATGGGTCGGAACAAGCACGGACATGTTGTTTACCGCTGGAACACACTCCCCATACAGGCGTGAAGTTTAACTAGGAAGCGTTGAGTGGACAGCATTCAGGTGGCAATTGATGTCCACCTCCCACTTTTGAGGGGGTTCCGACTCTTAAACAAAAATATCAAACGAAGTCTAGAAGGAATTAGTGCTACTGTTGACAACCGTAGCTCTCTCTAAGAATGCATGCGCCCGCACGTGATCTTTAGGACAATAGATGCGCTGCGCGTAAAAAGACTACAACAAACACAAAAATACGACAAGAGGGGAATAGAAGCGGGACAAAAACAAGGCTGTTTGCGCGAATTCGGCAAAGTGGTCTTGGAGCTGGTGCGGAGCGCGTTCGGACACGAAACCATTGGCACGGCCATGCGCGCACTGTTTCGCAACCACCAACCATGAAATGGTAAACCCGAGGACTTTCGTGGGGTCGACCCTCAAACACTTCCGGATCTGCTCAATTGTTACTTCTGATCGCGCCCTCTGCAGCCTTTCGAGGGGTCGACCTTCATGGTTTGTTGCTACGATTTTGACTCTGCACTGGGACATGCGGGCGAAACACGTGCGTGAATTCCGCTGTTCCGCGTGTGCGCAAACCACGTAAAAGGTGTCGCCACGCCTGTGCGCAGGCGGGTGCGGAGCGGGTTTGGAGCGCGTTCGGAACAGTCTCGGACCCGGGCCTATTGGCACGGACGTTCACACTGTGTGCGACATCAGTTTGCGTGGCAGGCGCAGAACTTTCTCAAGGTCAGGTGCAGATTTCGTGACAGGCACCACAATTTAGGAGGGCAGCTTTCGTGACAGTCGCGAAAGAGAGAGAAAGAGAGAGAGAGAGAGAGAAAGAGAGAGAGAGAGAGAGAGCGAGAGAGAGAGAGGGAGAGCAAGACAAAGAGCGGCAGAACTGGACATTACTATGAAGGCTGTTGGGCAAAAGCCACAGGGACACAAACCAAGCGCAAACACCCCAACGACGGCACCTCAACAATTTTGGGGTGGAAGTGTCTACCACTTCTGTACTTAGTCCCCATTGGCAATGGCGTCTCTACTTGGGACTCCCTCCTCCAAGATCCGCTGCGGGGTCAACGCTTGCGGGGTCTAACTGGGCATTGGTTGGAGGAAGGGGACTGAGTGTAGGGAAGTCTGAGACGGAGAGTTTCTTTGTGGTGTTCCACGGAAGTGTTTCTAGCAGACCCCAACCTTCCCGGCCTCTGTTCCTTCACAGCTGGCGTGGGCATCCAGAAGCGTCTCCATGATCCTCAGAAGCAATTAATACAAGAGACACGCACTTGCTGCTTCAATAGAGTTGCTAAAGAAAGGGGTGCAAGAGGGTGTGTGTGTGTAGAGAAATCAAAGGGTTGCAACATTTTAGCTGTTGAGATGGTGCATGCTCTTGGGATGCAGATCAATGGAAAGGTCGAAAACTGTGATCGGCCGTCCAGTTGGTTCTTACATTGTTTTGGTTGCATGGTCCAGGAAATTGAATCACAACACCCTAGGTTTCCGCAAAAAGGCCCTAAGCCCTTCTTATCCAGGGAGAACAAAGGGGTGGGCTGGGGGGGTTGGATCTTTGGGATGACTTGCGCATTCGTCTGCGATCTGTGCTCGTTTGCGATACCTTGGTTTGTGGAAAAGTAGATATCACCAGTTTGATCATGTGCGGTCCGTCCAACCCAAAACCCAACAATCCATTATCCGGAAGTAGCCAATGTGCGTCCCTGGCTATACGATCAGACAAAGATATCCGAAGCAAAGCCAGTTGGAAAGAAGCAAGCGTAACCAAACTCTGCCCGTCCCCGCGTTTGCTTTCATCGTCTTCACTTGTCCACAAAAAGGGACTTGTGAAAAATGAGTGTGTCTTAGAATAGCAGACCCTAAAGCGGTGGCTTGCCGAGTATACTTCAAAAATAAGTCCTCACAAGTTCATGTGGTTGTGTGTCAAAAGAGGGGGTCCCCCCCCAAAAAAAATGGTGCTCCTTTTGGCTTCCCTTTAAGTCAACGTACTACCGTTTCTTATTTGAACAAATCCGGCAGGTTGAAAGAGATATCCAAAATTCCCACACCAAGTGAGGTTCCTTTTGGAAACACACCCTCAAACCAAGCCCAATTTTGGTCTAAGCCTGACTGCTGATGGACAACTCGCTGCACCTATTGGTGGCTGGTCCTAATACAAGTATCTGTAGACTCCCTTCAGCCTACGGTGGAGTTCGTCCATCAACAGTGTGGCTGGGAACTGCCAAGAAATTTCGCCAGGATTGCGGGATCCTCACAGCTTCACACACGGAAAGTGCAACATCTCCCGAACCGAAGGAGAACTGAAATCATGAGGGCAAACACTGGGTACACCCAATCCCTGCCTGGTTCAGGCTATGTCAATTCCAACAAAGGAGATATGTCCCATGATGTCCCATGGAACCCTGGCTTTTCAATATAGTATCCAAACAACAAGTGACACTTTATGGAGTTTTGCAGGGGGTTCCGATCTCAGGAAACAACCAACTCGCAAACACGCATGAAGCCAAACACTGCGGACCCCACACACACACCCCAGAAGCGCTTGGGCCAACCCCGCGAAGCGCCGAGAATCTTCAGGTGCCCGCAGAGGGCCGCCTTGCAAAGCGGCGTCTCGTTGAACTCGTGGCAGTTGGGGTCCTGGCACCTGCGTTGCCCCCCTTTGGGCCTGAAAATCAGGGGCTAACCTGTTGGAACCCCTCACTTCCTGAATGGACTGGCCCACGACGTAACTAGAAACGCTTTGTTCATCAATTGTCGTCCCAAAAAGTGACGAAAGTTCATGAACTCGGGGAGTGAGCAAACCAAAAGGCAAAAGGGGAGAAGCAAAAGGATACAGGGTCGAGTCGCTGACAAGTGAAACGCCAAAGGAGCTGCACAGCACAAACCCGGGCCCTGGGAAGTCTGACCCTACCATCGGGATTTTGGACATGGGGAAGAGCAGTTGTTGGAAAAGATGGCAACTGAAGCAAAGGACAGACGTACGTGCAAACACCAACCTAGCAAAAAGATCAACGTGAGGGACACTTCACAACACATTAAATTGGTCTTCCTCAAAGCAAGGGTTTGTTTGTCTGTTCAAGCTGATACGGACAACAAAAGGACTCCTTCCCGCGTTCTGCCTAGCTATGTGGTCTTAAGGGATGAGACCTTGAATAGCACATCCCAAGGCAGTTCCAGTCACTCTCCAGCGAACCGGTTTATGATCAAAGTCGCACCTTAAGTAGGACAAAGGGAAAAATAGCAGACCAAAAAACATCTTCAGTGGTCGAACCCATTTTCTGACTTTGAGAACCTCTAGATACACAAAACAAAAAAGACCCGACCCCAGCCCAGCTCTTCTTCTGGGCCACATCTGGTGGACCCCTTTGAACAGTAGCTAGAGGAAGCCGACCGTTTGTAGGGCACCACGAATTTCCGCGAAACACCCAAATGGTCATCCCCAAAAGTACAAAGTCCAGTGAGGGATTGCACTTGGTATCTGTTGGGGAGAAGAATTGGTAAAATATAGGGAACCCAGGGTGAGAAGATGACGTTCAAATCCTCAAACATTGAAAGTAAGTTTATTTGGGGTTCCCACCGCTAACTAAGCAAAGACAACGACCATTCAAAACTATGAACGTGGCCAAGCCAGCTATCTGAGGTACTCACTTCCCGAGTTGGTTGGTCGGTCACTGACATGAACTCTCTCATTTGTTTTTCAAACTATTGGGTTTGGGCGTCGGTCCGTACATGGGACCCTTGCCTCCCCCTGCTTCAGCTTCTGACTTATTGGTGGTTTGGATTGGTGGTTTGGAGGTTAGGGGGCGGCTTCCCTTTTTTCCCCCTACAAGAGCCAAATGTTCAAATCTAAATCCAAGCCACCAATCCAATCCCTCCATTTGCTTGCGTCCTCTAGAAGACTTGAAAATACAAAGGAGCATATTTCCAGTAGTGCGAAATTTCCTTTAAAACCAAGAGGGGACAAACAACCACTGTCAAGCAAATGGAACTTCACAATCCTTGGCTTGCAACAAAAACTGACTGTGTTTAGCAGCCTAACAAAAACGAAGAGAACCAAACATCCAACAACAACAAACTCGCCAAGAACTTGATGCCATGGAATGCTTGAGGCAGGATTCATTTTGGGGAGCACAAGACCAGCCAGAAATGGTGCACACTTTGGGTGGGATTGTTGTGCTTTTTGGATCTGCCTGTGGAGCAAACGCGTCACGAGCTCCAGGTCTTGCGCATCCACCGCCGCAAGCAGCTCACACGCTTCCTCCTCGGCGACCGCTTGCAGCGCTGCTTGAAGCACCTCGTGAAGGCAAAAAGAACGAGGCGATGGCAACCGGAAGCCATTGGAGAACTACGTGGACCGGTCTCTTTGTTTTGCTACTATGTTGCTCACCTGGAGTCTCCATGAGCTTGTATTGACGGGCATGACCCCTTTCGTTTGGAAATGACCTCTTTCTGTTAACGGCAATGGAGACTCCCATTTCCTCTTTGTCCAACAAAGAAAGTGATCTTGGGGGCTCCAAAAAGGCGAAGTAGTCCTACACCTACACACTCATGTCAGCTTCTTTGATTGTTGGAGTAAGTGCAAGATTTGTGCTACCATGTTTGCTTGTTGTTTCTGGTGTTGTTATGAGGTCCCAAGCTTGCCGGAGATAATAATGATATAAGCAAAGCATATGGCTATGTATCTTGATGCCAAACCACCTTGACCTCAAACGTGATACATGAATCTCCACCCAAGCCCGTATGGGTGTGTCTTTTTTCTAGGGGACCCCCCCAATTCAAAACGGTGGAATTCCGGTTGGACTCCCTTTAAAGCCATAAAAACCGGGGCACCAACAAAATAAACCCTTGCGCGCTGGCGCGCCCTTTTCCTGACTCGGGAAATCCGCATGCGCGGCTTTTGAGCAGCAGAGGCTTGGTCCACGTGACAAGAAACAAACAAACCCAGGATTGACATGTTAGTGTCGAGTTTTTCCGTCAAGGCCACAGATGTCTCAGATGCTACCAAACAGTTTGGGAAACCCCTCCCACCCACCCCACACCCCCCCACCCGCCCACTCACTCACACACACACACACATTGGGTATACTACAGCGTCGCAAGAGGTTTTTGCAGCGGAACATCCCACAGATCTCTCCGAGGCGCGCTGGGCAGCTCGCCCTCCCAGCTGTCCTATGCCATCGGCGAACCAGCGGTTGGTTGATCTCCCCCGGGCAAATTCAGATGGAACTTAAGGAAATCCACTTGTGTTGTTTGGGACCCACTCCGGCGGTTTGTATGATGATGCGTTCCCTCGCGAATCATGACCGTCCTAACCCCAGGTTACACCAAACATAATATGTGCAGATTCTTGCTTGCGAATTTACCTAGACCCTCAAAATTCCCTTAGACATGGGTTATGGCCGCAAAACCAAAAGGCGTGAATTCTTTTGTGCATAGCTTGAAGGTCCAGGTCAAAAAACTTTCAGAAGAGACCCCAATGACCGTCGCGAAATGTTTGATTCTGTCCTCCAGGGACACCTCTTGGGAAAGCAGCTTCACCTGAGTCTCACTTGCGGATACAGAGAAATCAAAGGTGACCTAATGGGGACATTTAAAAGCGGACCAAAGACTGGGCTGTTGAAAATGGAGGGTTGGCCTGTCCTAATCCCTACAGGGAAGCTACTGCAAAGACAACCCCTTACGTTCTGCGTAACCCAAGGATGAAGGATTGCCAAAAAAACAGAAAAGGGAACAGCAAAATATCAAAAGGTCGGTTTGGAAGAACTGAGAAGAACTTTGGCTTTGGCTGCGATCCGCAACCTGTTTGTGATGCCGAACCTCCAGGTCTGTTTGGAGGTTCAAACACCAGCAACACCAAGGGGCCAAGGGGGCCGGAAACAACAGGGCCAATTCATTGGCAGGGTCTGTACGGCTGGGTGTCAAATAGGTGACAAAACATGCAAATTACCATTTCAGGTTCCTGTTGTGAAAGCATAAAAGTTCGGGATGCAGGATGCTTTTCGGTGAATTCTTTTGTTGTGTCTTTTTGGCGTCAAACAACACCAACCCACCCAAAAGGGTAAAACAATGGGCCCAGCTTCACAACTGCGGGTTTTGAGAGGTCCATCTCACCAGTGGACAATATGGCCGTGTCGTTTTTAGGGGACCCCCCCCCAAAAAGGCGGCCTACAAAAAGCACTCATAGTTCGTTCCCCGAGAGAACACAGAAAAAGTTGGCGGGGCACCTTAGGTACCTTCCCGGCCATTTGGATCCTTTCCCGAAAACCGAACTGACTTTTCCTCAAACGGCCTTCTCAGAAAGCATACAACAGCCCAGAAACTCTGTGAGTGAGAAAGGATGTTCCAGTGTACTTAGCCTCCCCAACAAGTGACTCAAGTCCAAGAACTCAGGGGGTGCGAAGGTGTACTGCCATTTTGTTGGCAATTTACGCTGAGACACCATGCCCTTCAAGATTTTAGGCTTAGGGCTGGTCAAAGTTGCTGTGCACAGGATTTTGCTTGACCTTTGTGGGTTAAGTTAATTTCAAGCCGAGCACCAGCTAGCGTTTGATCTGGCTGATTCATCCGCCATGACTCCACCAGAAGCGTGAAACCTTGGGCTTGCTTCGGGGAGCCAACGGGAAACCGAAGCTCCTCTTGAGAGCTCTGCTATTTTGCTCACTTCCCATCGAGCGGATGGGCCAAAATGCTACGAAAATTGCTCACCCCAAAAAAGTGACCCAAGTCCAGCTAACTCAGAGAGTGAGGAAGCCAAAAGGACCAAAAGGACAACCATGGCTGAACAGCAACCCATTTTAGGGGCTTCTTTTAAAACTGGATTCCGAAAAAAAAGAGGGCACGTTTTAGGGGCTTCTTTTTGACTGGGGGGAAAAACACAACCACCACATTCCACGCGTCCCGGCCCCTGGATTTGTCCGGCCAGTCGCCCGGCAGCAGGGAACTCGGCACCTCTCCGCCACGCTCCGCCGCAACGCGGCAACGTTCGCCGACAGATCGTCCAGGAGGAGGTCCCCAGAGAGGGCGGAGATCACGCGGACCATGGGCCGAAGGAGGTGTGGAGCTTGGCCCACCAAGGGATACACAGAAAAACTCCCAGCTGCGTGAAGCAAGCAGACTTTGTGACATATTGCAGATTAGTTGGTTTTCTTCTACCAAGAGGTAGGAAAGAGTCGTTTTGAATGCCCTTATGGTTTTTCTTTTCCGCTGCCATTGGAGCAAAATCCATCCCAGGCAAATCAATACGGTGAAGCCAGCTCACCCATAGAGTAGTCTAAAAACATGGTGCTCAAAGGCGGGTCGCTGTTGTTTACTGGGGTCTCCAAAACAAATGGAACAATTTAGGGTAGACATAAATTTGAACTAAAGCCAGGGTGGGGCCACCCCAGGTTTAAACATGTCACTCTACCACTTTCCAATTGACCACAGCCCCATTGCCCACCACTTTGGAGGTTCCTTCCCTTGGTGTGGTTTGAGACCCTCAGGTTGGCTCAAAGGCAAAGCTCCAAATTTCTCCGACACAAGCCCATGAAACACGGGCGGGCATCATCTGCCAGGGTGGTCCTTTTGATACTTTGCGAGAAGCTTGGCATGCCCACAGAAACCCTACATGTTGGGCTACGGCAGCTTTCGACTAAGCCAGTCCTGCCATCCAAGTGGCTGACTTTGAGCCGGCTGACACTAGAAACTTGCGGCGAGAACAGGGATGCTGCGAAGCACTCGTGTAGTTCTCCCCAAATTCGTCCAACATTCCCCCCCTCCCAAACGCCCGGCCAGTTCCAAAATCGCCCAATCGACAAACACCCAACTCATCCCAAGAAATCGCTCACCCCGGAGTGAAGAGTTCAGATATGTCCCTTCAAACATCACTCTAGGCCCCAAAGGAAGCTCCTTTCAATTGCCGAAAAGGTAGCCCTGGACTGGGTTGGTTCTTCCGAGCAAAGCAACTGAGCGGCCCAACCATGAAGACATGACTTCTCATCTTAGGCTTAAACCGACACCAGTTAGCTCCAACTTTATCTTGGCAAGGAGATTTCGCTAGAACTACCCCAAGCGGCACCAACACTTGTGCTTTCTAGGATATCCCCTTCCGATTCATTCCAACCCCTTAAACAATTCCCCTACTGAGAACCAGCAAAACATGTATCTGCAACTGCTACGATAATTCCAGAAGTCGGCTTAAGGGATCCCCAAGTAAAGGACCTTTATCATGGCTTTTGCTCGTTATACTCTCAGTTGAGCTGGCTACAAAGTGGGCAGAAATTATGCCGTTGCTGAGGGAGAATAACCTTTGACTTCTGAAGGCTCCCTGCAGAAACTGGGGCGTTTTCCGGGAGCGGCTTACAAGTAGCTAGACCATGAGGGAACCACTAGCTGACCGACTCCCTTAAACAAAACAAGACCTTGCAAAAAGTTGAAATGGTGACGTTTAGTTTAGACGACTCAAGGACTCTACGACCACACCCAAAGACCACCCCCAGCCAGCGGCGGAGGGGTCAACAAGCCTCACCGAGGGCAAATGACAAAGAAGACCAAAGTTACGGAACTCCCTCAGGAATCAGCACCTAGCTCCAAGTGTATTGGGGCCTCCAAATGCTAGTCTGGGCGTCCCTGTCAACGGCTGTTGGCCACGGCTCATATTCGCCAAATATTCCACCCAATGAAAGCTCATTTCAACAATCCAGGCTTCCGTTGTCCAATAATCCATAGCATGAGCAACAGGATTCGGCTTCTGCGCACTGGGGCGCCTGCCTCTCGCGAACGGGTATTTAAATTACCGGCATCGACTTACTTCAGCTTCCCAACCTACTCGGGCGTCTTGAAATCCAGAGCAATTTCCAAAGAGATCCCGCGGCGATTCCCAACAGGTTGCCAAATATGTACACCGAGCCTGCATGCCACGCCCACGGTCCGGTGAACAGCAAGACCTGCCGGGCGTGCCGAAAAAAAACGCATGGCGATTGCATGACCACATGGCCCCAATGGGTTGGTCTCCGTTGGCTCATGTTGGGTTTCCTTTTGACTTATGTTTCCTTCTTGTCTGCTGTTAGTCTGAAAATGTCTTTGGTTCCTGGTTGCCTTCCAAACATCATCCAACAAGGAGTCTCAAATCTTAGAAACACCTATGTCTGCGTACGAACTTGACTGTGATGTTGTCGACTGGAACAGATCAGCACTGGTTGGTAGTGTATATGGTGGTAACAAGTCAATCACATGTGAGCTACATGGTCATTGACAGGATCTTGCAACTCATAGTAAGCCGCTGAAACCCCATCCAAGTTGCATTCATACACATGTGTTAGATGTAGTGTATGTATATGTTAGCATGACCTAGCAAGAACCAGCTTGAGACAACTTGATCAACGGGTCTATAATGATCTTGACAAAACAAACACAAACCATCTAAACATGCTATGATACATGAAGGGCTTGCGGCCTTTTGGTCGATTTTTTTTTATTGTTTTTTAACCTCGAAGAGGTACTCAAAACCATCAGAATCATTGTGTAAGGGCGCACATGTTTGCCCAGCGTACATGTTTTTAATATAAAAATACTGATAATAATAATAAAATATAATAATAATAATAATAATAATAATAATAATAATAATAATAATAATAAACAATAACAATAACAATAACAATAATAATAACAATAATAATAACAATAATAATAATAATGATGATGATGATGATGATAATAATAATAATAATGATGATGATGATCATAATAATAATAATAATAATAATAATAATAATAATAACAATAACAATAACAATAATAATAATAATAATAATAATAATAATAATAATAATAATAATAATAATAATAATAATAATAATAATAATAATAATCATAATATATATATAATAATATATATAATAATATATATATATATATATTGTGTTTTAGGAAACATTCTACTGCTTACTCTCACTTGCTGAGCGGGCCAAACAAAGTAACTCAAACTTTTCATTTACCATTAAGATGGTCTTTCGAAAAAATATTGAACTGGGTGAATTACAATATTTCACCAGCCTGAAATAAGTCGGTTTGGGGGCTATTCCCCACATAAACCACCATTTGGGGTGAATTCGGTCGTGTGAGGTTGTAATTCACCCAGATTGAAGTTCAGGAACTCAGGGAGTGAGCACTTGCGAAAAACAAGGCCACCATGGGTCTTCTCTGCTCGGACCATTCGCCAATAATGAGATCTATTGAATGGATCTGATTTGCGGTAAGGGTCGATCACAGGGAACCACAATTTCTGGCTTCCCTCTATGCATTGTCAAACACGGGCCCAGTTGTTTACCGCTGATTTTCGGGGTAAGGACCTTCGAGCGGGCACTAGAAAATAATTAGGTCTTAGACAGATTTCGAGCCCAAAACTAATCATGGCAAAACGGGGGCAAAGAGGCCTGCTAAGTCTGGCCATGCTCTCTGAGGGTTTCTGTGTTATAACATTGTTTCACTTCCGATCGAGTGGCGTGCCTGAAAAACTAAACAAACTTGTTGCTTTGTCCAAGCCCAAACTTTTGTTGGTGAAGACTTGTTTGTGTTGGTCAAACTTGTTGCTTGCCGCTTGATTGTCTAAACCCAACAGCGTGACTGTAGTCCGAAACGGAAATCCGGGAGCGAGTTGTGCCCTGAGAGCATACCCTCTGGATATTTGATTGCAGGGAAAGGGCATCTGCATGAAATGGTCGGAAGTCCAAGCGTTTGGCTGGAATGGTCCAGGCGCTTCCAAAAAGTGAAAGTCCGGGAATTCGGAACGTGAGTCAAGGTCGTGGACCACCTAGCGGAGCTATGGGGAGGCTAGCAAACCCTTGAGGGCTTGTCGTTGGCTTAAAGGTCCACCCCCTAATGGGTCTGTGTTTGACGGCAATTACCCGTTTTGGTTGGGTTTCAAAAGGGAACCAAAAGGACAATCACCATTGTGGAGGGGTTCTCAAAAACAAAGCGCACACACACACACACACACACACACACACACACGCAGACCGTCCCCCCTTCCTGGGAGGACGAGTCTGTGGTTCTGGCTATGCGGCAATGGACTCGACAGGGCCTTGCCACCCCCTTTGAGGCCAGCATGCTGCTGCAGTGCCCGGCGCCCGCTTTCCTAGGTCGATGCAGCAAGCTGTTTGCAAGTCAAACCCAGCTGTCAGCTTGGTTGGAAGCAGCCCACTCCTTATAAAAATGAACCAGTCACCGGAACGACTTGGAACGCCCTGATTTAAAAGCTTAATGTTCACCCCTCAACCTAGGATTTAAACAAATCCTTTGAGGGGCAAAAATGGAAGGCACGATCAAGCGTCGTTGGGGGGTAGCGGGGAGATTGAATCCTGTGTGGTTTGTGTCAGTATTGGGCCAAGGGCGATAACCCAAAAATTGGTGTGCGCCAACTGATCAAAGGGCTTCTGGGCCTCGGCATTCCTTGTGGCAGGTTTGGGTGTTCCTACCAAAGGGGGGGTCACCAGCTTGTAATTTGCTACTGTTCAACGAAAGCCAAGGGATGGCTGGGGTTGGGTCTGCAACGATATAGCGGCTATGTACCGAGGTGTGTAATCAGAAACAGGATTCTTTGTTTGGCCTCTCCCTGCTACTGGTTGCAACTTTTGTACTGAACGGCAAGTTCTCTGCAAGCTGACTCTTCAGCGAAAGCATACTCCGCAAACGTCTGCTCTGCAGGCACATGACAATTCACTGAGAGTCTGGGTACGCATCGGGGCATGCAACACGGGCATGCAACCAGCAAGGTGGTGTTGTTAATGTGAGGTGTATAACGAAGGTATCTAAGTAGGGGTGTGTAACGAGTACATGGGTACGCAACGGGGTATGTAACGAATGTCCGCTCCGGTCCTGTTACCGACCCTTCAGAAACTTCCCAGCCATACATATATATATGTATATATATACGGTAATGTCTGTACAAGTATCCCGCCTTTTGCTGCCAGACTCAACTTACCTTTCTAAGTTGCCTTTTGGTTTCCATTTGTACATCTTTCAACGAAAAACAACTTGTTGCACGGGGGCACTCGTCTGAAGTAGTTGCGGCAACCCCTGCCGTTTGGTTGTGACGGTGCACCCCTGGAGTTGTAACGCCAGCCACGCCCCAGTTGCCATCAGCCAAACGGTCGGGCCAAAAGAGAAGGCGGAACTGGCTACCATTTCCTCTTCAAGGGGTTGCTCGAAAACTCACTGGGGAATCCCTTTTGGGACCATTGCAAGCGGAAGCAAGCTTGCCAATCATTGAAATGGCACCTAGTCTTCACACAAAATGAAAGGGGCGACACAATTATGATACACATCTCACGATCATGACGGAACTTGGAGTAGTTTGGCTGTTGTGTCCCCGCCGCTTCGCTTTTGCCAAAGCTCTCTTTGCTTCTTCATGGTCTCGATGCTTCTGCTCGCATCTCTGCATGCCTCAGCATCGCACACGCGCTTTCGTGCGCTCGGCTCAGGTACCGATTTGCACGATGAGCTTTATGAGTTGGCTGCCCCTTTGCCGGGTAAGTTCATTACCCCAAGGTTCTTCATGGACATTTGGGCGCTCTGACAAGAGTCCTTCAGACTGGGGGTTGTAAATATCTCTCCTGATGGAAAACTATGGACTGGAAATCAGCTCCAGTTCTTGATCTAAAAAACACATTTTGAACGAGTTCGACCGCTCGTCAGGGTTCCTGAAAGACCAGCTTTACGCAAAGCAAGCATGTGCCTTGGACCCCACCACTGCCTGCAGGTCAGAACATAGAAAGCATCTTTAGGGCTGGTCGGCGGGGAGCAATCCATCAACCAACGCATCTGAACATGTAATCATTGTCAAGGAAGTTTGTTTGCCCCCCTCTCGCCCTTCCTCTCCCTCTCGCAATACTGCTAAGGGTAGCCGTAATGGAACTAGAACACCCTGCCAATTTGAATTTGTTCTTCTCAGCGTCCTCTAGAGAACAGATGGGCTGCGCTTCTTGTGCACTCCTCCCGTGCTTTTCGCCAGTAGTCCAGTTATTTTAGTACTATAGTACTCTTTTGGAGGCGAAAGCTACCCAAAGCCTGATCCGGTCGGCTTCGGAAAGCCAAACGGACCAAGCGGACCAAAGCCTCACGTCGATATCGGGGACACATCCACGAAGCTGCATAATCGTTTCCGAGAGGGGACGGAAACCCCGTCTTTCCACAAGGTGGAGCTCAACACATGGGCCAAAAGGCCGCCAAAAAACCAGAAAGTTTGGGCAGGGACCAGTCCCAAACTTGTACGTGGAAACTTGAGACTCCACAACCCCTTAAAGCTCAATGAGCATGATCAGGCCTGATGTACTTCCATCCATTGTTTCAGGGAGAAAGTCGGGTAGCCCCCAAATCCCTAAATAAGCTTTTGGGTGATCCATGGTGATCCCCAGTTTCTTGAGTAACCCGCAAGTCGACTTCCATGTGTCAACATTCGCTGCTTTTCTTGGTTTCCTCTCAACTATGCCTCAAAATGCTTGGCAACTTGGACCTTCCGCACCCAAACAAGTCAAGGAACATGTCGAACAATCGGATCAACACCCGTACCGGTTGCGCATGTGAGTTACTAGTACCTGCTGCACTCGAATTTGGCCGTCGTCTATTTGGGCCACGATTCAATAAAAGCAGGCCTCGCCTCGGCATGGAACCCGCACGAAACCAAAATACCAAAGGAGCCGGACAGCTGGGAACCCAGTTGAGACACCCAACCGCACGTCTTGGTCCCCCGGCCAGGCGCAAACTGGGCTGCCCAAGGGCCCGCAACTTGTAGCCCTGGCGCGAGAACTGCTCGCCAAGAGTCCGGTGCTTCAAACAACCAAACCCGCCGCCCCGCATTTTTGCCTGTCATTCCTTTGGTGGACAGCCTTTAGGTGGGGACTTTTGCTAAGGATTGTGCTTTCCGTTGAATTTGTTCGCGAAGTTTGGAGGGGATGTATGTCCACTAGCCATGCTCGAGGGCGTTCCCTGTTCTCTTGAAAACAACTATTTAGTCAAGGCGCAAAGATGATTTGCTAGACGTTGCTGGAAGTGAAATGAGCGGAACCCCCTTAAACACATCCAACAAGCTTACCTTTCGCCTCAAAAGAATCACCCAAACTTCAGTATTTCTCCAGATTTCCTCTTTGGGGCGCCCAAAAAGCCACGAACCCGGCCAGACAGGAAATCTTGACGCCATCTTAGTCACTTACATTGCCTTGTTTTGCCCGCTGGGAGCTTTTGTCTAGCTGGCCCTAGAAGCCTAGCACGCAGTGAGACCCAGATCTGCCAAAACAGCGCCAGTTATGTATGTATGCTACATCTTGACTCTCAAACTTCATCCCACCTGATGCAGCCTTCTCACGAAGCTCTCGATTAGCAAACGCGGGCAGAATCTCAGCGGGGTTTGCAAGGGTATCGCATCTGGAAAGCTGCATAGCCGCCCCAGTTTTGATGGACCCTGCCCACCCAGCCAGTCCTCTACGGACTTGGTTTTGGGAGACATTCAACCTTGCTTTGCCTTGGACTTTTTTTTTCCTTGAGCCGCGGGACCGAAAAGTACCGGCTTGCCCGCATTTGCTGTTTGACTTTGCTTGGACTCCAGGGAAAATTATCTGCCCCACAAATGGTGAATGAGCCTCTCTTGGGAATCAACCCAAGTGCCCGAGAAAAGTGGCGAAGAGAACAACAATCCAGTAGTGATAGGTCCCAGAAAAAAACAACTGAGAAAAATCACGCACATTAATCTCAGCACATGGAAGATTGCCTCTCAAGTGCGGCACTCCACTATTAATTCGTTGGGTTGCCAATGAGCCCAGTTGCAAGTTCAATCAGCTCTCAACTGTCAAGTTTTTCTGTGCTGGTGGCTCTCTCAATACCGACCCTTTCAATGGTTGTCTAGATTCGCAAGGGAATTGATTGGCCATCCATGCTTTCTAGAAAATAGTGGACCCCCAAAATAGATGGTTCTGGTTCGGCTTTACTCTAAAACACCCCCCCGAAAAAAGAAAAGGGATAGCCTCAACAATACCTTTCGTTTGTCGCCAAACTGTTCAAACTGTTCATTTGTCGCCAAAGTGGTCCTCCGAGGAAGCTTAAAGTCCATGATATCAGGGAGTGAGAATATCCATTCACCCCCACCCCACAAAAAAAGGGACCAACAACTCGGATGGCATCTCGAGGGCCTGCAGCAAGCGATGCTCCCGGCGCAGAGTGGAGGCCGCTGAGAGGACGCAAATGCCACGGCCGTGCTGAGTCTCCTAAGCTCCGAGTTCCGATGTGAAAAGAGCCCTTGGCCGCATGGCTCTGTCGTTCTTCTTTGTGTTGTGTTTTTGTTGTTGGGGGGGAGCTTTTTTGGGGTTGGATTAGCCCCCAAGCCTAAAGCCTAAATGGGTGTAGCTCCTTTGATGGGAAGCCAAAAGGAAACTGTTGCCATTTTCGGCTTCCCAAATTTTGCGCCACACCGAGCAATGATTGGCTCCGATTCTCCGATGTTGAAGTCTGGAGATTTGGGACCAGACACATTTGGGTCCAGACTGGATGTTCGTAGTGAGTAAGCTTTACAGTCAGCCACTTACTTTTTGACAATGCAATTCCGAACTTGTTATTTGCCAAGATGGTCCACACCAATACTAACTCAAAACGTTTCAACCCGAATGGTCCAAACCGAAGAAGCCAGGAATTCAGGAAGCGAGATGCCTTGTGCCAGCCAGGCACTCAAGGACAAAATTGGATGGAGAGAAGCAAAGGACAAATGGATGGGGGGTTCTCAAATAGGGGACCCCTGTTTGGATTGTTTTACCGGGATTGGTCCCCAATTTTTGAGAACCCAAAACAAAAAACATCCACCGAAAACAGAGTTGTTGCCCAAGGCCCAGAGTGGATGGCCAAGGCTTGGAACTTTCGAGATGGCAACCAAATCCCAAACCAAGAGTCCAGGAAGTCCACAAGCGAGTTGGGATGTCTGTGAGCTCCAAACGATGAGCCCAACAAGGGCTGAACAGGGCCCCTTAGCTCCCTTCAAATTCCATTGAACAAGAACCTTGCGAAACTTGTGTAAGCTCCACATATGACCGTGTAACAGGTTCGGACAACCTAGAGAACCCATAGCAATGGTTCACTTCATCTTTTTTCGCTTGGTTCACCTTCTATAATTACCCGCTTTCCAATGGAAGTGGACAGGGAGGCTCCCTTCAGGTCTGTCCACAACTTTTGATCGTCTGCCTCGATGACAAGCGGAACCACGTCCGCTGGTCTTCTTGTTGAGAGTGCCCCAAATACGAAAAAAACAAAACCATTTTGAGGGTCCCATAAAGGCACACCCACATCTCACTTGCAAGAAGAATCCCTTCCTCTATTCCACAGTCATGCCGCCAAGTCCCACAGCAGACGCTGGTGGCTTTTCTGGTTCTGGGTTTTGACGGCTGTTTTTTGGGGTCAGAGCGCTTGGAAGTGACCATAGTTATGTTCCGGTTCAGGTTCAGGTCCTGTGAAGTGCTTGTCCTTCTGGTTTCCCTTTAACACCACCAAACAAGGGAGAACCCTCCAAACAAGTACCCGCACCCAAATGGGGTTTTACTGACTAAGTTCCCAGGCGCAAACACTATAGATTTTGGATGGCTCAAGTCGGAACCAGGCACGGATGAAACCACATCACACTTCAAACTGTTGTCGGGGAGCAGGGACCCAACAGTTTTTTATCCAAAGCGAAGATGGGTGTGGCTCCTTTTTAAGGGACCCGCTTTTTTAGGGAACCAACAGGAAAACCAGCATCAACTTTGGTTGGGGGGTCCGACTCCAACAAAAAGACATCCCCAAACGAAGTGTTTGCCCTTCACCATCTTCTTCTCCACGGTTCCAAAAGGAGGAAATGGAGGAAACCCTCTCAAATGGTGTTCGTTTACTTTTCAGACTGCTTTCGTGGGTTTGAACTCTTGGTTTTATCTCCAAAATGGCCCAACCGCATCCAGTGGAGCTCAGGGAGTAACCTTATCCCACCTGCAATCCCCCTAAGTTAGTAGAGCCACCTATCCAGGCCTTGGGTCTGGATGGGATACTGGGGACCCCGGCAGAGATGAACTGAATCCCCGCTTTCAGCATGTTGAACCGCCCTCGCAGGTCGTGCTCGGATAAGGCCCAACACCATCCTCACCCAAATGCTCCTTACGGACTTTAGGACTAGGCGAGATGTACTCAGAAGGGAAGGCCTGCAACCCAAATGCTTGGGGAACAAACCTGGGACAAACATTGACCCGCAAAAAGTGGCCCTTTGCCGGTTTACTGGGAAAATAAGCGAAAGCCTTGCGGGCAAAAAAAGGAAAGGCGAGAAAAGGGTTTGGCACGGACATGGGATCCGCAGTCTTTCCAGAATCCCCAACAGCCAGGGCGCTTCGCGGGACGTAGAGCGCGGGTCCCAAACCGTTTCAATTTTGCCTTGCTCCCTAGTATCCCACAGCCTTTTTTAGGGTAATGATATCAACCACTGACTAAACAGGAAACCGCCAATGAAGGAATCTCACCAACAATCACCTCACACCCCATCCCTTTCTCTCCCTTTCTCACCTCTTAATCACATCCTAGATACAGAGGTGAAAGGGAGTTAGAGGGAATGGATTGGATGGAGCGGAGGCGAGAGGAAAGGAATGGCTCACAGACTCACTCACCGCTCCCGGCATTTACCCTGGAAAACCAAGTTTTTCCAGGTATACCCTTCGATTGGGGGATGTAAATGGTGGTTAAAAAGGGAGATACAGTAATCGAAAACAACATTATAAGTACACCCTCCCCCCAAGTTTTCTTGTGGTCAAATTGGTGAGGTCACCTCATGTCGTCGCCCTTTCCTGCAACTGACGGTGAACATTGACCCACTCACTTCTGGTGCTACCAAGATGATTATAGCGGCTTGTATTGGCCTCACTATAACCCCCCAAGCAATCCAGGTACCTGGAGTCTCCATGATCTTGCCGAAATTGGGCGGGAATTGAACCATCAGGGTTTGTGGTGTCCCTAAAACCACAAAAAGAGGTACCAACACAACCAAGCAACCACCTGGGCAACCAGCCTGAAACCAACAAGGCAACCCAGCTACAACCACCCCGGCAACCAACCAGGCCCACCACCCATCTACCAAAACTGCCATTGGCCCATCTGAGACTTGGCGAATTCGTCTTCAACTCGCACGGGGATGCTCCCAGTCTACACGAATCCCAGGAACCTCGGATGAATCAAACAGTCGATGCACCTCGGACTTTCCACCCACCACCATGGGTGTGGATTCCCTTTTTTAGGGGCTCGGTTTTCTTTTTGGGCTTGGAGCCCATTTTCGGGGTCCCATTCCTGTGTTAAGGCGCACCCACATTCACCATTCGTGTCCTGTCATGAAGGACTGCTATTATTGCAGAGCCAGCTTTGACGCACCAGAAATGCCGCTGACTTTCAGGGCGACGACGCCCCTGGCCTTGAGCCTATTTTGCAACTTGTGGCAATTTGGCCATTCGAGGCAACTCAAGGTGTTCACCCCTTCAGGTTGACGCGGTAGAGACGGGCAACCACCTCCGATCAAGTCAAAGTTTCACTGTTCTGGGCATGTTTTTTCGCGCTGTCTGGCTGTGATCCGTCTTGGCGGGCTACGGACAACTTGTAATTTGCTATGACAAGGATTGCAAGGCAACCGTTGCCTTCGAAGATGCAATACCTCCGGATGGTCGGGATCTTCAAGTTGAAGACCTCAGACAAATGATTTTGTCTCATGAGTCCACCCGACAGATGCATGGCTCCCTTTGGCATCCCGGAAATCCCTTTAAAACCAAACTGTCTTACTGGCAAAGAGCCTTGAGAAGAGCTGCAGTCTGTCTCTATCTGTATTGGTCATTGGTCTGCCTGTTTCTCAAGCACAAGTCGTTCCTGTGAACCCAGCAGCATCTTTCCTGCTCAATGGGCAAAATCGAACGTCACTCATCCACAAATGAGACGCTTCCGTTGATTGGGGCTGCAAATGCTCAAAGACGCAGGCCAAGCTTAGCGGACCCCTGACAACTTCATTGAACACCATGGTGTCCATTCATGGATCGTATTCTGTGGGCCGGGTCAAAAAAGAGAATCTCCCTGTACCCCTAAAATCTTGGCGCAAGCCCCAGATGGGCCAAAAAACATATTTTCAGATGATGCTTGTTTATTCAGTCAACCTCGAATTGTAAACTGACTTTGGAAACGCTCTTTTGAAGCACCACAAGATGACCTGGGGCCCATACCAATGGTCCATACTTTTCATGGCTTCCAAGTGGGTGCTCAGGGGCTGCCGTTCTTCCATTTGCGGATACGTCCCATGGACAAAACAACCGGATCTTCCAGTATAGTGATGGATTCCCTTCAAAAACCAACCGGAGAAAACAGGGATCCTTACATTACACACCTGGGAGCATTGCCTTGTAAATGGTGGTTTCCCTTTATTTTGGCGGAAGGAGCCATGTTTCAAATGGCTTTTAAAGACCCTGGAAAATACAACATGTTTCAGCAAATGGAAGCCACTAGGGTCTATCCGTGGGTTCGGCCTTGGAAAAAGCAACCCTCCGTTGCGGAACCTCGGCATGGTGCGGCACCTTGCCTCAAAATCGCTGCTACCCCAAAAAAAAGGCGGAGACAGGGCAAATCAGGCCTAAGAATGCCATGTTTTGTTGCTTGTTTGATGGTCGCCTTTTCAGGCTTGGTTGAAGAGAAAGTCAAAGGATACTACCCATTTTGGAGGCTCCCCTATTTTGAGACAGACCCAAATACGACTTAAAGCTGCGTCTTCAGGCTTCGCTCCTCATTCATGTGTTGAACACACTTCCGGCAGGTCCTTTCGCACTTAAATGGGACAACCTCCATACCAAGACTTTTATCCTCTCAACTGGGTCCAATAAAAGGGCAGACCATTTTCCCCTTTGGATTTCAGGCTCATGGGCCAAGCTCCGTGAAGGTGAACCGTGTGCTCGAAAACCAACAAAACTCCGGTTGCCGATGCGAACATGTTCCCAACACATGAACCGTTTCGGATCTTTGCTTTTCTTTTGCCGTTTTGGTGGATTCGGACCATCCCGCACATCAGCTCCACACTTTCCCGGCCCGTTTTGGTGGATTCTGACCAAACAGCGCTATGAACGCCATAAACAAAAGAAACTGACCCCGCCGGGCTTCCGCGCCAGGCTCATGCGCCTCAAGGGGCTCACGGTCTTCCAGAAGCGGTCGCTCAAGGACTCCGAGTCTACGGAGCCCATGGCGCCTTGTCGCAGCAGCAGCACCTCAGCGGTGAACCCTTGGTATCTTGGGATGGCCTAGAAAAACAAACATATATGTTGCTTTTTGCAGCCCCCAAAAAAACTAAAACCAAACTTCTGTTGTTTCGTGCTCCAAACCTAAACATGAGCAGAACCACGTTTTTGTGCGCAGCCCCTAAATGCTAAACATGAACAGAAACAAAAACAAATCAACACACAAACAACTGGATCCAAGAACAGTGAAGCTCCGGCGGTGAAGCCAATGCCAACGCTCCCCTTGGTAGAACCCTCGACAGACTTGGGAGTTTGGACATGGGAACGCAGTTGAGGGGTGGAAGAAACCCCACCTTTGCTGCCAACCAGCACCCGCCTTTTTTGATGTCCAGGGCCAGCCAGTTTCGTGCAGTGACTGTCGGGGTCAAAGTCACAAACTGGCTGGTGGTTTCCCCTGAGCCTACTGCCGGGGTGACTTTGATTCTGGTACTGAATACTGGCCAGTCTCTTGAGGTGTTTCTGGATGGTGTGGGGAGTGGTAGGATATCGTTTCAAAACGAAGGGTCTAAGTTCCTGCTTGCAAACTTGAAATGAACATACGGCAGAACCCCCACCGAATTGGCTATATCGGATTTGAGTTGCTATGTCCATTCAGTTGGGATTGTCCATCGATTTTGCAGGTAGATGGATACGGGTTTTGAGTAATCCTTTGTCGTTTGCTGGTGGTAGTCTTGTTTGGTGTTGACGTGATCCAGCTGTTTTCATGGGTAAGACGCTTGAAAATGCTTTGGCAGAAGTTCACGAGTAGATGATGTCCTCCAAAGGGTACCGGATGAAGCTTTGCAAGTACGTTTGGCCAATTTTATTTTTAGCTTGCAAAAGGGTGGAACGAGCTGGGGTCCCACGACAGTTCTCGAGATTTCTTTGTGTAATGCAGTAACTCGCCCAGACTGATACTTCCCGTTTCTTTCATTCGGGATCTCCTCCAAGACTAATTTATATTCTAGAGTAGACCAAATCTGAAGCGGACTTAGATACAGTTTTGTTAAGTACCCCTTGTGGGCCAAGGGTAATTTTGCTCAATGGAGGGCACGGAGAACCGGGGCAACGCAACTTCTCGAAAGCCGCCGGCGATTCCTGAAATACCCCCAAGGGTTTTCTCCAAAGAGCGGGCGGTTCTCACGCCCGGAGTTGGACTTCAAACTCCCAAGGGGAAGCACGAGTTCAGTGGTAAAGAACGAGTTTTCAGACTTTTTGGCCACTCAGGAAGTCAGTCTTCTTCTCTAAATTGTGTTTTGTAAAGGGTTCTCGAAAACGAGAAACTCTCCCAGTCCGTTTTGGGTGGAGCACAAGCCACTCAGTTTGGCGGTCGCATTTCAACCAGGGTCCTGATGGCTTCTTGAATCCGAAAATAAGAACTTAGTGGTTTGTTTGATTCTTTTTTGAATTCGAGGGAAACTACTCCCGGAACAGCTCCAAACCACGAGATAGAGGGACGCTGTTAGGAATTGTGGACAACCACCAGGACCCACACTTGACTGTTTAACCGTGGATCTTTAGCCTTCAACTATTTGGGAACATGTGTATTCTCCCAGTACCCAACAACAAGTCACACCTTTGCCTTGGGGGCCATATCCTTGTCTTTGCTGTGACATCGCCCATCAGGAGAGACCTTTTGCACAAATGGCGCTGGACCTGCTCGGAGCAACCCAGCAAAGCGGGTGGTTGAAAGTGGGAGTTGAAGCCCAGTTTCCAACGGATTCCCCTTTAACCTGACACAGTCTTACTTCTCAAGCAAATCGACCGGATCTCGCCGTTGTCTTGGTCAATCTTTAGTCAAGCGGTCTGGTGATCGCCTTTTGTATTCAAGTTGCCTTGGCAACGGGAAAAGAGCGCCCTAAAAAAGGGTGTCCCTATATGTATTACGACCAACAACAAGGAGGAAGGTTACGAGTTGGCTGCCAGTAAAACCCAATTGGAATCACCGACCAAAGGAAGGTTACGAGTTGGCTGGTTCGGTTGGGTCATTCCTCCGACTCGACCATAAGAAGAACCCTCTACTTAAACCCCAAGATTTGATTTCTCTAACAGGATTTCAAGCGTAGGCTGTCCTGTTTAGGTTAAGAAATAGACGGCTTCCACTGGTTGAGATTGGTTGTATGCGCCATTTACCAGGTCCATCTGTTTTTCCGAAAGGTCACCTACGGTTCTTTCAGCTTTCTTCCAGCACCCCCTCCAACTGCGTCTTCCCATGTCCAAAACCTCCTTGGTACCGCAAAAGCAGTGCCCGTTCGAGAAATCGCAGCCCCAAGTCTCCCCATTTCGCTTTGGTGTCGTCTCAAAACATGCATTCCGATCCTAACATGGACTTCGGCTATCCCTTTTCCAATACGAAAACAGCCCCAAAACTCAAAAAACAACCTGGACCCTCAAGCTACCTACCCCTAAAAAAGGGCATACACCCCAACAACATTGAGGCAGTAACCCATTCTTAAGTTGGAATTTGGCTGCGGGTCAAAAATGGGTACCCAAAATTCAACCTGGTAAATGGACATATGAACTAAAATCTGCGGTCCCCTGGTTCTTTAACTTTGCCCCACAGCCATTTGAGGCTTCAGGACACCCACTTCGCCAATCCGATTTCGAGCGGCCATGGGAATCTGGCAGGCCGTGTCCAAGTAGAGGGGCGCCAATGCCTGGTGCCAGTCCATGCAGTGGAAGACCTCCGGCTTCCTGAGGAAAAAAAAAACGAAAGCTGCACTGCTGGCACCCGGGTCCCAACCACTGCACTGTTTTTGGACACCTTAGGTTTCACTTAGGGGCAAAGATTCAGGTGTTGGTTGGAGCTGGAGTTCGATATTTTCGACATCCCCAAGGCCCCAAGGTAGACTTATTCTTCTTACCTAGCGGTTCATTTCCGCAAAAACGGACACTTTCTGGAGTTCCATTCAGGTGTGAGTTTTAAGTGACCTGACATTAAAATTCTGGGGATAAGACCGATCGGTCCACCAAACACTTGGGTGAGGTGGTTTAAGGGTAATCAAAAAGTTCGCAATTTTCCCTCACTTATCCAAGTTATAGCCATGGTTGTAACCTACTTCCTGGGTTGGTTGGACATTCAAGCAAAGTTCTTATGGAAAAAACACTGCAAGGGAGACCCGTTGAGAGGCTTGTGCACCAGGAATTGTTTCACCAAATGGACTCCTCCTTGAAAAACACACACACACCCGCCTTAGCCAAGACCTTCAGTGGATTTTCACTTGCCCTTTTTGGGGTTGCTTGAGCTCGGACCCTTCCCCACTCGACATTCAAGGGGAAACGCAACCCGACGGTTTGGGAGATACCGCGTCGCGCTTGACGACACTCTTCGGACTGGGGTCCCCAAACGCACCCGGAAACAGACCCGAACAGTCGGACAAGCAAGTCCCCGAAATGGTGTTGACTGGTATAAAACCAAAAAGCAACTAAATAATTAGCATGCCTATGTTTAAACCCGTCAACGAGCTAAATAACCGTGTTAACACCCATTAAAGACGTAAGTACATAGCCATGTTTTACCCCATCAAAGAACCAACATCACCATGTGCGGGTTGGTGAAAGGACCATAACTGACCATAACCGCAAGAGTCAATAGAAAAACGAAAGAAACACAGCGTTTTATCGACCCGGTGGATCGCAGTCACCCAAATGGTAGGTAACCACCCATTTCCTCTTAGTTTTCAATTGGGTGGTTCCAATTGGTTACCTTCGCAGAGGGGACATGGGAGGTTTTTCTGGCGTTCGAGGCTCAGCGTCTCCAAGAGCATGGCCACGCTCTGGTTCCACAAGGAGTAGAAGCGCAAAGACCGGAGCTTGCTCAGCGGCTCCGGGTACAAACTCTCCTCGGGTGACGGGCAAAAGGAGGAAATTATGGGCCTCATCTTCATGATTGGAGCCCCAGCATGGATTTCGGGTGTCCCGTTGGTTTTCCTTCACACCACCACAAGCAAATGGGTTACCTCAAGAAAGGCGGATCTCTTTTTAGGCGCAGGGCACCAATTTTTGGGGCTGGCTAAAATGGAAACCAATGGGAAAGCCTCATTTTTCGGGGTTCCCCATTTTGAGACACACCCAAAAGAAACCAGCCGCCACTGATTTGGAAATATGGCGGGTTTGGATGTCTCGGTGGGGTCCACAAACACAGAGCAAAGCGGGGCTCCATGTTGGTCTGGAAGAATTCTCAGTTGCACCCAGAAATAAAAGGTTAATCTTTCAGTGTAATCGTTCGGAGCCATGACAGAAAATGAGATGCCAAAAAGGGAAAACAAAAGATCAAAAGTCGGCCACGCAGAACTTTGACATTTGCGCGGTCCAAAAAAAGGAACTCTCCTCGAGTTGGTCCGGAGCCACCCATATATACTTATACACATACATATATATATATATATATGTATATATCTATTTGGGGGGCAGGGTTAAGGAAGGCTTTCACATTTACCCTCCACAAGAACCAGGGGTTTACATCTACCAATCACTAATCCAAACCACCAATTAGGGGGTACCTGAGCTTAGGCGATCTGGACTCACGGGTCCTCAGGGCCCAACCAAAAACAACAAACCAAACACGCCACACAGATTCTGGGGTCCAAAAACCACAGAGCAGCGAGCCCATGCTTAGGGGGTCCCAGAAAAAGACAAGACACGCCCTGATTTAGCAAGTCATGTTGCACCAACCAGAAATGGACTACAGAACATGAGGGGGGCGAATCCGCAGCGAAGCAAGTAGTCCTTTGTCCCCAAGAACATGAGGTATCTAGCTGGTTCTCAGCAGTGAAGGGGATGACCCCCTACCATCCTTTCCCAGGTTCACTCCCAAAACCTGCAAGGCGATTCCCTGACAAAAAGGCAAGTTCTGTGAGGGGCAACATGATTACACCCTTTTTTTTCTTGTGAAGACAAACCTCAAGAGTCCCTCTATATAGGGCCTTCAGCCTATAAATTTACGCACACAGTAGTGCATTGCTTCAATTGCCCTGCTCTCGAACGCAACTCTGTTCGGGTACGGAATTGTAAGTTTGAGACCGCACATACTTGGATATCTCAGACAAGAGTCACCAAGCACTAGAGAAAACACATAGGCAAGCCCCTCGCTCAATGCAATTTTTCCTTGGCGGGTGTACAGGTGCAGGGAAGTAGTCGTGAGACACCCAAAACTGATTTGCAACCGGGCATCTATGGAAGTCGAACAAACCTACTTTCCCGATACCAATGCAGGTGACCCGTCATCGAACCAACAATTCCCAAGTACGTTTTTGCTCATGGGAGGACAAAGCACAAACTGCACAACTAGTGTGTAGGTGGTTTTGCTTAATGTATGTAGGTATGTGTACGTACATGTACTCATGCATGCATGTATGTATGTATGCATGCATGTACGTATGTATGTATGTATGTATGTATGTATGTCTAAATGTATGTTTAAATGTATGTATACATGTATGCATCCATGCATGTATGCAAGCATGCAAGTATGTACGCATGTACATATGTATGTATGTATGTATGTATGTATGTATGTATGTATGTATGCATGTATGTATGCATGCATGCATGAATAACTGTATGTTAAAATGTATGATAGCATGTATGTATGTATGCATGCATGCATGTGTGCATGTATGCATGTATGCAGGTATGCACGTATGCATGCATGCATGTATGCATGTACACATGTATGCATGTATGCCTGCCTGCGTGCATGCATGCGTGCATGCATGCATGTATGTATGTATGTATGTATGTATGTGGTGGTTGTTCTATCCTTTCTCTGAGAAAAAGGTTTCTTTCGCGAATCTTTCGCGGTTTCATCGCCGTGCACTTTTCTTTGCTAAAGTCAGAAGTTGCAGCTTTTGAGTACCAACGTAGTACGCGACCTGCTCTTCCGCAACTCCAGCTGCACAGTCGCAAATGTTCAGCACAGGGGCAATACACGAAATGCACTTCCGTAGCTCCGGCTGGAAAGTCGCAACTTTTCAGCACCAGTACCCGACATGCACTTTCGCAGCTCCAGCTAGCAAGCCGCAATTGCACTGCTCAGTCCCGACTTCTCAGTACCAAGCTAGTAAGTACACTGCCTAGCGCGGCACTCAGATCTCTCCCCTTCCAATTGAAGCACGCGCCTTTCGCGCGGGCTGTCGCGGATCTTTCGCGAAAACCCCACCCACGTTTCGGAGCGTTGAGCCACTAAAACGCCCGCAAACACACCCACACACACACTTGAAGCACCCACCAGCCAAGCAGGGCATCAAACTGTAGTTTCGCCCGGGCTATGAATGCAAATTCAACAAAGGATTCTAATTAGATATAAGGAAAACACTGCTTTCACATGTCACTGATTTACAGCATGCAGTGCATTTGTTGTATGAATGTATGTATTCATGCACTTATGGGCTCATGTATGCATGCAGGCATGTACACGCAGCATGTACACACAGCATTGCACGTGTGCATGCATGCGTGTATTCATGCATGTATGTCTCAATGTATGTATGCATGTAGGTATGTATGAATGCATGCATGCGCGTACGTATGTACGTACATGCATGCATGCATGCAGGATGGATGCATGGATGCATTGATTCATGAATGCAAATGGATGCATGAATGCATGCATGAATGCATTCGGGCATGTAGGCACGTATGTACGTATGTTAGTACGAGTGTATGTACGCATGTATGTACTTTCTATACATATATATGTATACATATGCGTGCATGCATTTTTCTGTACACATGCAAATGTATAGCACAGACTCAAATCTTTCGCAGGCCCACAAAACCGGATTCCTGCACCTCAACAGATGCTGCCTTTTGTTTTGTTTTACGGGAGGGCGGGAGGGGGGGGTTAACATCCCTTCCCTGCTCAATTCTTGATAATGAAATCTAGGCCATGATTTAGGTTGGGATTCAATGTCCACATTGTTTGTGAGGTAGCTCCAACCATGAAACGAAAGACTACCGCGGGTAATCAAAATTGGAACCCTGGACGAACAGTCTTGAAGGTCAAGAGACCCTTTTAAGATAATCTCAAACCAGGCTCGCAAGCACAAAACACACAGTAGCCACGGAAAAAAAACGAGTTGCTTGGGTGCGGTCGAGGAAGAGCTCGTGCTTCAGGAAGTACCACACCTCGGCTCGGCAAATCTCAGGTACGGTGGATGCCCTAAAAGATGCAAGACCAACCAGGCGAAAAAACTATAATAGCATGACAAATTACCGCAAGTTACAGGGTTTCCTTGGTCCCTTACTTGCAATATTTAGGGCATCCACTGTAGTATTTTGGAGGTCCTCTATGTTGACACATGTTGACACATACCCACTTGGTGGTACAGTACCCAGCAAGACAGACCAAAACCAGCTTCCTGAAAGGGTCCAACTCATTTCCTGGTTTGGCTTAAGGGTCTTTTGACCATGGCAGGTCACTTCAAGACAGTTCGGCCCAGGGTTCCAATTTTGACTACCCGCAGTACACTTGAACCACGAACATTTTGGCGGTTTGGTTCCCCACAAGAACCAAGGGATCAACCCCACAAACAATCAATCCAAACCACCAATTAAAGCATGACATTTTATCCGCAGCTTGAGACGGAACTAGCGGATCAGAAGTCACTGGAGTGACCAAGGTTTGGTTCCAAGAAGCAATCCTTTTTGGTTCTACAAAACACTTGCCTTCTGGTTAAGGCTTCTACTTCTATGGGTGTGTTTTTTGAGGAGGCCCATTTTTGGATTAGTTTAAAAGCAAGACCGAAAGAACAACCGCCCAAAGAAAAAGGCGCACCCACAGGCCTTGCTCTCATCCTTTAACCAGGTACAGTAAGACTTACCAAAACGGCCCTTTTGAGAATCGGACACCCCGGCTTTCGACACAAATCGGACCGGAAAGTGAAACTAGAGATTGGCAGCCAGTGCCAAGTCATCGCCCGTCTTTTGCGCTGTTCAATCCATCCCAATCCATCCCTATGGGGGACCAGAAGTTCAGGGATCAAATCCTCTAACCAACAGATCTTACGGACCCAACCGAACAGCCTCCCCTCTCCCCTTGGTGGTTTGGATTCGTGGTTTGGAGGTGTTCTAGGGTGGTTTCCCAATTACTTTCTGGAACCAGGGGTCAAATCCCCAAAAACCACCAAGGGAATACCTGAACTTAACACCGCCAAAAATTTGACCCCAACACCCCCGCTCTAATTATTGAAGCTCTTGTACGCTGAGCCCATTAATTAGCCCCCCCCCAAAACAATTGGGCTCGGCATAACACTCATCCAAGACGCCACCTTATGGCTCCCCTCATTTTTCTCGCACTCCAGTCGCAGCACCTGCACCGCCTGGATCTTCCTTGGGCGATTTGCCGAAGCCATGCAGGCTGCCGGAGCCATGTGGGGGGCGCTCGGTACCCTTTGGTCCCTGAATCCTAGTCTTCAGGGAACCAACATGGGTATCTCTCAACCCCTCCCAAGGTGCCTCAGGGAACCTGCAGGAGGTTTGACCCAATGTGGGTATTTGTTTTCTTGACCTTTTGCAGGTTCAAGGACAGAAGGACAAGAAATGGTAGTTTCCCGCCTTCGGCGCTCGCTCGTAAACGACCTCTCTTGGTTGTATCAAGATCTCACTTCCAATCGAGTGGATTGGCCAAAGAAGTCCAAACGTTTTATTTGCCACTACAATGGTCCAAATCCAAAAAGTTTAAAGTCTTAAAGTCCAGGAACTCAGGAAGAGAGAAATGGCCGCAAAGGCTTCCACAGGGCTTGATACCCCCAGTTGTCCAAACTGGTAGCTCCAAAAATGGCCAAGAGATGCCAAGAGGACTCGGTCCCGAGATGTGGCCCAAAGACTGGATCCACCGCGAAGACCCACAAGTGTCGATGATCGAAGTGGACTGGATTCATGGACCGGATTCCTACCCATCATATTGATTCAAACGACGACGATCCGAACCCCCCAAGGAAGCCCCAACAAACAACAAGAATCCAGTCCGTGGCACGTAAACAACTGAAGGTTCTTTGTAGTCATTAAAATGAACACAACCCAAGAACTACAACCCATGCCAAGAAGAGTGAAGAACCGAATAGAACAAACACAGCACTGACCACCAGTCCTTGCTTACTACATGTGGCTGTACAGTAGGTGACAAAACCCGGATGAAGACATCCCTGCAGACTGTGGAAGTCACTCCCTATTAACAAACATCCGCTACTTGTTGGGGAAGTCAGCTTCCCTCTAATTGGTTTGGAGCCGGGTCTCTTGGAGGTTGGGGGTGTAGTGGCTTGCAACTTACTTGCCCGGTCATTGTTTGGAGCCTTGTAGAACCCTGATGACTGCAATCCAAGACCCACCCACCCAAAAAAACAAAACAATTTCAACCGGACGCGTTGATCAATGGAACATGCAATGAGTCAGAAGGGCGGATGGCCGCGCCTATTGGGACTGTCCCATTTCTGGAGGATGGTTTGTGGTGCAAACCCGGCAAAACAGGGACTCACCACAAATGGCTGGTTTCCTTTTGGGCGTGCCATTTAAATTCACCTGCGGCAAACACTGCATAAACACAAGCATAAGCACACACACAGCCACACACACACACACTCTCGAACCGCACCCGTCCTCGCCCCTTCCCATCCTGACCCCTCACTCGAAGCGAGGAGCCCATCGACCACCACAGCCAACTCGGAGTACCAATCCTGAGCCAAGCGTTTTTCCGTTTGAACGACTGGGAACAACCTGGGTCAAAATGCCGTACCCGCAGTGAACATCCCAATGCCCAACACTTCAAGGGCCCACCCAATTTCATACCCCTTTGATCAAGACTCTTCAACAGGGGCTCTGATTTTGTTGGGAGTGCTTTCGCTAGCGGGGAAACGCTTTCCCTTGCTCATACCTTGCCGCATGAAATTCACCGAAGGGAGACTTTTTCCTCACCTTATTTGGTGGGTTGGAGCCCGGTGATGAGGTCAGGGGGCTGCCTTCTCATTGGGCCTCAACGAAGTGGGGTTCAAATCCAATTTTCCGAACCACCAAAATCAGCTTCCCCTGTGGTGGCTTGGAGCCCGGTGAGGATAGCGGCTACCTTCCAAAGCTTCAGAGGGCGTTCAAATCCAAATCCAAACCGCTAAGGGTTGCCTCAAAACTGGTCCTGTGACGCTGGTTGTCCGATGAAATTGCCGAGAAACCAGCTCCCCGTAGTCTGCGGCCAGGATGGGGTGCACCATGCTCAGCGTGCCAGGCGGGTGCTCCTAAAGTGCAGGCTGTGTTCAAAATGCAGTGTTGGCCAATCTTATTCCATAATGGACAACCACTGAAAAGAAACCTTTGTTGTAACCCAAAAAGATCTTGCGGATTGCCCCACTGAACAGCCCAGCTTGGCCAGTGGCATAGATGAAACCCCATGAAACATGAGACACACCGCCTATCAACTGGCGGATGTCGAGTTTGCTAGATGATCAGAACCAAACTGATCAGTGCAATCCACCTTCAAGCAAACTGACCCGAAAACAAATAATCAAAACAATGTTTCCCCCCCCCCCCCCCCGAAAATTCACACCCAACGCGGCAGGTGGCATACTCTGCCTCGATGTTCGATGTGCTTATCAGGAGATTCTCCATCCAAACCCTGAGGTGCTTCCTATTAGTTTGTCTGCTCTTTCAACGGCCAAATTTAGTGGAATTCCTGAGAATTCCAGTGGGCTTGTGGGCAGATTCTTCCTATAGAAGGTCGATGGGACATCTCGTGCCTGGCCATACGTTGCATCCTAAACCTCTGGTGCTTGCGAGGGTGGCATGACCGCAACCCAAGGAACCCCAGCCAGGCTCCAAACCAAAGAAAATGGTTTGTATGTGGCGTCTTGGCGGATCCACCTCTGCAGGATATTGAAAGACAACGAAAAGAGTACTAAAAAAGAACAGGTGAAATCCACAAGAAGCGCGTCCAAACCGTTTTCTAGACTATTTGGGCAGACAGAGCTTCAGCTGTTGGGAAAAAGCCAAGCTTTTGTTGGAAAAAACACTGGAGGTCACTGGTAGTCTACATATCCAGTTCCTGCTTCGGTGTGGTTGTCGAGATATGTACATTGTTAGCTACGTATGATCTGCCATCAGTCTTTGGTGTGGCGCCTCGTGCTACCCTAATAGTGTCCGAAGGTTGTGCGTGTATGTTGTCTATGTATATTATAAATATATGTATATATACAAACCATATATGCTTGTGTACGTAAATGACACACATACATATATATATATATATATACATATCAGAAAGAGACTGTCTGAGCGTTTTGTTTCATGATTATTGAGTTAGCGTGCAGCTTGGGCTTGCGAATTCAAACCTTTTTCGGTTCAATCAGGCAGTGTGTGGCTTGCACAAAAAATCCTCGATAATGACAAACACACACACACACACAACAAAGCAAATCAATTTGCCTGCAAATGTGTTTTTTTCAAAACCAAAATAACTTGTGAACACAACAACACATGTACAGGCATATATATATATGCATTATAAACCACATGTGTAGATAAATATATACCCAGGCACGCACCATATGATCATTGACATACATATTTACGTGTATGTTTATGGCGACCGGTCTATGCCTCGATTCCACAGCAGATCCACTTCATAAACGGTCGGTCTTTGGGGCGGGTGTTTGGGTCGCGAAAAATGAGCTAACCCGCAGACTGTCTGAGAGGTCTGATCGGGAATCAACCCCATCTCAGAGGCTTGGGTTGAGTCACTTCCTCTTGAGTCAATTTGTGGATTGGATCGTTTAACTGTGTACTCCAACCAAAGGAATCAACCCCTGAAGGAGGACACAATTACTTTCCTGAGAACACGAACCGGGGTTTCTCAAAAGAAGCTTCCAGTCCGAATGCAATGATTTGTTTGAATGAAGCGCTAGAGGTTCACTTTCCAATCCTTGCATGTGAGCAACGATTCTTCGCTTTTGTTTGAGCCAGCCACTAAAAACGAACCGAAAACCAAACAAAACAGCAACACACATACCAAGAACAGTGAAGTTGGCCTGCAAAAACCTCGGACGGGTCCTCCATCAGGTCCAGAAAGATGCCGGTGTCTCCTGCCGCCCCGGAACTGAGCGATCAGTCAAACGTGGCTGCACCCCACAAGTAACTGTTCTGTGGGTGGACAAAATCCATTTCGCACCAGTTGGTAGATGGTGTGCCAGTGTTAAATACGTAGGGTTTTATCCATCCCAACTGCGCACGATGGATTTTGTCCATCCGCATGTCCCAA
>CAUJNA010001835.1:237500-315000 GCA_963377175.1 Effrenium voratum
ACAATTTGTTGCCAGATGTCAACAAGCCGGTGATATATGTTGCAGTCGAAACTGTAGACACAAGCAGGCAAAATTGGCATATTTGCTGATTCGGATGGTGCTCCAATCATTTCTCAGAATGTGTCGGCAAGCCATCAGGAAGCCATTGAGAGTTGTCAAGGGAAACCTCCTGAAGGAAAGCCAACCAGGGGCGCAAACTTTGAGACAAGGGAACTCAACAACTGGTGGGTCTTCCCTTGACAAGCCGTTCTTTGGGTACAGGGTCTTCCCTTGAGTTTCCCTCAAAGCAAGCCATTTTTGGGGCTAGCCTCAACACAAAAAGATATGTGCCGCTGAAATTTCAGGGAGGCTTCCATCATCCCTTCCAAACATCGACATTGCACTCAAAGACTTGAGCAAAGCCGCTTTGGCCTGACTAACCAAATTCCAAGATGAGTGGGTGGGTGGTCTGGTCCGGAGGTCTGAAAAAAAAACATATACTTTCTGATGTCCCAATCGTCAATCGCTGGGAAGTAGCCATGACTAGCCCTCACCTTAGGAACTCAAGGGTCTGTTTGAAGGGAACCTTGTGAGTTCTGATCAAAGGCTTCTCAGAAAAAGGGGGTTCGGTCTCTTCTGACCAATGGAGAATCCAGTTGATTCATCACCCACGAGTTGAATTTGATCCAGGAGCTTGCCTGCTCGGGGATCCTTTTGATCACTTTCGGGGCAAGTTCAAACTGACATCCCACACGTGTTTGAATAGCAGTTCAGGGTCAATACCAAATTAAGGAGGGGTTGGCGCGCAAGGCGAACAGAGAAGTACCCAAAACGATTTCCCTTGGGGTTCTACCGAGATGGGCTTGAAAGATTTATATAGGGATCGCTGTAATTCCTGTGAAAGATGGGAATCGGCCCTGCTCCCAAGAACTTTCCATGACGAAGATTCCTTTCAGTGGGGGTGTTCGAGGGTTCCTAGACTACTAGTTTGACCTATGAACCAATATACAAAAGCACTCATGGAACCACTTCAGGTAGGGACCGAACATGAAATTGCCAGCTGCACATAGTTCACCCCTGATTGGTGGTTTGCAGGTTTCCAGCCCGGTCATTGGCTGGTTTGGAGGTTCCGGGGTTTCCCACTTATCTACCAAAGCCAGGGCTTCAAATCCGAATCCAATCCAAACCACTCAGGGGAAGGTCGCGAAACCCCGCGCCTCGGCCGGCTCCGGCTCCTCCCTTTGCGCGCAAGGGCCGCCGGCCTGGGACATGTTCCCCCCAAAAATTCCATGCTTCGCGGATGTTCAAACCAGCTTTGTAAGTATAACCATGGTTACTTGGGGAACCGGGGTGATTCTCCCCTTGCGTACAACCTACTTACCCTTACCTTGCTTATAACCTACTTCCCCTGAGGTTCGTCGAACATCCAAGCTGCTCCTCTTGTGGAATGCCAACGGGAGCAGTGTCGCCTCCCAGCCCGGCGGTCTTCCAAAAGGGCGTTGCGGGCTTGTAAACATTAATTCTCTTTCTCCCACTAGGCGTCTGTGAAAGGGTTGATTGGTGGGCCCTTCTTGGCGCTCCTTGGGCCGTACTGTTGACGCCTTAAGGGCTAAAGACCCCACTGAGTCACCCAAACCCCGTGGATTTTGAGGGGTCTTCGAAGGCGACCTCAGACTTTGGATGGGCGCGCTTGTTTTGTTTGGGTTGAAAACCCACTTTGGGTGGTTTGAAGGGAAACCAAGAGGAACGCTGAAACCAATTTCGGGGGCAGCCCGATTTTAAGGCATGTTTTGCGCGGGACCTGCTTTTTCTGAGCTTGGTTTCAAGGGAAACCAAAAGGAGATCCTGAAATCGGTTTCCGATCGATCCCACCTGGACGTTGGTCTCGCGAGAGGCCTGCGGCAGAACTGCTCTCGTGAGTGGATGGCCGTTTTGGCCCACATCACTTGGCCCCAATCCGGGGTACATAGAAACTCAGATATTGTCTGCTTCTGTTCCATAAGGTGTGTGTGTGTGTGTGTTTGTTTTTTCGGGATTCGGGCCCCAACATCGTGGGTTTCCTCTTGGTTCCCTTTAAAAACCACACACAGAAAAGATACTCTCACAAAAGACAAACCCATGATTATATATATATATATATACACATGGTACCGTGTTCCTTGTTGCTACCCCCCCCAAATGGTACGTCCCCCAGGACCCCCCCCCGGCCCGAGACCCCGAGCCCCCGCATCCTGGCACCTACGGTCCCACCCCCACCGCGACCCCGTGAACTCGCACCCCGACACCCCGGCACCCCCACCCCCAGGACAAGCCAACCCGCAACCAACCATAAACCAACCCTAAACTAACCCTAAACCAACCCTAAATACACCCTAAACCAAACCCTAAACCGTAAACCTCTAAACCTAAACCAACCCTAAACCAACCCAAAATCAACATAAACCAACCCTAAACCAACCCTAAACTAACCCTAAATACAGCCTCAACCTCCCCCTAAACAATAAACCCTAGACCAAAACCAACCCTAAACCAATCCTAAATCAACATAAACCAACCCAAAACTAACCCTAAACTAACCCTAAATACACCCTAAACCTAAACCAATCCTAATTAAACATAGACCAACCCTAAACTAACCCTAAACTAATCATAAATACAGCCTAAATACAACCTAAACCAATTGGGCTTCCTTTTATTTTGTTCCTTTCAACCTACAAAAAAGACGCCCCCCTCATCCTCGCTTGGGCTGGCCAAGCTCTGCCTGCTGTCCAAAGCTGATCAATGGGGGAACCGCCCAAGGGAGCCCAGCCCCATGAGTACCCTAAGCCAACCACGCACCAAGGCACCCCCAAACCAACCCCAACCCCAAACCAACCCCAACCCTAAACCAACCCTAAACCAACCCTAAACCAACCCTAAGGCAAGCCCAAGACAACCCTAAACCACCGTCAAGCTGGGACTGGGATACGACAGGGTGCCGTGGCTACACTTCCAGCCCACAGAATGGCACGTTTGTTTGTTTTTTTTTGCCAAACGATGATTCGTTTAAACCCCGAAAGAGGACATGTAGGAGCGGTCAAATGGTGAGCATTGTTTTTTTTAGAGGTTCAGGGCTTATACACTGCTGGGGAGGCTACGCGGGGGGCTTCGCGGGGCCAGAATTTGTGGAAGGGTTGGCTTCGCAAGGCTTCGCGGCAAGACTGTGGCTTCGCGGAGTGGCTTCGCCGGGCTTCGCGGATGTTTGTTCCACAAACATCTCTGACGTTTGCCCCCCATGTTGTTGAATCAAGTTGAGTCCATGCGAAAGGGGGCGAGGAAAGGCGGCAAGAGAGGCATTGAGCTTCAGGACTAGGGACATGGCTAGGCCTCAAAGGGGCGGAGCATGGAAGTTGGACCGCGGTGGCTTCGCGGAGGCTTCGCGGAGGCTTCGCGGGGGCTTCGCGGGTGCTTCGCGAAAACGCTCCGTCGTTTCTAGCAAAACCGGGCCTGACACGCACAGTGCTCTTCCGGTCGTCTTCCCGTAATCTTCCTGTAATCTTGTCGTAGCCTGCTGACTCTAAACATCAACCTTTGGAAGCGCACAACACACTTGCCATGAAAGCACGCAATACAGTCAAACCACGAAGTGGCTTCGCGAAGTGGCTTCGCCTGTGTCAATGTTATCGGGCTACGCGAAGTGGCTTCGCGGGGCTTCGCGGTACACAATGTATCGCATAAGTGCCTTCGCGGAGCTTTTGGGAGCTCCCCACGAAGCTAAAATCCATCATCTGAGAAAAAAACACTGCTCGCCTGATGTTGAAGGCTCGCTTTGGGGCCACCACATTTTCCACTCCACATTGACAAGACGAAACATGACACCGAATGTAATTGCCGTCTTCCAAATGTTGATAGCGGCTAAGGAATCCTTAGGTTCACGGTTGAATGTCAACATTGTCAACCAAAGGTCTTGGGACATGGACAAATACATATAATTGCAATTTTCCCTGACTATCCTGACTTGGGTTTTGGTGCACCTGCTCGCATAAAGACAATCATAGAAGACATTGTGCAATCAATTTGCATCTGGGAAGCACCCGACCCAAGGGGCGTTGATGGGTCAGATTTCAATTAAGCTAGATCTCACGGCCTTCACGCGGTCGTGGAATCGGTCGGCACTGCCTGTGGTAGATTCTTGCGGCGAAACTGCAAGCTCCGGTATTCATCCTGGTATGGTTGCGATGGAATGGTCTTGGTTTTTCCTGCACCTGTCATGGAGGCATTTGGGTGTCTTAAAGTAGAGCATTTTCAACATGGTTTGCGCTTTGCTTTGACTTTCAAAACCAGCCAAACAGTCGTTTCCCCAAGCACCCACACAGTTGATGCGATGGATGAGGGCCCAGGAGAAACACGCACCACCCCGCCCCCGGCCTGGCGTACGATGCTGAGGTAGATCCGGCTGGGTGCGTGGCAGAGCAGCAGGATCACTAGCAAGGCAGACCAGGCCTCAGGCTACATGATTGGAAGTGGATTGTCTGGTGCGGCAAAGCATACGGCCTGAGCATGGGAAACTCATGTCAGTGTTGATGGTCTTGATGTGGAGCTTGCGCTATCTGTGTTTTTGCGGCTTTGGGAGATGGAAGAGGACTTCCGATTTCATGTGGGATTCTTTTTCGTGGCGTGATGGGTTGGGTGTGGAATGGCAAAACAAAAATGCAAAACAAAACATGGGCTTTTCGCAGCTTCCAAGGCTGACATGGTGGCCAAAGAGCGGAGGAACACCAAAGCCAGAAAAACACATTGCTTGACATCAAGCAATCCCCACCTATGACATGTACTAATTCAAAGGCCCAGTAGGCGTGTTCTTTGAAGCGGTTGCTTGAAGCTCACACGCTGACTGCTAACGCCTGCCAGTACGCGACCAAACGAGCCCAAGACCGGCTCAGCTTCTACTGGGTGATGCGAAACACAAGCCCCCAACAAATGCACGCGTTGTTCAAACGATCCCTCTACACTCTGTCTGCTTGCCAAGTGCAACGCGCAAACTCGCGCAAGGAAATGTCATATCGCGTTTGCGTGGCTGCTCTGGAGCGGCAGGAGCTGGTATTCCTTTAGACCCTCACACGCTGTGACTCCACTGCCTGCGTGCTTTGTGTGCCAAGCGAAACGACCGGTGGATGCCCGCACCCTTCGGACTGTCAAAGCGGAGGGACTGGCAGCACAAAGATCACTTGGTCCTCACTTGCCAAGAACAGCAGGGATCCTTACATGAAAAACACCTGAACATTGCCTTGTCAATGGTGGTTTCCCCTTATTTTGGTGGAAAAGGCCATGTTTCAAATGGGCAAACTGTATCTTTTAAGGAGCCCTGAACCGAAGCAACAAAGCATGGCTGTGAGCTTTGGATGGGACAAAACCCTTCAAAAAGGCGGCGTGGACATACCTGATTATACATCAGCCATGGTCACAATCACTTGTTCTCCCAAGAGGACAAGGACAATTTTGGCTCGTGCCCTGGTATGTTTGTGTGTGTGACTTTTTAGAGCTCGTCGCACGTCCTTCCCAAATTGACCATCAACTACCAACAGTTTTGATCCCTCACATCCTGCCAGGGGGCGTCTATCATCAGGAGACTGCGACAAAATAAGCATAAGCCCTTAACAAGTAACATTGCCTGACTTTCTTCCATATGTAGTCTACCATATATTATAAAATCGTTGTGGAGCACACTCCCGCGTTTCGCTTCCACGGGTTTCATCCGTTTCCCGACTCCCCCCTTATCGAAGCGAGGTGCTGCCACGGCCAGGTGGGTCTCCAGGGAGCTACTCTCGGAAGGCGCGCAGGCCGTGTCCCTGGGAGCACAGCCCGGGACCCGCTGGACGCAAGCCTTGCAACTTGGTATTAACCGTATCTAGGGCCTCCAGGTTCTTCAGATTGGAGAGGTTAGAATAAGAGTACCCGATTGAGTTTCTGTAGTCTGTTTTAGTAGCGGAACCCTCCCCCAGAAAAGGGTGCAAGGGCACTACTGGGGAACCTAGGTATTCCTAACCCTTCACTAGTGGGGTCTGTAGGGTTGGTAAGTAATCTTGGTCTCAGTGGTCTTTAGGGTAGGGGGTGGTATGTAATTGATTTGGTGCTTCATCAAAGCATCACATGCCCTAATCTTAGGCTTACTGCCCCCTTACCTGGAAGGTAGAACCCCTGAACAACTCCCAGGCTCAGGGCCGAACAAGATCCGCCAACTCAAGGCCAACTGCTGAGGTCTTTTTACGGGGGGACTGGAGCAAAACCAACTTAACATTCCCATACCTTTGGCTAATAGGAAGCAGTCATTCTCTGTGTTTGGCTGACCACCCGGTACAAAAACAAAACAAATCACAAAACAAATATCATGCTGCTAGTGCCAAAGGGTCCGCCGCTCTCCAAGAACTGCTGAGGCAAAGGGTGGAACCCAAAAGCCCTCCAAGCGGGAAAGCGGCAAAAGGAATCCTCGAGTGAAGGAGCTTCATTCGAAAGGCAAATCGCGCATTCCCCCCGCGCCCCCCGCACCCAATCGGACCCAATCGGTAAGGTGTCCATTCCCATTGATCCAGAACAGCGAATCTTGGCGTGTTCAGGTTTCAACTAAGTTGACCTGTTCGGACCAAGAAATAGAAAGAGATCGCCTTTTGGGCCATGACTTAAAATGGATCAAACAAGGGAAGCTAAGAAGTCAAAAGGTCAAATCGCTTATGGCAAGCTAGTCAATAGATGGACGATGGTATGGTGTTCCCCTTCCTGTTCGGTCAACACCACCACAGCAGAGCAGCCCAACCCCACGCCCACAACTCGAAGTTCACAGACTTCTGGGTGTTTGTTGCTTAAAAATTACGCAAAACAAGTGGGTCCAGAAAAGGCTAGCGAGGGTCAGGACGTCACGCTCTGCTGGAATCATGGGCCACACAAGCGCGCTCCGCTTGTAGGTGCGGACCACAAACACGGCGGTGGCCTGGTCCCCAATCCCAGCCACTAGGAAGGAGAGCAGAGTGCCCAGCCTTTTCCACCAAACTCCAATCCTCCACAACGCCGAAAAGGGGCGAAGTCTCCATACTGCTGGCATTCGGGGCTGTGCGTGGGCCACGTGGCGTTCTTGGTCGCCTTCAAGAAGAGGCCGCCTTGAAGCGAGAGACTCCAGAAATTTGGCGGGATGTGGGCCAAGGAACCAGGCTTGATCTCTTTTGCGCTAGCTGGCCAGCTCTAGCCAGCACCAGCTGATGCCTTCTACTTTTGGGTGAATCTCTCAACCTAACGCATTCGTCCCCAAGCGGAGCTACAATTTATCAACGTCCGGGGTAGACAGAAGACCAACTTGGCAGATTATATTTATATCTCGTCCACACTACAGCTTCAAATGGGTACGTCTTAAAATAGGACTCGGAGCCCACAAACAGGAGCTCCTTGTTTCCTGTTGATTTCCCTTTTTTCACCAACCCCCAAAACAACGGAAGCCAAGAAGCCAACGCGAAAGAAAATCAAAAAAGGAAAACAACAACAAATACCAACAATATGCTACCCTCCCAAAAAACGGAGCCGCCCCCCAGATCTCTTTGGAGCCCCAAACTTCGACACCCCCCGACTGAGTCAGGTGCTCGCTCTCTTCCGTAGCCTGCCGCTCCTGCGAGCGGGGAAAGAATCACACGACGCCTCGAAAAGAACGACCTGCTGGTTTTGCTTCTTTCTTTTTATTTGTGTTATGTTTTTTGTTGTTGTTTAAAAGAAAAAGCTGCTGAAATCATCTAGCACAAGGGAGATTGTTTTGCTTTTCTGTGTTGTTTTGCTTTCTGTGTTGGCTTTCTTTAAAAAGAACATCAGCTGCTGCTGTGTTTTGATCTGGAAGGAAAAGAGATCACAAATTAAGTCTTCCTCCGGATGGATGCATTTTACCCCGATGCTCTTGGAGCTCGGGGTGTCCCAAAACCGGGTCTTCCATAAGCCATTCTGCCAGCGTCTGGGTCGGGGGCAAACCATTGAAACAACCACACAACAGGTACCGTCAACGAAAAACAACCCTGTTCGTACTGGATTGCAACTATGTTTCTCTAAAGGTATGGGATTTCTACGAAGCGTCAAACAACAACAACTCAATTGTTGCGAATTGCAACCGGGCAAAGAGGCAACAAAGGCAGACGTTCAGCTTGGCCTCTTTCTCAATCTGGAGCAACATGGTGGAGCACTTCAGACTTCCAACAAATAGACTTGAAGCTTGTGTTGCTTTGCATTCCATATGTCAGGTCATGCTTGTTTGTTGCCTAATCGAGGGCGCCCTTGGCAGGCAAACGGGACACAATGATTGACACAATGGTTGACACAATGACAAAGGAACCTGCAACAAATCTATGAATACATCCCCCCCCATTTTGGGGTTTCCTTTTGGTTTCCCTTTGCAACCACAAAACTTGTTGTACCCTCCAAAAGATTAGTAGTATCCTCCGGATTGACACTGCGGGATTCCTGTGACTCGCATGGTCCGTAGAAATGACATCGTGTTGGGTCTTTCGGGTGGATGCAACCGAAGAAGTGTGTCTAATAATTATAAGGGGTCACACAATTAAAATGGGGATTGGCCGGACCTTCAAACCAAAGTAAGTCATGACCCGTGGAGAAACTAATGTCATTGTTCAGCCCTTTGTATCACAAGCTGCGAGTGTTCGAGTCCGTGGCTCCTTTGATCTGGGTTGAACCGACCCCTTGGCAACGTGGTGTTGCAAATCACGATAAGACCTACACCGGGAGGTAAGGAATCCCTTAGCAAAGCTTCATGGATGAGCTCGCTCGCTTTGCTCGGATCGGTGGCCTTGTTGCAATTTGCGCAGATTCATCTGGGTCTGTCTCAACTGGGAACGCTTTTGGGGACGGTTTTAAGAGGAAACCCAAAGGACAACAACGACCTGGAGAGTGCCTTAGTTTTGAGACACCCTGCACTATTCCTGCGACGTCCGGCGAGGGTCCATGTGTCAGCCGCTGACTCTTTGCTGCAAAAGGGCAAATTGGTCTAAGTCCGGGAGTCACAATCAAAACCTGCTACCGTAAGTGGTCTACCTGCTGTGAATCAAGAGGGCGGCCCACTTGTCTCCGGCTGAAAACTATCCCTTTCCAAGCTTCACAGACCGGGGCTGTTGATTGTGACTCAACTTGGCAACAACCACCGAGAATTTGCAGCCGCGCGATCGATTCTCGCCTGCACCACCACCGGACCTGCGGTCGGGGCAAACAAGGAATGGGCGCTTCTGAAATGGCAGAACACTTCGTGCAACTGGTGTTCAAAGGGAAACCAAAAGGAAACCAACCAGTTTCTGGAGCCTCTCTTGGGAGAAATACCCAAATCTAGAGTAAGTAGGGAAAGGTGGGCTCTATAAATCTGCCTAGCCCCCTGAAAAAAAGATCACGGTGTATCGGTTGAAAGGAGCAATGATGAAACACCATAAACCAGTTAGCCAAGTCTCCTAGACTTCAGTGGATTTCTCCATTTTAAAGGGCCACCCCCTGCAAAAAGCAAGGCAAAATCTGAAGTCGAGGAGTACTCCTAGGATCCTTTCCGGCGGAAGCAGCGCACGGAAATGGAACCCAACACCGAAGTCCGTCATTTTTGCACCCGGAGCAGCCCTGAGATTCTTGGCGCGAAAATTTGCCGTTGATACCTCAACTCCAAAGTGCTACGCGTGCCGAGAGCAATCAGCTTCCACTCACAGAGAGCAAACAGCCAGCCAGCCAGCCAGCCAGCCAGCCAGCTAGCCGGCCAGCCAGCCAGCCAGCCAGCCAGACAACAAACAAACACAACACAAAATTAAACACAGCAAAGCCAGCCAGCAAGCACGAAAAAATGTATATTTGCAAGCAACTAACCAACCAACCAACCAACCAACCAACCAACCAACCAACCAACCAACCAACCAACCAACCAACCAACCAACCAACCAACCAACCAACCAACCAACCAACAAAACAAACAAACAAACAAACAAACAAACAAACAAACAAACAAACAAACAAACAAACAAACAGACAAACGAGCAAGCACACCCACAAACACAGGACACAAACACACACACAAACGTACAAACTCGCAACATACACAAACACACACACACACACACACAAGCACACAAGGACACAAAAGCACACACACACACACAAACACTCGAAACACATGAATATTCGCGAACACGCAAACACAAACAGACAAACACAAACACAGAAACACAGAAACAGACCAACCCACACACACACACACAACAAAAAAGACCAAGACATAAAATAAACCCACCCACAATATTTTGTACACTTAAGATTGCCGGACCAGGCAGACACTGAAACACATGTTTTGAATTAAATTAGTGAAATATAGTGAAATAGTTTGTGAATCAAAATAGTGAATGAAATATTTAGTGAATCAAAATTGTGAATTGGGAAACATGGATTTGCAGATTCGCAGGCCCAATTTAGTGAAATTTAGTGAATCTCTTTCTAAAATTTCATTGAATTTAATTAGTTTCGCTAAATTTCACTAAATTTCACTAAATTTCACTAAATTTCGTTGATTTTCACTAAATTGGATTTGCGAAATTTAGTGAAATTTAGTGAAATTTAGTGAATCTCTTTCTAAAATATCATTGAATTTAATTAGTTTCGCTAAATTGTCTCTAAATTTCACTAAATTTCACTAATTTTCACAAAATTTCACTAATTTTCACTAGTTTTCACTAAATTGCATTTGCGATATTTAGTGAACTTTAGTGAAGTTTAGTGAAATTTAGTGAAATTTGGTGAAATTTAGTAAAATTTAGTGAAACTTAGTGAAATGTAGTTTGTTTTTGCTTTTTCCTAGTCACCTCGCCATGCAGGCGTATGTCCATTCACTATTCCCATTCACTATTCCCATTCACTATTTCCATTCGCAATTGCTTTAATTCACTATTCGCATTCACTATTTCATTTGCTAATATTCACTGAATAATTATTTTGATGTTTCCAATCTCTACCTCCCAGCGGCAATCTTAATTGTACACACCATCAGGCCCGGAAGACAGAATTTGGGAGATACAAAGCTATGCCAGTTCTTGCCACGGTGATAATCTGGATGCTAAAGGGGCGGGGTTCTGTCAAATAGGGAGTCCAGGAATTTGGGGAGTGACAGGGTCAACCCCGTGTCGATGCCCCGCCTGAATCCTCGCCGCATCTGCTGCGAACCTGAAAAGCTGTCAGGGTGTGTTCGTATATGATGCTCGCGTACGTGCGTGCGCGCGCGAGAGCGTCTGTCCGTCCGAGCGTGCATGCGGGCGGGAGGGCGGAGCGGGCGGGCTGGTGTGTGCGCCTGTCTGTGTGTCTGTGTGTCTGTGTGTCTCTGTGTGTGTGTGTGTGTTTTGGAGGGTACCCCTTTCGAGCTGGTTGAAATGGCAAACAACAGTAATAGCAAGTGTTTTGGGGCCGGCATATTTTGACACATGCCCATTTGAGGGCAAATTTCCACCAGGGTTTTCCGGTCCAAAGTGGACAGAAGGAACCGGCGGCAATTATGGAGGTCTGGACATCCGAGAGCATGTACGCCATGTGAAAGGAAGGCCTAGTCCCCCAGCAAAATTGGCAGAGAAATTCCAGGGGTGATAGATTCCCTTTAAAACCAACAGGGGAACTTTACAAAATATATGCCTAAGCAAGCGGAAGGATCTGGAGCTTCTTTCTATAAGAAAAGCCACGACTTTCTTTGTTCTTTGCAGCCGACGACTAAACGACTAAACATCACGTCAAGAACAATGACGGGTCCCCTCCGCCCATAACAAAAACAACAAAAGCACCAACATCCTCGCCCATGCTCGCCCCCGCACACCCCCACACCTGGAAGGCAGTGTCAGGCGACATTGTCCTCAGCTGGCATGGCTTGAGCCGTCCTCAATACGGGGTTTGCAAAACAAAATACCGACCACCCGAAGACAAGCATGGAACTAGCACAAATGTTCAACATATCTCACAAAAAAGGCAAATAAATGCGGCACCGCAAGGGACCTGGAAGGTAACTTTCCTCGATGCCTCTTTCAGGCTCCGCTAGTGGGGATGGCATCCTGAGCCAAACCAATTTACCAGGAACCACGGGTCCCAGTTTGTCTAAACTAGGCTCCCTCCGCGCCTGCTAAGGATACAACAGGTGTTCCATCAGGACCTTCCCTGACGTTCGGAGGCTGACTTCCTTGGGATTTATTTAGGTTTTAGTTGGTGAATCAGATTTCGCCAAAGGTGTCCGTCGACTTTGATTCCGCCGTGCATTCAAGCGGCCAGGCTGGTGCCAGCTTCACCGGCTGGGGAGTGCACAAGGACAGGTCCGGCGTAACCCTCGGAGCGACATTCGCTTCGAGTTGAGGAGAACTCCTAGGGGTGTTCTTGTTCTTGAGTATTCCTACCCAGAGGCAACCCGACCCAAGCGGTGTAAGGGTGTTGGGAATTTACATCAGGTAGGTTGCAACCATGGTGAATGTTAAGCAGGGGTTGTTGCACCTCATAGGCATCGTTGTAACCTGTTTACATGGCTCACATAATTTCCCAGCGGCATCAAATCTTTGTGTCACGCATACACAACCTTTAGGCAGGCTGAAAATCCGCTTTCTCAAACTATTTTCCCGCCAACATCAACGGGACAACATCTACCCCCTACTCCAAATACCCAAATCTGTCAGAAACGGAGGATTTTTACCATGGAAACCAGGTTTTCCAACACATACCCTGACAAAACTAGTATTTGGAGAAGGGGGCAGGTTTTACCTCGGATGGGTTCTGGGTCAACATGAGGGGCCTGGTTTGGTAGCCCGTTTAAGAGGCGGCCCAAGGACACACCAGGTCAAAAAACGGGCCATATTTTTGACAACCCCGCGTGGAAGGAGTGAACTAATGACTTTCTTGTTGCTATTATCATGGCCAATAGAAGGCTACTGGAAGTTCGACTGGAAGGTCTTAAACATGGCCGGGAACTTCACATGGGAGCTAACTTAGCATATTACATCATACTACCCAGGCTTTGATCGTGGCCTCGACATGTCCATCCCATTCTTTGCAGGCCGTCACAGTGTCGAAGTCTGTCTCGTAACTGAGGGGAAATCCCACGTTGGATGATGCTTGAAGGGAAACCGAGCGGCAAAACAATTCGCATTCATGCCCGGCCACAGTAACGCAAGAAACGGAGAGGGGCAATCAAAGATAAACAGTATGACTCTGTCTCGACGGGAGTTGCCGGGAACACAAAAAAACCAAACACGACATCTTGGTCAACGTTTGGCCCTGAACCAAGGAATTCACAGTTCAGTCAAGGGTAATTAAATATTTAAGATGGGGCAACATGCAAAGTGGTCATAAATCCAGACTCGAAGACCCCTTGACATGTTTGCTTTCGCCATGCTGCGTATAGTTCAGCAGCAGGTCGTTGAAAAGGATGCAGCACCTGAGCTACTCGCATGCCGAACCTTGCCAATATGGTAGCTTTGCGACGCAAACGTGCAACGCAAAGTCAACTTAAGCAAACGTGCAACGCAAAGTCAACTCGGACTAATCCGCAAAAATTACATGGATTCCATGTGAACGGGGGGAACCCAAGTAAAGGACCTGGCTTGCCTTGAATTCCCATTGAACTCACCTGAGTGGATTGTCCAAAGAAGTCCATCGTGACCGCTAAAAATAAACCCAATTTTAGCGCTAAAATTGAAACCCAAAAAAGTCACTCCAGTAAAGTCCAGGACCTCCGTCCGGGAGCCGAACGCCTGGAACCCGACGGAGTTGGCGGTAGGCAGAACCCATGTAGGGTGTGCGCGCTGTTCTTGCCCAAGCCACACCCTCCCCAGCCTTAACTGGCCACAAGGGACACCAGCCCAGTTTCTGACTTTGATAACCCCAACGTAGTCCAACAACACGACCCCACTTCAACCTATGCTCGAAAAGCAGGCTTTTGAAGCGCCACCTTCGACCGCCCCTGAGAGGCAAACGAAGGCACCCTCATGCAGACTGCAAAGGCCTCTGCATGATCAAATTTTGCAGCCGAGCCGTCATGCATGAGCCGTCAAGACATCAAGCAAGGCGTCAAGCAAGGCGTCAGTGACTTCCTCCTCCGCAGCAGGATGCAAAAGGGGGCAGGTCACCGTTGCAATCCGAGATGGCGCAAGGTTGCAGCACTTGGACCAAACGCACAATGCGCTTGACGGCCCCGCTTTAGAGACAGATAAGTCGCCACCGTATTCATCGGCGTACGCCGTCATACGAAAGGTGAAGGTGGGCACTGCCGCAGAGGAGGCCCTGTCCATCAACCTGCTTTGGTTGTACGGTGGTGTCACCAATGGACAACAAAGAGCAAAGGGCCAAAATTGGCTCCTTGGTGGGAGCATAAAGCGCCGGCGACTGCAAGTCAGTTACCACAGCCTCAGCGCGCAAAGACAGAGGAATCTTTTCGATAGTGAGGACTCCAAGAGCATGGACACTGACGTTGGTCTTCGAATGCAGAAGCAGCTGCACCTGTTCGACCTTGGCCACTGCGAGGCCGCGACTGTCAGGAATGACTTCCTGGAAGGTCATCTGTGGAATGGCGACATCGTTTGCGTCAACAAAAGAACCAGCAGCAATGATGAGATTAACAGGCTCCAGGTGCAGCTGGACAGGCTCAGCACGATGAGAGGTGGGCTTCTTAGAACGAGGCTGAGGGCGAAGGCCAAAAGCCGATTCAGCGCGCTGCGTGACGTGAGCCTGAAGCTCAGAGTGCTCTACCCATCCAAAGGGCTTGGACAAGGAATTGGCGGCCTGCTTCAACTGAACCCAAGGATTTGCCGCTCTCAAGGCCTGACGCAAAGCAGAAACTCCAGGCTTCTTGATCGCCAAGGTGGCCCTTGCTGAAGCCCTCTCAGGAGGAACCCCCTTGGTGGGCAAGAATTCAGCAAGCCATTGCACAATAGCCGCCTCATCGCTGGCACCCCGATCGCACATACGCTGATAGCAAATCAGAGGTTGATGCCAACGACAGACCTCAGCATCAGTGGCGGAACGCCAGATCGCCAGAACCATGCCGGCCAAGAGCAATGGTACCACAGTGGGCATCAAACGCTTGGCGCACCCAACACGGCAACGACGACCAAGCACGGGAGTGCGACCAAAGGCGGCATGAAGAAGCGAAGTAAGTCCGGCCGTAGCAACAATCAGAGGGGACTGGAGACCGTCGAAGATCCGTGCCTCACCACACCTCGTAGACAACGAGGACCCAATGCTGATCCACAGGCAGAACAGCAAGTCAGCAGCTGAAACTACGAGCGACCGCAGGAAAGAGACAGCCCCAGCAATTAGCACCTCACGTGGCTTGAGAAACGCCACAATTTTGAAGCCCGCTCTGTTTGATCAATCGCCGCATGGCCATGACCAGTGTGGAGTCATCGAGGCCAATTTCACCGCTAGACAGCAAGCCCGAGAGCTCAACCTCATCGCCAAGGAGAGGAATAGGTTGTGGGCCACGACCACGCAAAGTAGGAAGGGCACTCACCTTGCACCTTGAGTACAACCTGAATGTGCAGGGGCGCATTCCCCAGGAGAGCCTGCGAGGGAAGTAGGTCTGCCGGCCGACGAGACCAAGGTTTTAAGACCAGGACCAATCAACTTGTTGTGCGCAAGCTGCAATTCCTTGACCCGCGTGGGTCCACCACATGCCGGAAATGCGTTGCTTATCGAAAGTTCACAATGATCTGAGCCATCGATGCCAAAGCTTGCGTCGCTTCCTCGTTGGTTAGAAACGCGTTGTTCGCATTTCCCAAGGCATACGGTTTGCAGCAATGGCGGATCAAGACGGTGCAAGTCTGGAGCCACTTGCAACAAATCCCTCCAAATCCACTGATCGGATTCAGTCTTGGAGCTGCGGAACCAAGCCAAAAGCTTATACGCGAGGTCAGAGCTAAGTCCGGTCCCGACTGCCAAGACATGAGACCGCTCGAACTCAGCAAACACTGCCTCCTCGTGTGCGGAGTGGAACGCGCGGGTTGGCCGTGCGCTGGATGCACCGTTTCACCATCGTCGCTGGCACTCCAATTTTGGGCATCGCCAAAGGAAGAGTGCGAATGCAGCGTGAACTCGGCAAGGCTGGCGCCGGTGCGCCGGGAGGAAAGTCAAAGACGTTGACTACAACGTCGTCTGCCGCGTTCCACATGCGGGAATGACTGACGAGGTTGTAAGAGGCGCTGCCTGAAAGTTCAAATTCAACGCGATGCACGCACGAGAACATGTTCTGCCACATTGGCATTTCCTGTTCGGGGGCCTCCATCAACCATCATCAACCCAATGCCCGTGACATCTCTGATAAAGCCCCGGGTGCTGGGCCCAAAGTCGAGCGAAGTGCTATCGCTGAGCGCAAAAAGGAGAAGATACGACGTCATCGCACAAATGGATCCACCGCTTCTCCGATCTTGCGCCCTCAATCGCAGGGCTGTGAGCCCTTCATCGACTACGATGTCAGACAGATGGTCGAGATCAGCATCTCCAGCCAAGCGATGATGCAAATGGAGACCTGGGATAGCTCCATTCGTAGCCAGCGGGCAGAACACAACCCATTGCCACGCGGTCATCCCGTTGGTCCTGCCATATTTCGACACCAGACCCATCAGCAGCATGTAGTTCAACAAAAATCAAATGGTGGTTGCGTTCGTTCAACAAATTACGGAGGCATATACCAGCAAAGTTTGGGGCGCCTGCCAAGCCATGCATGTCATCCTAGGAAATCCTTCAACTGGTAGCGTGCCAACACAAGTCCCACCCAATCTGCCCACGTATGCTACGTCAAAAGACGGACTCCCCAAATTCTAGAGTGGTCCAAAACCGCAAGCTGAACTACAGCTGCGTGAAGCTTTCTCAGAAATGCTTCCCCACTAAATCCAGGGACACCCCCCTGTGAATGAATTGGGGTTGAGCAAAATGGGCTCAACAGTACAAAGGTCTACTCCAAACGGAATGTTCCCTCCAAAACCCTCCAAATCGGAATGGTAGGGTTTAGTTAGGATTTTGTTACATGGACTTCTTATTTTTTCCGCACCCCTCGTCAAAAGCCTTGCTTTTCGGGTTTCCTTTTTGAGGGTACCAGGGAAACCCTCTGCTTGTTTGAACACAAAGCAACGTCTACAATTGGTTCAAATGAAATAAGAACTGGATCCCCAAGCAATGCTAACCTCAGAATAATCCGGAGACCGTACGAATCAGGTGTGGTTGCCTCTCAGTAAGAAAATTATTTATTTGAGGGGTTCCTTTGATTAGTAGGGTCTTCCGGATTGATGCGAAGGTTACATTAAAGGACATTCATGGCGGTCTGGTGTTACCCCGAAAGCTTTCACCGCTGGCTGCAAAAAAAGGAACTTTGCGGAACCAGGGCTTCAGAACCTCGCAAAATGCTCATCTGGGTGTCTCATTTTTTAAGGCTACCACCTTTTTGTGCTTTGGAGGGAAACCAAAAGGAAAAAGTTCAATTCGGAGATACCTCCGATTGTTTGGAGCGCTTCCATTTGCTTGTGCAAACTAAAAGGAAAGCCGAAGCCATGGCCGAATCCCAGCCAAAAAATGACGAGCCGCCCATTTTGATGGAAGCAACCCTAACCCAGGTCGCTGTGGCGTGAGAATCACCACGGCTACTTTGTCGAGGGAATCACCCCCCCCCCCCGCGCGGACCGGACTTTCTACAGTGACCCTACTAAGTTGCTCCAAACCAGCCACTGGTTTCCAAAAAGGTCTCTCCTTTTGGGAGATTTGGTCACAAAGGCCACAGCGGCTCACAAGACCCTCGATGTCCGGGTCGGCTCTTGGGCCCCAGCGTCTGCTTGGGGCCTGTGGGGAGCTGGGCCACCAATTTCCGGCAGCAGTCGCACTTGCCGCAGGAGGACATCTCCTGGCCGTCGCCGGTCGCTTGTCGCAGTGGGCGCGCGGATGTTTCGAGGGAAACCCTTCTTGGGGTTGGTTTGGAGGGAAACCAGAACACGGGAAGTCAATACCATCTGGATCCAACTGGCGTATACGGATTGAGGATGGGATTGAACCAAGGCGAACCACGAGGAGTCACTTTTTTCACAGTGCTTTAACCAACCTGAAGCAAGGGGTTGGCCTATCCCAGCTTTTGGGCAGTCGCAAGCTCTTTTCGAGCCAAGGCGCTGCGGAAAAACACACACACACACAGACACAGACACAGACACAGACACAGACACAGACACAGACACAGAGAGACACAGACACAGAGAGACACAGAGAGACACAGAGAGACACAGAGAGACACAGAGAGACACAGAGAGACACAGAGAGACACAGAGAGACACAGAGAGACACAGAGAGACACAGAGAGACACAGAGAGACACAGACAGAGACACAGAGACACAGAGACACAGAGACACAGAGACACAGAGACACAGAGACACAGAGACACAGAGACACAGAGACACAGAGACACAGAGACACAGAGACACAGAGACACACACACAGAGACACAGAGACACAGAGACACAGAGACACAGAGACACAGAGACACAGAGACACAGAGACACAGAGACACAGAGACACAGAGACACAGAGACACAGAGACACAGAGACACAGAGACACAGAGACACAGAGACACAGAGACACAGACACAGACACAGACACAGACACAGACACAGACACAGACACACAGACACAGACAGACACAGACACACAGACAGACACAGACACACAGACACACAGACACACAGACACACAGACACACAGACACACAGACACACAGACACACAGACACACAGACACACAGACACACAGACACACAGACACACAGACACACAGACACACAGAGACACAGAGACACACACACACACTTCCTGAGTAGATCTGTCGAACAATTTGGACCGTTGTTTTCAACTGAACGTGTCTTCCGAGACAACACAAAAAACATGTTGCGGAACTTAGGGAGTTCCTGGCCGTGGTAGGAAGAGTCCCGCTTGGTTCCCACCCAAGTACGGCCATTGTGGCCTATGGCACAAAAATGGTCGAAGGCTTGCTAAGGCTTTCTTGCCGCGTCCACCACGTAGTGTGTCCCCTTATGTGGGTCTTATCACACTCCTAATTTGGTGTGACACTGAGTCGTGTTAGCCTTGAATTCTTGGAACAGAGTGTCAAAAGGCAAACCAAATCCCTAAACCTCCTTGGCCATGAAATAAACGTGCCAGGGGCAACGGCTATATTTTGTTCTGGCTCGGCCATTGTTTGCAGGCTCCAGAAGGGGCCCTCTGGTGCGCCAGCAAGTTGCCTGGATCATCTTCGAAGGTGCCCCTCTAAATGTTGACACGCACCTATCAATTGACCACGGGTTTTTAAGTAAGCATTTCCCTGGACTTTCAAAGTCCATTAATCAAATGGCCGACGTAGCAAAGTAGATCTCTTGGGAAAAAAAAAACAAACATTTTTTTGATGGTTTGGGAAGGGCCGTCATTGTTCATCATGGTCACTTGCCCCGGCAGGATCCCTTCACTTCAAGGGGAAACGCTCCCTACGAATCTGGCAAATTGATAAACCCGGGTCAACATGCGTTGCCAACAAGGGCTCAAGACTGGAGCCTCGTAGAAATACTGTATAAATGCACATGATATATACACGCATGTTCATATCCCAAGCGTAGCGGATACATGTGGGTGTGTCATTTTTTGAGGGTACCCTTGTTGTGCTTCTTTGCAAGGCGAACAAAAAGGGAAACCTTTTTGTTTTTGAAGGGGCCCTATTTTGCAGACACACCCATACACGGTAGAGCATGCCTGGAGCCAGGTTCAACGTCGAAAGCAGTACATTACTCGAGCACGCCGACTCTCCTCAGAGAAGTTCTGAACGGCGTAGGTGACCTTGGCGTCCCCGGTTTTTCATTTTTTGTGAGGGGGGTCAGATGTAAATCACCTCTTCAACACATGGATTTAAACCCAACACTCAGATATTCTGTTCGAACCTGACAAAAGAAGAGGGCTTTCGGGCCAAGAATAAAACATCATGGACTGGAGCTGACAGTAAGGAAAGAGATTCCTCATGCCCACATCCCTGTGCCAAACATGGCCCCTCAATCCACGCCTTGCCAGTTCTTTCTTTGTCTCCGAAAGAAATGGACCTCCAAACATCTCCATGACTCGCTGCTGGATCATGTGGCTGTGGGTCAAAAGTAGGTGCCCAAAATGGAACCCTAGTAAATGAAGACATGGACTACAATCTGCGGTCCCCTGGTGGCTCAATTTTGACCCATACCCAAATCATGGCTGACTCGCTGCTGGATCATGTTGCTTCAGGCCTGGCTCACTTTGCTCGCTTCGCCCTGCCCGCAATCCGCATGCATGATGCAAAGCAACATGCCTCACGCAGTGATGCGAAGGGATCTACCTTGCCCTCCTGTCGCATGGACCGCGGGCTCAAACTTTCTGTGGGACGGGAAAGCCTTGGACCCTTGGGTTGTGGTCCTTTGCTTGCAGCAGCGATTCGGGAAGTTGGAATGAACCGATTCAAGCTAAACCATCGAACTAGTGACTAGTGGTTTCCGGGGTCAGGTTCAACTGGAAATTCCGCTGAGACCAGCAAGTCTTCTTTCCAGTTGAAGAGCAAAAACTGTTCTGTGTTTGCAGCAGTGTCAGGAAGAGTGAAGTCTTTGACCACCCCTTGAGTTGTCACAAAATAGTGCAACCTCCAAAATCGCAACACCTCGTGGTTTCCCTTTAAAACAATCAGAAAGGTGTACCTTCTGTTTCTCCATGATGGACACCTGGGGTAAACCCTGTCCTTTGCGCAACTGAACTTACGTTAAAATAGTTTAATTGCTTAAGTTCCCTGGACATACAAACAGTTCCAGTGATTCATTCCACTTAAAACTAACAGGGAAAATAACAAATGGCCATTGGGTCAAAATCCAAATCGTACCCCCAGCGAACATCCAACCACCAAAGTAGGTTCTAAAATGGGTGTGCACCGAAAACCCAACCAAAATGGGATCCCAAAACGGTTGTGACAGACCCACAGCCAAATCACTACGCCAAGGAACCCCACGCACTGCCAGCGAATTTTGTCACTGAGTCCCGTACGCAGCCTACAGTGCCCACCTGCTGGCACCAGTCCAGGTTCTCACCCTTGGCGAATCCAAATCTCACCCGTGGGGAACGGAAATCTGCGTCTCTGGTGTTTGTGTGTTTGCTTTACTTGTTTTCTTTGTCTTTTTTGTATGTGGTGTCTCTGTTGTTTGTTTGCTTGCTTTGTTTGTTTGCTTGCTTGCTTGTTTGCTTGCTTTGCTTTGTATGAGTTGGTTGTTTTGGTTTGTAATTATGAGTTGGTTGCTTTGTGTTCTCGCTTCCGGGGTGGATTGGCCAAAAAGGAACCAACCTTTCTACTTCCCACGATGGTCCAAACCTAAAGTGAAAGTCCCAGGCACCGAGCTTTAGAATCAACGAAGGATAAGGCATTTGCTTCCAGTAGATTCCTGAAAACTGGGATTCCTCTGACTTCTCCATCCCAACTTGTGTCTCCTCGAAAAGGAAATCACTGTGACATGTGAAAATAAAAACTCCTATGGCCTATGGTCTGGTTCCTTTAATAGGAATCATTTAGACGTTCATTAAGGATCCCGACCAGGTGGATGACCAAACCTGTTAACCCCAAGTAAAGGAACCTGTCCTTTGACCATGGCACGAATGCGGCTATGGACTTGCCAAGATTGGTCTGTTACAACACGCAAGTGGGTTCCCCTAAAGACGACACCAGGGCAGTGGGAAAATACAATAAAAAGGGCCTCCCAAAGACTAACCCCAATATAAGAGGGGAGTCTCTTGTTTCAGAGCAGTGGTTGGAGAAACCGCGAGCGATCCCACAACCCTGGGACACACCCATTTCCGGCGCCCAGGGGAGTCCGCAACGGACCCCAGCTCCAATGCCGTCAGAGCCGCCCTTTGATAGCTGTGGCACTGCCAGTCCGCCTGGCAGCGAGTTGCGAATTCGAAGGCGCAGGCAGCGCAAATGGAACTGATCATCGAGCAAACGAAGCCACACAGAATCCAAACAGAAGCCAACATAAACACACCAACTTTTTGCGTGGATCGGTCAAAAAGAAGTCCGGACTTGTTATTTACCACTCAAATGGTTCAAACCCCTAAAACATAAAGTCCAGAAACGCGGGAAGTGAGCCAACAACACCAGGAACGAAGGCCACAGGTCCATTTTGGGTCCTTATTTTGGACCCACAGCCATATCTTGTTTCAGTGCCCCACGTTAGGGCTTGGATTCCTTTCTTCCAGAACCCTGCATCCAGGTCCCCTCATCCGGAAGAAGCTACGCAGTCAACAAATTTGCGTCTCAAATTGGGTGTTCCCTTGGGTTCTCTGTTGAAGCCTCAGCTTTACGCCGAACCGCAATACCCTGCAACCCACTTTTGGCCGGCTCCATATTGAGGGATCTGGATGCAACGGCTTCAGGTTGCAACTTTACGACCCTAGGATTCAACTCATTACCAATAGAAAACGAAAGCAGAACACATACACTCAGTTGCCCAAAGGACCAATCTTTTGGAACCTCGACTAAATATGAACCAACTCAGGCAAACCAAAAGGTTAGAGGCTAGCTTTGTGCAAGAGTGTACATATGTGGAGTGGTTCTGCCTCCAGAAGGCGGGCTCCTTTTGGTTTCCTTGTATCGTCCAAAAAGATGTCCGATTCCTACTTTGGCAAATATTTCTGCAACTGGGTGGTCTCCAAATTGTTCACCTTTACTCATACCATTTCCTGTCTCAGTTGCCCAGTGACCATGGTAGAAATAGGGAACGCTCTTGCGGGTCAATTCCATGTTCGGGGCTTCACTAAATTAAACCTAAAAAAACCATACAAGGTGGAATCCACTAAAGTTATGATTGGATGAGGGCTTCTGCGAAGTTCGCAACCAAACAAGGACACAGGGTCCCCCTAAACTTAGGGTTACTTTCTCAGATGAACTAAGGGGGACCCCAGCTTGCCATGGTTTTTGGAAGAACTGCTTTTCTTTGATGGGGTCACTGGATTTTCCCTTGAACAGTTGCAATTTGCTGGTGGGTTCCATTGAAACTGCCACTCTTCGAGGTTCCGAAAAAAAGCCAGGGTTGTAGAAGAAGCTTCTTTTCTGGGATTGTTGGGTTCTATGCTACTTTTGTTCAAGGCAGAACTTCTCTAGGTGGAATTAATCCGCTGAACCCCGAGCCATGGCGTTGACTCCCGCCTCATCGGAGGAGGGCGGCGGGCACGGTGGCGGCTCCGGCGTGCAGAGATGAGAGATCCAAACGTCCTCGTTGCCCGGATGGATCCGACGATCGAAAGCAAAGCAGGGGCAAATGCCTCGGCCAAACGGGATCCGACACGGAACCAAAAAGCGGGCCCCACGTTGTGCGGGAAAATGAGGAGTCAGTTCAATGAAAAAAAGGAGCTGTTTGGGGAGTTGAGATTACTTGGCTCCAAACCCCCATTTTAGGCTAGGCAAGGAGCCCATCTTCTGTCTCCAGGGTTGGCTCGTTCGGAAGAACACTGGGCCGTTTTCATAGGGGGTTGTTCCCCTGGGTGCTTGATTTCCCACACCCAAAATCCCTCTATGGAAAAAAAGTGGGGCTTTTTCAACTGCGGATTCATAAACCTATTCATTTGGGGGGTGGTCAGCCTAGAAGAGCGTGACAACCAGATTACATCAAGCAAATTCAACACCCCGATCAAAGCCGATAATTTCATTCCAGGGTTTCCTGCAGTAGAAAAATCACCCAACCACCGCGAAAGCGGAGAACTCACAAGACCTCACAAGACTTGGCAATTCGACTCTACGGAGCCTTAGGGTATCATGCATACCCCTCCCAGTGGATCCCAGCTACCAGTATAGCAGGTAACCATACACTTTCCATTTGGATTTTAAAGGGTTCCCAAAGAAACCGACGGGCAAATGGTATCACTGGGGGTGTCAAAAGAAAGGGCCCAATTTTAGATTGTGAAATGGTGGTTACATCAACTCCCTTTGTCTTAATTTTGAATCGGCAAAACCTTTTGAAACACACATTGGCGCCTGTCCGAAAGTTTTATCTGGCTTCTGACCCTGGTTCGGGGGGTGGCAATCTCAAACATTCGCATCCGCAAGCAGTGGAACCTAAACAACTGTTGGAGACAATCCGGGCCCTCAACCAAACGCATCTAATGTTGACCCCAGATGAATCAACCCCAGTTTATTAATAGAGGGTGCTCCCCTCCAGAAGTGATGATTCCCCACTAAACCCAGGGACACCCCCTATCAATAAACTGGGGTTGAGTAAACAGTAGTCCTGAACGAGACACTCTTCCGATCACCCTACCGCGAAGTGAAGCCCAGGTTCTGTGGCAAAGTCAGCGCCTGTGGCAACACTCTGATGTTTGGACCACCGGCCGCGTTCCATCATCCACCTGGCACACCACTCGTGCGATGGGCAGGCCCCTTCATAGCTCCATCAGAATCTTGTCCAAAGGTATTTCACAAAACGCCCGTTGAACCATGAAATATCCCATCGAGCTCTTTGAATAACCACACAAATCCAAGCGCGGACTTGCAAGCCCCACAAATGGCCAGCTTGGCCCTTGCACACACCCACCAGTATATGGAAGTTAACATCAGCCAACAGTCAAATGGTCGCCCAACACTATTGTGACTCTCAGATTGGGCAGGAACCACCTTTTTTCATCATTCCCCACCTACTGTCCGGGGAAAACAAAAAAAGAAACAAAAAAAGTGGTGGTATCCCCCACAGCAACCCCCACAAACCTTCTGGAACGGAGCCGCTCCGAACTCCAAATCTGGGCGACAGCTTCCAGGCGAGGCGGACAAAAACCACGAGCTTTGTTCAATCCACATGCAAAAGCTTAGCCATAGGCTGACTCTGGAGTACCTCAAAGCATGGCGTGAAATTCATTGTTGCCATGTACGCGTTGCCATGGAAGCCACCAAGGAAATGGTCCCTTTCGGCAAATCGTCTTGCAGGACCCCGAGACCAGGTTTCACAGTGGACCGGAGGGTTGCAATCCTTTGGGTGGACACCAGTTTTGGGGATTTAGGTCCAACCATTTCGGAGGGGTGCTCCATCACTGATATTTCGCTCCATATCTTGTCGACACCATTTTTCTTTAATAGGGGCCCCACATAATATTTGTATGATATGTATGGGAATGCCGGCACCACCTCTGGCAGAAACATCCTACAGCGAAAACCTACTGCTTCAAATCCCAGGGATAAAGCCATGGGGGATATGCTGGTTCCAGCCACCACACATTTATTTAAAGCCAAGAGCTCTGCTTGCCACCAAGATATATTTTTGGAGAAATCCAACAAGTGCACCGCCACTCGTGCTAAACAGCAAAACCCAGCAATCAATAAACAACAACTCTACAATATGTCCAAAACCAGACATCAGAAGTAGAGGACCTACATCGCTTTCCCTCGTTTCGGCCCCCTGAATCGGTGGAATCGCTCACGCCGCCTGCGGCTGGCTTCGGCGCCAGACATGAAGGGCTCCACTTGGAAGGACTTGCCTCGACTGGGTCGCCTTTAGCCTTTGGGAAACCCTATTTCACTATGGTCTTGGCAACTGTTGGTGAGCAGTCTACAAACGCTCTTTTCTACTGGGGCGCAGCCGATACAGCTCAAGGCCTGTCAAGACAATCCAGATCAACCCAAGACTCTTAAGTGGTTTCCTCAGCCCCCAAAATTATCTTTGGGTTGACCGTGGATTTCTTCCTATGGTCGCCCTGACGACCAGATGCGAGGTGATCTGCTTCAGCTTCTATTCGAAGCCGGCAGTTCCTCAGCAAAGCAAACATTGGCTCCTCATGAGCGCCGATCATCTTCGTCAGCATGTCTGCCGGGTTGAAGTTGTGGGGCAGCCACCTGATCCTGCCCTGCATCTTCGCGAGGCTCTCCTTGATCACTGCGATCTCGAGAGCGCTGCGGTCGTCTTCTCCCTGCGCCTGCTCTGAGTGTGTGGCGTCGTACACCGACTTGGCGTCGATGATGGCCACCAGGTTCGGGTCAGCGAACCTTGGGTTCTCCGAGGCAATGACCGTGGGGGTCCCGTGAAGACCGCCGTCATCGTCACGTTCAGCGTGCTTTCGAGGGCTGTACCTTGACCACCTCAGAGACTCCAGCATTGCTACCTGCTTCTCCATGGCGCCCAATGCGGTTGCCATGGAAATTGCTTCGCACAGCATGGTCGATCCAGCTTTCCTCCGCAATCTCCGAGAGCGCCATGACATCAAGGAGATAGGTGCAGAGGCTCCCTGACTCAAGGTGTCATCGGTGATGCCCTGCAACCATCCATGCTGCGGCTTCTGCTTGCCTGACGGGTCATAGGAGCTATCCGCGATCAAGATGTGGCGGATCTTGTCCTCGGGGATGCTGAAAATGCGGAGCACGACATTGTGGCCCTTGATCTTGTTCACCACTCTATTCGCCTCCAACGCATTCTCGGCAGTGGGGTTTGGGAAGCATCCGGCAAGGATGCTCGCGGCTGCTGAAGCGTCAGGTCTGCCCTCACGGGCAATCCAGTTTATGGACGCTATTGTCCCCCGCAGCTGCGTCTCCTCGTTGGCTGTCAACGGAACCTCGCTGGCGTTCTTCTTCAGCGTCTTGTTCTCCAGGATCACCTGCTTGAGGCGGTTCTGGACGTAGTCCTGCATGGAGTGAGTGAATGAGCAGTCTTGCTCCTGTCTGATGCGACGTCCCGCGTAGCCCGTGCCGAGGTCCTCCGACTGCAGTTCCACCGCCTTGCCGAAGCGCAACTTCTCCTCGAGCACTTTCATACGCCGTCGATGTTCTTCATCGCCGGCCTCCAGGACGTCGTCCACTTCAATCACGATGGCTCCTCGAGTGGGAACCTGTTCACCTCGCTCTTCTGCATCCAGGGTCAACACGCATCGGTCGTACGGATTGATGCGGTACCCAAGCTCCTTCACCAACACCTCGAGGAATGAGCGTCTCCACCATGCGGGTCCTGAGACCAGCCCATAGACTTCCGTGTTGAGCATGATCAACTGGTCGTCGCTGTAGCCGCTGAAGGCTTCGTCCTTGGGCATGGTGCACGCCAATCGTTTCTTCCTCGTGGTTGGCATTGACTGCAAGAAGGCTGTTTTCGCGTCCTTCACTCTGGCTCCCCATTTTCGTGATGCTGCTAGCTGGAAGAAAAGGTACAGCGATGAGGTTATCGGTGTGGGGGCCGATCTCTCAATCTCGTGGATCTGAGGGTCCTGCCATCCGACAACGCACCAGCGCGACTTCGCTGCCAGGCCCTCGTGCTTGGCGGGGTCGAAGTTGGCGTTGCCGTACTCCTCCGGCAGCACTGCAAACTTGCCAGAGGGTTTCCACCGATCCACGAACCTGGATTCCAACACACCTTCCGGGTAGTTCCTGCGGAACTCCTCCGACTCCTTCTTGGAGAGGATGGTGATGGACTTCGTGTCGAGCAGGGACTGGAGTTCCTTTGCTCGGGCGCCTCTGAAGATTTTCTTGTGTTCGTTCCCGAGCTGGTTGAAGGTGACCTGACCAGGGGATGTCTTGGCCTTGGCGAGGTACATGCACCGGTCCCGATGGCTGTAGCTCGCCTCCGAGTTCGCGATGTCGAACGTCTCCTTGCCCTTGGGGGTGATTCCCGAAGTTCCCATCCGCTGGTTGGTCCACCACGCTGCTCCGTCCTTGCCGTGCTCAACCTCCTCGAAGTCCACCGCCTGCATGAAGAATGATCTTGCCGGTGGGGTAGGCCACGCTGGAGTAGCTCCATCGAAGGGATAAGGCATGGCTCTTGATTCCGGTGGAGCTCGTTGAGGTCCGTAAGGAATGCTGGTTGTTCCGCCACTGCCTTCGTCCACCACCACGGTAGATCTTCTGCTCATAACTGGCGTAGTTGGTCTGCTGGTAGGTCGTGATGAGGACGGCGGTCGGGTGCTCTCTCGATCTCCGGCCTCGACCTCCATGTCTTCCGCTGTTGGTTGAGGTGCGTGAGGTTGGTTCTCGGCCTCCACGTTGGCATGATCTAACTCATCTCCGTCTACGTTGTTATCCACCGGTGCTGGTAGTGCTTGAGTTTCTTGGACTGGCTGTTGTGACTCTTCGGGAGCAGGGACGTTTTCTATGGCCTCGATGGGCATCTCCAATTGCCGTTGGTCACCGGGGCCACCTTCCTGCTCGATGTCGTGATAGTGTTTCACCTTGCCAGTGTGAATGTCCTTAATCATCTCCTGCGAGAGCTCCTGAATGAGTTCAGCACCAAGATGCTCTTCCGCAGTAGCCGGACGCACTTGTTCACGAGAGGCTTTCCCCAAATGTCCTCTCAGGCTGATCCACAGCGAGTTGCCGTTGGGGCTCTCCGCGAGGATGATTCCGGGTCCGCTCCAGCCGTTGCACTTGTCCGTGTCTCGCCAGACGTAGACCCAGTCGCCGATGTTCAGCTTCTTCGCGTCGGAGATCCGCGTCCTTTTTCGCACAGCAGAGCTGACCATCTCGGCGTCCTTGTTTCTCATCCAGGCTTGGCTTGCAGCGTCTCTGATTTCCCACGCTCTCTTGACGGGGCCACTTGCTCCCTGGTGCACCAGCTCGGAGTCCAACAGGTCATCGGATGCCAGGGATGCCGGCAATCTCGGGTTGTAGCCGAACACTCTCTGATACGGGCTGAACCCGCTCCGGTTGTAGTACCTGTTGCGGTTGATCTGCACTTCTCGCACGCATTGATCGAACTCGCTCTTGCTGGTCGCCTGGATCTTCTGCAAGGTGAGGGACAGCTTCTCCTTGAACAAGCCTCCAGCCTTTTCGGTTCTCCCATTCTGCCATGGGGCCCGGGCGTCAATCACATGGATCATGAGGCCCATGTCTGACAATCTGCCAAGGAACTCCTGGGAGGTGTACTCGGTTCCCTGGTCGATGACCAGGACACCGGGTGGTCCATAGTGGGTCAGCCAGGTCCTGCAGAAGGTCTCAAACGTGTCGAAGGCTGTCTTCTGGGGCATCTCCTCCACGATCTGCAGACCGGATCCCCAACACAAGATGTTCAGGAAGTTCAAGGTCACCTCCTGGAAGGGGTAGAAGAAGGTGTCGATGCCGACCACCTGGTTGAACTCCATCTGTCGCACCAGATGACCGGGTCGTGGAAGTGTGGGTTTCTGTCGGGCCTCACACAGCGGGCAGTTGAAGTAGCGCTTTGCCCAGTTGATCACCTCTTCCTTGGCGTTGGCATGCCTAAGGGCACGCACGAAGGCTTGTCGGTCTGGGTGTCCGAGGTTTCGATGTAGACGGTAGAGTTCTCGTCGGAGGTCTGGTGCCAGAGACCATTGTCCGGTCTCTGCTTTCTGCCAAGTGTCGATCTTGTCGGCGGCCTTCTGAATGTTCTCGCCCTCGCCGATGGGGACCAGTTGACGCGATGCGCTTTGCATCACAGGGTCGGTTTCCACATCGTCATCAATTGCTGGTCGAGCAAGAGGTCGCGAAGCGGCCACCGTAGGCGATGATGAATCTGCGCCTCCCAAAATTCTGTGTGATGGAAAGCAATGTAGCAAATAGACCTCCAGTTCGTCCTGAAACTCGGCCTCGTTCTGGATGAACGTGGCCAAGACGGAAGCCAATCGATTGGCCTCGTTGTCTGCTTTCTGCTGATGCCACGTTGAAAGTGCTGCGATTGCTTGTGATGGTAGTTCGTGAGGAGGGTTGACCTGGGCGTAGACACCGAGGTGCTGCAAATGACGTCGTAGTCCTTTGAGGATGGCCTTGACGAAGGCGTCGGTGTAGACCGCAGTAGGTCCAGCCCGTCCTCCAATGAGAGGTTGATGCACTTCATGGCCTGGGCAACGTTTGGCCAGCAATTTGACCAATGGCCACACGTTGGTCAGCAGTCGTGTCGGTTTCTTCGCGGGAAGGTTCTCCCTCGTGGTGGTCAGCTGAAAGGCGCACATGTCCAGATGGATGCAAAACACGGTGGGTCTCTGCATCAGCCTTTGAGCCCTCTCCGACCGCCAGGATGATGCTCCCCGCGGGTGTTCCAGTAGGAACCCGCGACGGTTGTCATCTTGGTACTCCGCGATGCTGAGAGCGAAGTCCCAGTGTAGATCTCCTTCTTCTCGCTCAGCAATCACCGTCTCGGGGTCCCTGCGGTAGTTGCTCAACTGTCTGAAAAGGGAGAAGCTTGTGCATGGCGGCGACAGCGTGATCAGCGCAGGCTTCAGCTCCTTGACTTGCCTCCGAGTGTCTGCCCGACACTGGGGATCACAGAAGTTGTAGCCGGTGGTGAGGTCCAAAGCACCTCCAATCCTCCATTGACCGTTCTGTGACCTCGCCATCTTGGTCACTCGCGGAGGGCTGTAGATCTCCATAATGTCGACGCCGAACTCGCCCAGCAGGTTGTGGGTGCTGGTGTAGACTAGCTTCTTGATCTCCTTGGTGATGTTCCTAGGCACGCTTCTCCATTCCTGGTCCTCTAGTGACCATGCGGCATTGCTCGTAGTACATGGGAATATCCAGTAGGCCTCATAACAGGTGGAGTCCGTGATCTTGCCGTAGTCCTCGTTCTCGAAGTAGTGATGGCTCCACCTCGGCCTTGTCGAATTCGTTTCGTGCAGCAAAAAGAGCTCGGTTGGCCTCCCGAGCAATGGCAAAATCGTCGCTGGCACTGTGCTTCCAGCGCAAAAGCCTTGCGTAGTGCATGAGCAAAGCATCACAAAGGCCAACCGTGACATCAGACCGAACCGATTTCGCAGCTCGGCTGATAGCTGGTTGGAGTGAAAAATCCTCCGAGTAAGGCTGGGGTGCCTCACTCCTGCTTGGCCGGTGCTGGGTCCACCATCTCCATGTCTCCCAGGGTGTCCGAGTCCGTGTTCAGCTCGTAGATCTCGGTGTCCACGGCGCTCTTCCTTGTGGGAGTCTTTGAGCGGCGGCATGGAAGAACTCCTGTCAGAGTTCGATTCTTCGATCGGCAATTTCCCTTGCCGTTGTTCTTCTCCGTGATCGTGCCGTCCGGACCCGCATTCGCGTTCTCGGTGTCCCGGTTGAACTGGTCCTCGAGCATCGCCGTCGCCTGGTTCTTGATCTCCGTGGCCAGGATGCTCCCCTGGGACTTTGGGACGTTGTCGCTCTCCTTGGTGGTGACCTTGACCAGTTTGTTCATGTCCGTGCGATAGCGAGGCGGTGGGAGATACTCCGGGTAGGAGCCCTTGAGCGGCTTCTCGACCACCAGATGGCTGCTGCTGCTGCTCCCGGCAGTTGTCTCCTCCAACTGATTCCTCTCCCAGCGCGAACCGCACTGCAGGCATGTCCACCAGAAGTAGCCTCGACCTGCTCGGTGACGTAGGTACTCCTGAACGTGAGGACAGACATCCGGCTCGTGGACCCAATTCTTCTGGGCTTTGGAGCGCGTGAGGGGCTTGCCGATGCCCTGCCGAACCACTTGCTGCGAGACGTTCTTCGTGGTCTGCTTCTTCATGGTCGTCTGACTCACGGCTCCCAACTCTTCCTCCACCTTTCTTGACTTCACCAGGTAGTCCACCACCAGCTGATCGGTGGCTGCCTTGATCAGGGTGAAGATCGCGAGGGTCATCCTTCGCCAAGCATTTTTCGCCCTTTGCGGATTCGGCTCCTTGGGGACGGTCGGATCCTTGGCATGGACCATCTTGTTGATGCGGTCCTTCAGCGATGCCATGGCCGACCACGAATTGTCGAGCTTGATTGAATAGCCACTTGAGCATGGGAAGTGGCTGCGGCGGTACATAGAGATCATGACCCGCACCGTGATCGCTCGGTCCAAACTGGCTTCCATTCTCAGAGATGTCAAAATGAGCAGCCTCTGATTGTTGGTGACCGGTTTTCCTGGGGTGCGCGTCTGGCTGTCGGTTCCGACCGCTTCGTGATGGCGGTTGGTAGCTAGAAAAAGCGCTTCCCCGGGCATAAGGTCCATTCGGTCCCCAGGGCCCATCAGCGCCAAAATCATCACCAGCGGGAGCACTTGCATCGCCTCCCAAAAAAACGTTGGCGTTGATGCCGTTCTGGTAAAAGGTGACACTGCCGTGCCAGGGCTGCTGAAGCTCTCTATGGGCGTGCTGCGTCTGCCAGTCGTCATCGATGGTGATCTCGCTGCCGTCATCGAACACGACATGTGATGTGCGGCGGCGAGTGATGTGCTTCGGAGGCAGTCCACTGCAATCCGCGGGCACAATCATGGGCAGGCGCCCGCCAGGTAGAGCTTGCACAAAAACTTTATCATCTGCTCGTTGAAGCCACACTGACACCATAGAGACCGTCGCCGATGAAGTGTGGGATGGAAGCACAAATGGGTCCAGGTCGGGGTTCTTTCGCATCTCGGTTGGCAAATTCCAACCGTCGGGATGGTACTGCAAAATGTCGATGGCGCGATGTCCGGTGGGCAATCTGAGCATCTCAACGGTGTTGCCGCCAATAACGCACTCGCTCTTCTGGAAGTCGATGATGGTGTCCATCGTCTCCAGGAAACTCACCGGCAGCAGGGGGGGTGTCTCAAACTCCCCGGTGTCCTTCAGCACCGTAAACCTGAGGATGCAGTTATGGCCAGCAACGCCAATAGGCACATCCATCATCGATTGCACCACAGCTGCTCCGCCAATGCCTCCAGCGCCAGGAAGTTCCACACCAGTCGCTGGAATGGCTCGCAATCCCATGGCCCGAAGAGAGCCATGCAACCTGTTCATCGCGTTCGATCCGATCACAGCGTCCTCGGCGGCGGTGTCCACCAAAGCCTCGCTCGGCCTGCATCGAACTCCTGCAAATACAGCGAGTCGCCTAGGCTGATGGTAGTGCATGAAGACTGCAGGGGCATTGGAAGGGTGGGCACCAAAGACGAAGGTCCGCTTGGTCTTGTCGGAGAAACCTTTCGATGAGCTTGTAGTGGATGAAGTCTTCAAAGGGCAATCTCTGGCGAAATGTCCCATCTCGTTGCAGTTGAAGCACCGGGTGCGGTTCTGCAGGTCGCCCATGCTGCCCTTGAAGCCTCCGTCATCTGACTTCCCCTTCCGGCTGAACTTGGATTTGCCGCCCTTGTTCCATTTTCCCTTTTGGAAGGTTCTCTTTCCTCCAAAGGGCCGGTTGTAGTTGTCGCGCTTGGTGTAGCCGCGCTCGTTCCTCCGCCGTTGCAACTCCTTTCTCACATCTCGGTAGGCCGAGTGGTAGGCTTGGATGTAGTTCGCCTCGGTCTCCGAGTACTCTCGATCCTCCATGTACATCAGGGGGTTGCCCTCGTCATCCATGAGAGATTCTTCCTCCGCGTCCTCGTTCTCATCCTCCTCGAAGTAGGACTGATCGTCCTCCATGTGGTCGTCCGCATTAGCGTGCTCGGGGCTCGCGAAGTAGGCTCCTCGAGGTCGTCCACCAGCGTTGTCAGGTCGAGCAAGTGCCTCCGGCCTGTCCAACGGTCTGAGCATGTTGGCCACCTCATCAAAGGTCCGCATCATCGGTCCTTTCAGACTAACGAGTTCCCTCTGGAGCTCGTTGAGGTTGGCCTGCTTCAAGAGGATCCGCCCGCAAAGCCTGTCGCTGACATGTTCCCGAGGTGGGATTCCATCTCCTGTCGAGCCAGCTCCTTCGTTGCCACGAAGGATGAAAATGATTCACCTCGTCCGCGCTCTCCTTCGAATAGGAACTTGTCGACGGCCTGCGGGCCTGTGGCTTCCAAGAAGGGGCCGTACTTCTCCAAAAGCTTCGAGAGGATCGCCGAGTAGCCCTGTGCGGAGATCAGGATGTCCGTGGGCACGGTGTCGGCGATACGCCTGGGCTGAGAGCCCTCCGGAAAGCTCTGCAAGAGCTTGATGCCTCTCTTGTCCTGCGGGATCTGGCTCTCATGCTCCCACAGCGCCAAGAGTTTCAACCATGAACGGAGCGTGGTCGTAGCTCCATTCCAGCAAGGAATCGGCCTCTTTTCACCGGAGAGGGCCTGACTCAGCGCCTGGGCTATCAGCGCGTCTCCCGACAGTCGTCCTTGAGGATGAGCAGCATGACCTCCCGGCAGGGAAGGTTTTCCCAGCATGTCCATTGCAGAATGAACTACTCGTTGAGGACTTCCAGAAAGGCCAGAGCCTATGGCTGAGGCAAAGGTAGCTGCGTTCATCTGGGTGCCGGGGTCCACGTTCGTGGCGGGCAAAGGATTCGCATTGGGGCAAGGGGTGTTCAAGCTGAAGGGCAAGTTCTGGGTGTTCGCGCCGAAGGGCAAGTTCTGGGCATTCATGCCGGTGTGCACGTTCGGGGCGTTCACGCCAAAGGTCATGTTCTGGGCGTTCATGCCGTAGAGCAAGTTCGGCGTGTTCAAGCCGAAGTTCGCGCTCTGGGCATTCATGCCGAAGTTCTGATTCTGGGCACTCGTGCCGAAGTTCTGGTTCTGGGCACTCGTGCCGTCGGCGGTGTGCTGCATGTGGTGCGCATTGGGCGTCGGTCCTGAGGAAGGTCCAAAGGAAAGTGGTGGCCCCGCCGTGCTCAGTCCAGGTGGTGGACCGAGTCCGGCCGTTGTCGCCGCGGGTGTTCTCGCGGATGCGTCACTGCGGCCTTGGTTCCGCAGGTAGTCCAACCATGGGTCGGATGGCGAGGCCATCGGTAAGGCTCCGCTCACCACTGTTGGTGAGCAGTCTACAAACGCTCTTTTCTACTGGGGCGCAGCCGATACAGCTCAAGGCCTGTCAAGACAATCCAGATCAACCCAAGACTCTTAAGTGGTTTCCTCACAACGTTTCCAGGGTAAGGAGACTTGGCCAAAATGAAAACCTTCAAACCGCAATCCCAATTCGAAACCCTTCAAATTGGAACCCTGAAACCACATTGACATTATGATGCTCCTTGTTGTGAGTTACATGGTGGTTTCAGGTCTATCCGGGCACCTGGAAAGGCACTCATTCTGACTTCCATGGATTGTCCAAAAGAAGTCGCCTAAATTTTACATACTCTTGTGGGACGTCAACTTGTTGGTGGGTGTTTGGCCAATTTTCGAAAAGTAGATCATTCTTCCCCTTTTGCTGGTTCCTATGGGGAAAACAAAAAACATAACAGAGTCAAGTCAAACTCACAGAAGTTTGGTGACACGGAGTTGCGGTGCATGGAAGAACTCTTGCATCACTTTTGAAACAGATCCATGCCATCTTGCCCCGCGCCCCCTACTTAACATTGCAAGATTTAGGCAATTGACAACGTATGGGCTGTTTTGCCCGTCGTAACTCAATGTTAAGCAGGGGGCGCGGGGTGGCAAACATGTAGTCTTACAAACTCATAGACTTCTTCCATCAACAGTGTGTCCTTGTCGGTTCCGGCGCGGCTCCGGGCTCGGTACCCTTTTGAGGCGTTGAAGGGAAGCCAAAGGAAACCATGTGACAAATAAGCAGATTCACCCACAAGGGTGATGTGTTGAAAGGCCATCCTGAGTTGTTTTTTTTTGTTTCGGGGGGGGTTGGAGAACTAAGCATCCTCTTTTGCAGATCCCTGCATTGTTCAAAGCATGAATACGTCCAACATTTTGGGGAATTCATTTCATTGGGATTTGTTCCGTGGCCGGGGGAAACCCACCCTTTGTGGGTTGACCAATCCGGGGTCAGTAGGAGCCGAGAAGAGCGCCCGATGATTTCCCGATTGAAACATCACCCCACTTAAAGGAAACTCACTATAAATGGGCCCAACAGGTAATGTGACAGGAACATATGGATTTGTGCATGTGTACTTCTGTGATTGAGGATATGCTGTGTGGGATGGGTTAAGGACACAGTGTCTCAACTTTTCCGGCACCCCCCCCCAAAAAAAAAGTCCCATCGTGGCACCCGGACGTATCCGAAACCCGAAGAAACCGAAACCGCATCCACCGTCGTCGAAACCGCGGTGCTGCGCTTGTCGAAGAGGGGCAGGCCATAGTGCAGCTTTCGGCTGGGATGGAGGCCATAGGACTTCAGCCACCCCACCTCCGGCGCAAACTTCACCTCGCGCGCATGCGACAAGCGGCGGAGGCCAGCGGGGAGTCATCACCTAAAGTGGATGCGTATATACATATGATTACATAGATAAACAAGTAAATGAATAGTTCAATGAATAACTAAATGAATAAATAATCAATAAATAAACCGCTTAAGACATAACTACATAACTAAATGCATACATGAATGAATAAAGAGCAAACAACATCAAATACCAAGTGATAGAAAACTTATACGTATATTGTAGTTGTACATATGTTTGTCTCTTACGCCTCCGCACCAGTTTTTGGATCCCTTAGGGGCGAACATTTTTTTCAAGGGTCCTCAGCATTACGTTTAGGGGGTGAAGGTGGGTCCACTCAAGTGGCAAGGCAGTTTGAGGGACCTGTTCTCAAAACTACGTCTGGGTACCGGTGAGCTTCCTTCAAACCATTGAGAAGGCATTGTTAAGGATGTCACTTTTGCGGACCTAGCACAGCAAAGGAATATGAGGCGGAAATGATGTTGTGTATTGTTTATCTAGGCAGGTCAATTATGTGGATTATATTGCGGCCTATTCGCTAGAGAAAAACAGGGAACAACGCACTTTGAGCAACTAGAGTTGCAAAACAAAGCCTTCATCCAAGCAGATGCTCCAAGAACCCTCTGAGGATGCCTTTCAAGCATCACAGGGTGAAGAAAATTTGCAAGGTGTTTGGACAATCCCCCCCCTCTTAACGGGGAAAAGGGTGGGGGGTCCCCAAATTCCATGCTCCATTCTTCCAACCACCAAAGGGACACCGAAACTATAAATGGAGATCTCAGGGCGTCGAACCCTCCTCCAATTCCATTTTTCAGGGTAGGCCTACTTGGACCCATTGGCCGTATTCTCCCCTTTTCGCAGGCCTTCACGAAAGTGTCTGTGGTGAAGTTGGCGGCCCAGGTGAAATGCTCCACCTTCTGCATGGACAGATCTTTTGCCTCGCCCCACTGGTTGAAGTCCCCACGCCTCGGGGGAAAAAAAAACGACCGCACAAAGTTCCAAAGCGAAGACTTCTGACGAGTGAAGGTTTTAAACAACAGAAAATGCAACAACGGGAGTCGGATCACTTGCTCAGTTCGTGGCTGTCTCTTGCAAGCTACACTTTTTGTTTAATCCCTCTGCTGTTCAAGCAAGTTTTGATTACCGTAAAGTTTGGTGGCCCGGTTTCCAACAAGGCCACGAAATGCCACGATTCATTCAGAGACTAATTGACCGATAGCACAAGGATTCATGCCAGGGGCTCACAACTTGGCTGAGAACGATCCGCACAGGCAAGGAAAATCATCCGGTTGTCAGCAATGACTATAATGCACACACCTGAATGAATCCCCAAGACGCCTTGACTGACCATGTGTTTTGCCCCAGGGAGCTCGCTACAATTAGTGACATATTATGTATACATTCACATAGTAAACAAATATCATGTAACCACAGGTTGGAGCCACGAGGGGCTCCAGTGTTGACCACGGCATTGTGGATACTAAGCCCTTCTGGCTGTTGCACGAAACCTCTTCGTTTGCTCGTTGTGTGTGGTATAATGGATATACACATTCTTGCTCATTTGCGATCCGTCCCACAAAAGCCAGCCAATTGTGGCACCCAAGTGCGCTTAGAGGCTAGTGAAAAGTAGCCAGCCTAGGCAAAGCAATGGCCAGCCGAATTGTCTTTTGATGGATCACACAAGCTTTGGAGGGGGTTTAGGGTCCCTGAAAATTGCAGCAATCACTTCGCAAAGGATAAAAGGATAAACCCTTTTAGTCTCCGATCTTGACAAAGACACTCAGAGACGGTGATTTTGGGAGACAACTGCGAAAGGGCCCTGAAGTACCGGCTTACCAAAACAACATTTATTTATGGCCACGTGTAATTGGCAGTACTCCTGATTAAGATGAAAGGTCTCTAAATGGTGAAGATTAAGATGGAATTCCTACATGCACTAAACACAATCACTCTCAGGGATCCCTTCCTCCAATTGCTGAGTCCCCAGGAAGAGAACCACTATTTTCAGTAGTGACAGAACTACTTGAAAAGCAACAGGAAAACATAAAAACAAACAAACACGTATACAAGTGGATGGAATTCAGGGACCCCTTTTGGCCCTCAGACCGCGCAGCTGAGTTGCAAGTGCATGTGCCGATGCCAGCTGCTGTGGCACCGCTGCAAGGGCTGCACCATGCAATCTCCTGGCGAATGGACCGGAGCGGCGTTTCTGTGCTGAGCCCAGAGCCTCTGAGTGTGGAGGGTAACTACCTTTTTGTGGGGGAACCAAAAAACACACTACAGGATTGTCTTTTTTTGGGGCCAGGAAGGTAAACACATTTTTGGGGAATCAACATGAAAACCGCTAGTTTTAAAATCCCCTGAAAAGGACACACCTTAATGGGTGGTTCGGATTTGGATTTGGATTTGAACCCCCGGTGCTTGTAGAGGGCTGAAGGGAAGCCACCCCCCAAACCACCAAACCACAAATCCAAACCACCAATTAGCGGGAAGCTGAGAATGAGTTGCAATAACAAAACGATATGTTTGTGCTTTACAGGATATTTGCCAAACACCACCAAAAACACAGAATCCAACAATTCTTGTAGCTGCCTTCTTGGATAGTGGCTCCTGCCCTCGGTTGTATTATACCTTCTGCTCTCCAAGTGGAGGCTACGCACCCCTCCTTGAATGCCGAAACAGGATGCTAAACCTTAGTCAGTGTGAGCACATTTTGGGGCCACTCAACACATGGGAACCCAAAAAAGGACCAAAAGGTCGATTCGCTTGGGGCGAGTGAGGCTCAAAAGACCTGAGGCAAATCAGATTCGGACATTTTACCTGAAACAAGGGCATCCACTGTTGCCTTTCCCTTTGGTGCCATGTTCAATTGTTTCATGCCCCCGAGAAATGTCCAATGGTCCAAAGGTAGGATGCTACTGCAACCTGTTGCAGCAACGCTTGGCATGGCAGATCAACGATTGGAGTGCGTTGGGGGATCCACCCCAAAGGGCGCCCACCCCAAGAGGACAATCCCTTTCAATTGGCCCAACTGGTGATGCTTCAAACGGCCCAAAGGGCGACGTGTAGGGAGTCTCTGTGTGTGTGGATGAGCTAATATGATGAACTGTCCAAAAGCTCAGAGGTAGATTGGTCAAAAGGGCGCCTGAATGACGCTTCCGACTTGCTTCCGTAAAACAACTTTGGCCTCGCGTCCGCGTTGTCATTAAAATTGGTGTGCCAGGACCACCCCTCAGTCAGCTTGCAACTTGGTCAATGCTCAACCCCAAGCTTCTTCATCTTCTCCCGAGAAACGTCAAGCTCCCCACGATAAACAAAAACACCACTTGTCGCAAACCACAAAAAAGTAAGAATGGAATGCCACCCAACCAAAGCGGGAGAACACCGAAAAGGGGGGAGACTTGGGTTCTACCGATATGGTTTTATCGGTTCATATTAGGCCTTACCATGACGCCTTTGGGGTCCAGACCACCACCCACAGCCCTCCTGATTTGGCCGAGCTCAACCCCTATGGGTCCATTCACCCTTTCGGGTAACCAGGAAAGACCAAGAAAAAGCCTAGAGGCAATATCCTTACTCACCGTAGGTAGCTGAATCCAGGTGAAAGTATTTCCCTTTTTCTGATTCTCTTGCATATGTTCCCGTTAGCCGCCGCCCTTAAAACAGGTGGCTTTCAGTGGCTTTCCTTTTGATTCCCCCAAAAAACAACCAAAGAGAAGGGGTGCACTCAAAAAACAAACACTCCCAAAGGGGTATGTATGACTTTTAATGAGGGACCCGAACTGGTGGACATCATTGAGGTGGGGGTTTATGTCCAACCACTTTTCAGTAAAAGTCATAGCCACTGAACACCCAGATCTTCGGAGACCCTCCAGGAAATCGATTACGCGTCCTGCGATGAAGCTGGCGCTGCCCTCTGCGTGGTATTGCACCAGCACCCCCACGCCTCGGAGCGACGCGTTGCCTCGCTATCATGGACAAGGGGCTTCCGCGGCCGAAGAGGCGTTCTGCCAAACATCAGATCCCTTCATCAGATTGCCTTCCACAGTCCTACTGCCAGCGTCCATGCAGCGTCCATGCGTCTTAGAGGGAGGGAGGGTATCTTTCTTGGAAACCCATCAGCTTCCCTCTAATTTCTATCTGAGGCTATCGACCCCCAGAGCTTGGGGAAAAAACAAAACAAAGGAATCCACCAAGAGGTGCAAGCCATTCAACCGTGGCAAGCCTTGCCAAACAAAAAATGGAAGCCACATAAAGAAGGCAGTTGCAACAACACATGGGCGGTTTTTTTTAGGATTCGGACACCCAACAAATTGCGGCTTTCCTCTTGGCCTTCCCTACCACAAAAAAGGATACTGAGCCTGACACCCCCCATACTGGAAACATAAACCATTAACAAGACACGTCCATCAGCCATGTCCCCCCCCTTTCGGTGGGAAGACGCCGCCTGTCCAGAACCGAATATGAAAAACAAAAGGCGGAGCAAGGCCCCTCTAAACACAAAATCTGGGCAAAATAACATGTCCAATTATCTTTCATGTTTAGCTCGTCAGCCTCAAATATAACGCAACTTTGGAGGAGAGCGCAGAAATGGGCTTTGAACAGAAATGAGGTTTCCCGGGCTTTCCAGCCTCCTGATCTTGTCCGTTCACATGAAGATGTTCTCTGATACAGACTTGGATGACCAGCTTCTGGTTGCAACTGGAATGGGATTCGTCCGCAATATGCGCATGGTTATACGCAAAGTAAGTGGGCTGACGTCCAAGCAGGGGACCTTTTCTTGAAGCAATAACAGCGGGAACCTCATGCAAATGGGTTCTCACCACTCGCTTTGAGTGGACCCCAAACACATCGGGTCCCTCTGCAAAGACGAAAACAGATCGAACTTGCGGGCGTGTTTGGGGTGGTCGAGCAGTTCTATGAGTGGAATGCCCCAACTGCAGCCCTGTTGAACACAGGTTGCCTTCAAAGTAGCTTGACGGCCACAAAACCAATCTAAACCAGTGGAACCCATCTCCAACCAAGCAACCGATCAACAGGACACCTACTCTGGGATGGTTGCAAAATCCAATTTCGCACCACGTAAGCAACCCTGGTTTCTGAGCCCCCACTTGCCTCAAATAATGAGGTCTCGGGCTCCAATGGAACGTTTTCAACCATGGTTTCAAGTGGTGCGAATGGATTTCGTCCATCCACAGTATGCTATTTGAAGCCCCGCACCGGCCCGTGCTGGCCCCATCGATCGATCTGACATGAGATGGCGCCTTTGGTGGCTCGCCAGTCGCTCTGCTCCTCGTAGGGGCGCCAGGCGGTCCAGTTCCTCGGAGATCAAGGCAACACAGAAACCGACCCACCCACCCACACCCACACACACACGCACACCCCCACCCCCACACACCCACTCCCACTCCCACCCACACACGCACCCACCCACACCCACACCCATTCCCACTCCCACCCATACACGCACCCACACCATAAGCATCAGACTTCAGACCTTGAGGGGGTTTACCCAGATGGAATGAGCATCGGACAAAAAGGGCATTGCGCCAAGCAAATGGTTCGACTTTGGCAGCGTGCCCCGTTGTTTGGAAAGGCCCCACCCATTGGACAACTCGGAGAATTTTGTTGCACCACACAATGATCGAAGGAGACACAACACATGCGCATGTCCCAAACTTTGAACGAAGCAAATGAACAATGATGAGCAGGCTGGACTTGGAGAAGCCAGGGTCGCATTGCCGCTGGGCAGGTTTGGTGAAGAAATTGGGAATTACCGGGAGGTCCTATTTTTGTCTGGGGGAAGGCAACGTCTTGTATGAAGTATTCGTGTTGTTTTCTCGAGTAGTGAATAGTACTGAATACTTTTGTTGAATCTGGTACTCTTTGGTTAGCCGTTGACCAACATTGTGAAGCATATTCAGAACATATTTTTGCTGCGTACCCTGCTAAAGGGAATGCCAAAGGGAACACCTCCTTTTTGTGTTTGTTCCACGCCCGAATCGAGGCTGCTCCAGCAAGACTGCTAAGGCAATCTAATTGTTTCAGGCAGGACGAGAAGGGGGAAGCGAGGAGGGGATAGGACGCGAAGGGGGGAGCGCTGAGTGTGCACCGGATGCCGGATGGTTCCAGCACATGTTGGTTCATCTGAACCCGAGAACAGCACTTGGGGAACAAGGGAAACCCAGTACTTACTTTATGGCCCCGCTGATTCGCAGTGGGACAATAAAACTGAATACAATAGCTTCCTTTTCATGCCACGGAACCGGGCCAGCGCACGGAAATGCTTTCAGTTGCTACCCTCCTGTCCACATGGAACCCACAGGGTCCTGAGAGGACAATGGTCCAGACCAAGGTAACTAGTTTCTTGATGCAATCAGTCGGCGCGTCAAAACCCACAAACCCAGAAACGAGTCCGCGCCCCCAATCTGCACATGTCCTTGGCTGAAACTCACCATTACTAGCAAATTCAACCATCGTTGACGCAGCACCAAGCAATCCTCAGCAAACGCTAATCAAGGAGGACAGGACGGAAGCGGACCAAAGATTTCCAAAAAAGAACCGAAGATGACCAGTACTCAACTAGCACAAAGAAAATCGATACTAAACCAATATTCAATCAGTACTAAGGCAGGACTAAACTAGTACTAAACCAGTAGAAAAAAACAATTCTGAACCAATCCTGAGGCATCACTAAGGCAACACCAAGCAATGCTCAACGAATCTAAACAAATACCAAACCAATGCTAGCTACTAGCCAGTACTTAAAGACTACTTCAGGGCGGGGGAACTCTGACCACTCCCCTCAATTTGTTTGGGGCATCCCCTGTTTGCGTCAGTGGCCCACATTCAGTCTACCCCTAAAATATCATAACATAGTTGTGGAGGGGACCCCAGCAATGGGAAGCATGTTAATAAATCATCAAACTAGGGGTGTGTGACACATCAAGATGATACCGACTCCCCACTAAAAGCGGACACTCCCCAATTAATGAACAGTGAGTTTAATTCCACTAGGTTGACATTAGGTACACCAAAGCAGTTGGAAGCCATAGCTGACCTTTTGGAAAACAAATGGCCCTAGTAAACGGGATAAAACAAATCTAAACCAGTGCCATCTATTTCTAACCAAACAAATCTAACATGGGAAAATCGAAAAGCTCATTTCAGGTCGATTCGCTTCACGTGACTTAGATAGTGTTGAAAAAAAAAACCTAAAAAGGGGGGTGTCCCTGGGCTTAGTGGGGCTGCATCACTTTTGCAGGGGAACGCTCCCATAGCAAAAAACACTGGGGCTGATTCGTCCGGGGTGAAAAGGGTTCTTTGGTGCCAGGGCGCCCGCCCACATCGCGGATGCGGAGCCATCCGGCCCCCGCGGCGTTGTGGCAGAGCTTGCGCCCCAGGTCGCAGATCAGCCCTCGGTGCCTCGGCCACCGACTCACTGAAGCGCCAGCGGGAAAACCGCGGCTGGCGCAAAAAAAAAGCAACAGACCAGTCACACTGAGGAAGACTAAGGAACCATAAAGGAAAACATCCTGAAAACCAAATTGAACGGGGAAAACTAAGGAACCAGAAAGGAAAACATCCTGAAAACCAAGTTGAACGGCACCTCCAAGCAGCAGCCCCCCGCCCTAGCACCCTGCCGCACGTCTCCAGCTTCAATCCTCTTTGTCAGCGAAAAGGGGTTTCCTTGACAACAGCTGGCGATGCGGGAGGTGTTGACCGTTCGTTGACAAAGGCCGTCAAAAGCAGATCGGGACACATGTTGTCAATTGCTTTGTAAAGAACTTTGATCCCGTCGTACTGTGAGAACTCGAGTTTGGAAAGAGCGACGTCTACGGTTGGAAGAAAAAAAACTGTTCACACTGCATGCGATTCTGCCTGCCGCACCTTGCCCGCATGTGTACATACCAGGAATCGTCCCAAGTTTCGAGCAGCTTGTGCAAGCTTCATCTTTACCGCTGGGAAGATCTGGGAAAAGACTTTGAGTTGCCTGACCTTTTGCAATGATGAGGTGAATCCCCTTAGGGCACATTGTGGGAAACTAGCGAGCAGCACAGTACATCGCGTTGATTGAATCCATGGAAATATACAATAGCTAAATGATGTAGCTGTTGCTATTTACGTACCAAACTCCTCTACCGAACTCGTAAATGTGTATGTGCATATATATATATATATATATATGCAGAGTATATATATATATTCTCACCTGAGCCACGGTTGTAATTGCTTGTTCCGCCAAAAGGACATGGGACGTTTAGTGAGTCCCCATGCCTTTTTGTGGGAACATTCAACAAGCTCCCCCAATGTCCCTCCAACATGAACCATCGACTACTGATAATTTTGACTGAAGCTCAGCTGAAATAAGCAGCCCAAGAAAAAGCAACCCTTCTGCTTTTGCGGCAAGTTTACCCACAACCGGCACTGTACAGAGCTAAACAAAGAAACATGAAACGTCATGAAACGTATGCCATGAACATTCCGCTCTCATCCTCAGCAAAAGGTTACTTGTCAGAAAAACAGTCATGTCCAACAAGCAAACAGGTTGCAGGTTAAACCAAAGAGCAACCAAGTAAAGGCTCCGTGGTTGTCTTAGTTGGGTGCTGAATCCACTTGGTAATCAGGATGGAATCTATAAGCAGGAAAATGAGGGAAGTAAGTCCCCTGTTTGTTGACAAGCAATGGTACAATCTGCTTGCTAAGTCTCAACATCCAAGAAACGCTGTCCCTTGCCGGCGAGTAACTCATGCATGCGTGGCTCAGCGACGATGCCCGAGTGTCTGTCTACCTCGCAGCTGGAGTCATGGCTCCCAAAAGCGGCTTCCCTAAGAGACGCCCCTTTTGGGTCGGGTCGTAATGAGAAACCAACAGGACATCTGCCAATTTGGGAGCTTAGTACTCTTGGATTCCGACCCTATGGGTGTCTTATAATTCAAAGACTGAAAGCCAGGTATGTGGGATGTACCCCCACTGAATGGGACAGTAACCACTCAACCACTCGGGCCTTCAGTTAGGATCTGTGGCAACGACTCGGTTTCGAGTGCATTCACGCGCTTGAGGGGCGCAGCTGCTCGGGGGTCTGTGTCCCTTGCCTCCCGCGGAGAGCGCCACTGGAGATTTGGGCTGGGTTATAACCTACCAAGAACTGGGTTAACTCCACGTTTCCAACAGCTTACTTCCAGTTGCTTTATTCAGGCCCCCTGGAAACAGTAAACATACATTTCCAGAAGTGATAAATTCCCTTGAATTGAAACAAACAAGGACAACTCACACATGTTCTTAAGCAAATGGAAGCTTCCTAACCTGGCCCCTCATGGCACCTGACATGTCCTTTGAAGGGGCAATCCGTCTCCCACACATGCGAGAAAGCACAAGGATCACCAAGTGGAAGATGGATGTGGGCGTCTTTTTTTCAAGGGGAAACCACCAAGGGACAGTGCCGGCCCTCAAAAAGAGGGAACCACGCCAATATACCCTTTCATGGGTTTGTGGGCCGGGAGTTTTCCACCCAAGGGTCACAGGAAATGCATGGAAACGGAAGAAACCCTGACCGATCGTCAGTTTCCACAAGGGTAATTACTATCCCAGCCCAGTGTCCAGAATCCTGTGAACTGGGTCCGCAGTCTGCCCTTCGGATGAACAGAAGCCACCCCTCAAAACCAACCAACCAACCAAACAAACAAACAACCAAACAAACAAACAAACAAACAAACTACCAAACAAAAACCGTTTACAGGTTGAACATTCTCAGGGGAGCGAGTTGCTTTTTGTTGGTGTCTCACGAGCTGAGGGCCGTGCAATGAAGTAAGACCTGAAGCCTTGGATGCGAGGCGAGCCATTCTCCCGGGGTAACATGCTTGGGGCGAAACAAATAGAATGGGTTTTTTGTGGAGTACCATGAGACTCATTTTGATTCATGTCCATGGGAAATCAATGCTAGTTTTTGGAAGCCTCTTGCAAAAGGCCGATTCAAGCCCTTAACAGTGTTAACACCCCTATTGGCCTCTTGTTTAACCAGCTGTTCAAGGGCGTTTTGGGGTGTGTGCTTTTCACTGCTCCTGATTCCCCCTTTTTCAGAGCCCACACGGGGCCGTCCAATGAAAAATATGGAGCCCTTAGGGGCCTCTAGACAACCAATGTGAGGCGGTATCCCCAACAGCCCTCGAACCCCCAAGCAATGTTAATTCCTCTTCGGAAGGCAGGCTGGGAGGTGGGAGCGACGCCCGTAACTCCATGAAGTTACAAGCATATGTCAGTTTCACCAAGTAGTGGACCCCTCTTGCAATGGGTATAAAAGGAACTAACAGGAAACCACCCGTGTGGAGGGGTCCCCAAGAATTCTTCCCTTCCAGTGGTGTTTCCTCGGAGACGTGCTTGCATTTCCCAACCCTGGCACTCACATACGTGAGTCTATGACAGTGACTGCTTTTGGTTGTCTTCAAAACCATTGTTTCGAGGGAATGCTCATTTGTTTCTTGTTGACTAATATATGTTGTCTTGATTTCAGATTCATCCGGAGGACCGTAGCAGTCAGGGGTGGTTCCTATTTTAGTTGGGAAAACCCTCTGACTAGTAGGGGGTCCTCCGGATCAATCCGGAGTTAACATTACCACTTGAAAGTGATGTTGGGGGCGTCACCTAAATAGTCGTCACCTGTAATGGGCCCTACGCCAGCGCCTTTGTTGCAAACCCCAAGCCTTCCGCCTCCAAACAGGGACGGACCCGAAAAGGGGGGGGTGGTACCAGTTGATTAGTAGGGTTGCGTTGCCCAACCCAAACACAAAGGAACCGCGAGTGTTGGAAAGAGCCATGTCAGAACACAATGGAAAAGGAAACAATCTTTAGACCTTAGCGTTCAGTCACTTTCTCCCCAAAGGCATCTATATGATATATTCAGGTTGGGACTGTCCCTTGCTATCCTTCATCTACCCGAAGCAGTTTTGATTGCGCAAAGGGTTTGTCTCAAAGTAGAAATCAGACCCTAACAATAGGTGGTTTTTTCTAATGTTTCCTAAAACTACCCAATAAGGGCACCAACTCACCCACGTGACTACCCTAGGCTTCTCCAAACCCGTCTCCCGTGCTCCCGCCCGAGGTCTAGAGTAAATAACCCCTTCCATAATATAGTAAGATACTAAGATACCCACAGTGGTCACAGATTCACTAGTGGTGTCCAAGGAAAGCGGAAGTTTTGCAGATCCAACAAAAACAAAATCTCGGAACCAACGTACGGCTGGGTGCTGAACGCTCCCCTTCGACTTGTTCCCGTGGAAGAAATTCGCGAACTTGAGACAGCGCTATTTTGTGGCCAAAGAGCGCCACCAAAATCAGGCCACACCAGACCATCTACAGCTCAGTTGCCCAGTTCGGACCCAGAAATACAAGATGATCACCTTTTGGGGCCATCACTAAAATGGGGAACCCAACATGGGAAAACCAACATGTCATTTCAGGTGCATTCGCTTTGGGCAACTGAGCTTGTGGGGAACCCGAAAAAAAGAAGAACCTGCGAAGATCTGGGCAAACCAAGCGGAGCCAGCCGGCTTGGCCCGGTGGGTAAGCCTATGAACCACTAAGACCCAACTTTACAACCCTTGGCATGTGAAAAAGGACACGTTCTTCTTGCCCACCGAAAATGAACAGGAGCAAACAAACCACAAAACGCCAAGGAAAAAGGACACATGCACAAACAAATGAAGAGGCCCATGCGCCGATTTGTTCGCCGTGGTCTCCGCCGAGCCACTGGCCTCCGTCTTGCCCACGGAGTCTCCGCTAAGACTTTCCGCGAGGCCCTCGGGCGCCTCGAGGCGGTGGGTGCCGTCGCAGAGGTTCCTCGGGGGCGCGCTCGGGGAGCGGGATGTGAGTGAGAAGCACCGATCGATCTGAAAATGGGCGTAACCCCAAGCCGTGAGTGAAAAAGCCGGGGCGAAGGCGCCCATGGTTGGGATTGTCTCTTAGCCTCCAACTAGTCGGGGTTTGATTGTGGCTGTGCCTTTGGTGAGGGAACCTTCCCCCCGGCAGTTGAAAACCGTGGCTCGAAAATGCGGTGGCTGCTCTGGACGGACAATTGGGTTTTGCCCACCCACAGTATTAGACACTAATTCACATTGACATTGTGGATGGTTTCTCATAAGTGTCACAAGAAAGAGGAATTACACGTTTTCTTGTCAGGGTCCCAGAATAATTCCAACCTAAAAACATCACCCGATCCGAACCCCACCTAAAGGGGCCAAAGAGGCGATGATTAAAACTGCCAAAAAAGGATATAGTGCAATCTCTGGCTATGATGACTTGACCCAAGGGCCCAAGTAGCAGGGCAAAAACATATCCAAACATAGAACGCAAACGACCATACTGCAATCAAGAGTCCAAGTGTCCAGATTTGGGTTGAGGGGGGCTTTGAAGCCAGATCAAGTCATGAGCATCAAAGAATCATGTGTGCTGTGCACTCCATACATGATGGTTTCCCCCAATTTGCAACGTGAATTTCCCCAAGCTGCAGCTTTTTGTCTTTCGCAGGTACACGCAATGATAAGGTTTGTCCAACACAACATGTCCAGGATTCTCAGAACTTGACCAGACTTAGTCCCCCTGCAAAAACGGTTAGACTGTGTGATCCCCGCGTTGTCATGGTTCCTTACAGAGCCGGCGCTGAAACCAAAAAAGGAGGCACTGTAGAGGAAACTCAATGCAATGCCCCAAGCGCTCCTAAGGGCGTAGGGGAGGCCAATAAGAGGCCAGGAGGCGGTCGAGGGAAATGGGCGCACGTGTGCAGGCAGAAAATAGCGAGCAGGGAAGGGGAAAGAAAGACCAGAGAGGCAATGACACCTGGCAAAACTGCAATCCTAGAGGGCTGCGGCCTGATGTAAAGAAGTGCGCGAAGAAAAAGGATTTTGCAGTGGTCGACATGCGACTAGTCAGCACAACCGGCATCAGACAGCTCCGAGCTGGACCCTCGCCAACATCTCCCGCGCTGAAGTGGGGGAGCTCTCTCTGTTCGGGGCTGAAGCACAACTCTGGGGACCAACAAACATGTTCAGATGCTCGCATTTGTCGGTGTTAAAGACCAAACCCATGTTGGCATGTTCGTGCCGACAGTCACACTGCCGACCGTCACACTGCAAAACCATATCCGATAAAGAAAGAAACTCCGTTGGCTTCTTCACCGGTGCATGGGCACACACATCTTAAGGCCAAAACATGCACTGGTCCACGACGATGCAATGTTGGAGACCCAGCCACTTCTCTCAGGGAAAAGGACAATGCGGCGATAGCCAGAGAAACAAGAGGAAAACCAAAGCAAACCAAAGTAACACCAAAGCAAACTCAAAGTAATTACTAAACAAAACAAATCAACCGGGTATGACCAGTTCAACCCAAAATGGCACTTCACACGTTGAATCCAAGTTGCTCGAGCTGAACAGTTGCCCCGACCTGGCGAAAAGCACAGAAACGCATTGCCACGTCCGAGGGCCGGGGGGGGGCATGCGAAAATACTGCTAAAAGGGCAGTAAAATGAATCACCCTTGAAAGGGTAAGACCCCTGTATGGCGCTCCAAACCGAAAACCAAAATTCCTCCAAGCCCAAATCAGACCCTGAGAAACGAAAGCTATAGAAGTCTGATCACTTGAAAACAAATATCCTTTCTCTAAGCGTCTTGGCCTGACAAAGGCACTTTTTGAGGTCCAAAACCAAAACTAATGGAGGTCCCTTTCCCCCTGCAATGGAGTTGTTGCTTAGGGCACTTCTTTGATCTCCTCGCAAGTAGTCCGCTGGTTACCTACGTTGATCCGGAGGGATCAGACAAGGCTCGCACTTTTTGGTTTTGCTAAGCTTAAGATAAGGCTCTGGACCGTTGGGATGTTTAGGGAATGGATGAAACTATCATGCATGTATGTATGTATATATATATATGTATATCCCACGCAAACATTGCAGTATTCGAGGGAAACCTTTTGAAGCACCGGGTCATAAACAAATCAAGCTTACTCCTACTAAGCAAACGAATCATCCAAACCCAAGACTGGCTGGCCTCTCCGTTTATGCAGCTACAGGGGATAATCTTGGATGTTCAATCAGCTTGCGCAGGTCAACATGGTTATTTGGGTAAGGGTCGTCGCCGTACAATGGTCATATCCTACTTGCATAAACATCCAAGGGCAAAGGGAGAAGTCTGCCAAGTTGGTGCAGTCATCGAATATTGCAATCAGGTGCTAAACTTGAAGCAATAAAACTTCAAAGCAAACCAACGTAAACCTTGCGAAAAGGGCAACTACTGAGTACGGTCCTCCTCTTGATTGATCCAACATTAACATTACTGTAGGTGGAAGGGTAACCAATTCAGCCAAACCCAGCATGAGACCCACTTTCGCCATATGCTGCGACCCGCGCGAAACGGCGCAAGCCGGAAGCCTCTTGGCAGGTGTCGTCGAGACAGGAGAAGATGCCTGCGAAGCGAGCGACCGAATCACCGGTCCTTTGGCCCGCTAGTTTCAGTCCCCCAACTTCCCAAATCTTTGCATGGTAGCAATCAAAAACCACCAATGAAATAAATAAACACCACCAACACTGAGAAAAGAAAAACCCGCAGAAACCCGCAAAAACCTACGAAGACACCAAGGGTCTCATTTGGCCTTCTTTATTGGCCCCCCCCCCACCCCCAACCCCTCCCTTTTCGCTGGGCCTTCCCCGTCCAGCGTCACAGCACGGGCGGTGGGCTGCATGGGCCGATCGAAGCGGATCCGCAGCTGCACCTCGCCTAGGGGAGACACAAACCTTCCATTTGCCTAAGCCAAAAACAAAAGTCCAGTAGTCATGGATTGATTATTTGCTTAAGCCCCCCCCTCCAAAAAAAAACCAAAAAAAAACAGTTGTGATGGATGCCCTTGGAAACCAACAGGGGGAAAGTAAACAAATAGTCTTAGGCAAATGGAAGAAACAGACATGGACGCACACAGAGGGTCAAAACAACTGGGGGGGTTGAACACAAATAAACAACCTGGGTCCTCCGTCTCCCGGCTGTTGTTTCGTTTTGTTTGCTTGTCCGTTCTCAGGGTGATTTCCAGAAAACCCCCTGAAAACCGGGAGCTTCAGGTGTTGCAAATGCATGAATCAAAAAGCAGGAGTGGCTTGCAAAAAGCAGACTGAACATCAAAAACTAGGAGTTGTTCTTGGGGGTAAACAACTCGCTATGCAACTCTGTGCTCTATCCCACCAATTATGCAACTCTGTGCGATCCAGTGCATATTTTGCTGGCTTGTGCGTTTTGTTGTGTCCCCCTTTTTTCCGGGTTTGTGCGCTGAACTTAATTTTGAAAAGCTATAAACTCTGAAAAATATGTATATACATACACATACAATTCTGATTGGAGGGCTCCTTCCGTCAAGTACCGAATGATTGCGATTCCTAGGTCAGGTGTGCAAACCAATTTCCAGGAGCGACAATCAGTTTCTACAATTTTACCGCAAAAACTAGGAGCTTGACAACTCCGTGTATTTCACTCAGACTCTTAAACAAGTTGTAGTTTCCGGAATTTACGTTTATGCCATGATTTGGAAGATCCAGGATTTTTGTCTTTTTTAGGTTTGTTGTAGAGATGGTGCTTCTGTTTGAAGTTGACTTTTGAAAGAATCGGGGTTTACGAAACACGGGAATAGAAAAACGGAAGGGGGGCGTGGAGTAAAAGCCAGAAAGTGGCTATATAATTGAAAAGCGAAAACATAATAAAAAACAAACAGTTAATATGGTCCTCGAGATTCACATGAGCAGCGCGCCAAACCCACTGATGATTGGTTGCAAATGTGTACATATAGGCCTTGCACAAAAAAAAAAACAAACAAACCAGGTACAGCAGTAGAACCAGATAGAATGGCGAATGGGAATCGGTTGTGGTGTGCGTACCACAGGGTTGGTCCTGGCAATCTCCGGCAATCGAATCCTGTTCAATCTGTTGCCAAGACGCCATCGGCAGAAGAAACCTGCAAGTTTTACTATAATTCCAAAAGCTGATGTACAGGATCCCCAAGTAAGGGACCTTTATCATGGCTTTCGCTCGTTAAACCCCCAAACCGGTGAGCTCGCAACATAGGCAAAGACCTCCGGCCCGCAGGAGAAGAGGAAAGGGCTCAATGGCAAAATGCGGCCCTACGGTTTCGGGATTTCAGGTTGCTCATTGAGTGGGTATGGGAGCTCTGCTTAGCTCAACTTTGGCGGTGCTGTCTCGAAATGAAGTTGGGCAGGTCGACATAAACTTAACCATAAACCATGGCACAAAATCGGGCAACTCCTCAAAATGCTTTGTTTCCCCTTCGTTTCTCGTTGGTTTCCCTTTGCAATTTGCGTTCCCTCTATATATAACATGAACTCAAACAGGCTAGCCTCAAACAACACACTGCTTCCCTCCAACTGCCGGTTTGGATCGGAAGTCACGAATCCATCCCCTGTTGCAACTCAAAGTTCCAAAGTGTGGGAGCTTCCGGTCTGAATGTTTTATGTCTCACTTCAGAGCGTCTGCCAACATATCACATAAGAGGTGTAGAGACATGTACGAATTGGATTGTATGTGCATATATTTATGTGCTATAACATCCACTGATCTGGTTTGGGTTCCCCTTTGTTCAATGGGTGCTAGCAAGCTTCCAAAATCGGATACGATCCACTCGTGTTTTTTGTCCTTGGCTTGCAAGCGATCGGAGTACGTTGATTTAAAGTTGTTCAGTCCGGGTTCCCTGAACTAGCCCGACTCAGGGATCCTTCTCTTCAGAAGGGGGCAAAGCCGTGGAACAAATGGGGTGGGTGTTACGTGCAGAGAATGGGGGGAGGGGGTGCAACTCGTAGATTTGGGTACATCCAACAACAAATCTACCGCAATCTATCTGCAGTGGTGTACAAAAAATTCTAAAGAGGCCCTGTCAGCTTGAAGCAATAGACATTCCGAATCCGCGTGCAACCGACGGAATGGGGCCAAATATGCGTGCACACATTCCAACGTTCAAATTTGCCGCATCCATGTGAAAGTTACAGCCAGGTGCTCCAGTAGAGAGGTTAGAACAAGGGTACCCAAATTTCTGTAGCGTATTGTAGTAGCGGAACCCTCCCCCAAAAAAGGGTAATAAAAGGGCACTACTGGGGGACTTAGACAGGAAACCACCGGGATTTCCCCAGCCAACGGGACGCACAAAACCAACGTGCGGACGGCCTCGAACGGCGTCGAACAACGGCCGGGCCTTGGAGCTGAGCAAGCACCGCCCCATGGGACGGCGACACAGAGACCACCACTGGTGGTAAACGCCTCACCGGTGCCAGGCCCTCGACACCAGGTGGCCCAAGTCCGAGGTGCATAAAAACCAGATTCTTGAACGGACGAAATCCACTTCGCACCAATGCGGATGGATGAAACCTACTTACAAACCCCGCCCAAAACAACGTGCTTTGCCTTTGGAATTGCCTTTACGACCCGACACCCATATCTTCTGAGGCCCCAAAGGGGTGTGTTGGAAGCCTGGAAGAGACCCAATGGTTGGCACACCCTTGGGGTTCTTTTTGAGTTCCAATCGATGGGATGTCCACATGGAAGCTGACGGAGGGGTCCTGGAAGACGATTTGTTCCTTTAGCAGGGACCCTCTGGTGAGTTCCATGTTCTTGGAGAGGTCTGCTGGGCTCCTTGTTCGTGGACAGGAGGGTAGTACCCCTGTTCATTGACATACTATCATGGTCTCAGCCTAAGTAGGTTGAACAGTTTGTCCAAATAGGGAGGACAAAGGCCCTTGCCCTTCTCTTGCTTTATTTGAAAGGGGCTTCCTGCCCAAACATGAACACATGAGCGTTTGTTTTCAAGGGATCCCTTCCCAAACTACTATTTTCACATTGTTCAAAGGTTGTACTACCAGACTACTGGAGAAGATACCCCTTAAGGATAAGACAAACAAACACCAAGGGTAAGTTTGAGCAAATACGCTCTACATAAGACTTAACTGTCATTCTTCTTTGGAGTTTGGTGTGGAGGTCAGTGGAATTATGATTCATACCCATTCAGACCTCATCTACAATTCACCGGTCCGCAAAGTGATGTGTCAACTGGCTTTAGAGACACAATATGTGTAATTATCTCTCAATAGGAAACCTGTATGTTTGCTTGGTTTCCCGTTGAATTCCTTTAACACACACACAACATAACAACAAGTGCCGCAACAGACCCCCAAGCAACTGCTCCGACCGGCCTCAGGGGCGCAGGCGCGAGGACCAGCGACTGCAATGGCCGCAGCTGTAGGGCGATTTCCCCGTCCTCCTGAGATATGGCCATGGGTCAAAATTCCTTTTTGCCCCAGTGAACATCCGATTCAATCCCCACTAAAAAAAGTTCAAACAAATGGGTGGTGCACCGAAAACCCCAATGGTACCATTGGTGTTGACCCACAGCCATATTAATTGGAAACCCAATTGTCTGCAGTGCCCACAACCTGTTCACTGGTTCTACTAAGATGGTTCAGGTTCATATAGGCCTTACTGCAGCCATGAGACTAGGTAGGGCCATTTTGAGAAACCGTCAGTTACTCTCTTGCTCTCCCAACATTGCATGTGGACCTCGGATTAATCAACCCATTTTATAGGGAGGTATCCCCTCAACCCTAATGAAGGAAAACCCACTTTTTTTGTTCAACCCGTGGTTTGTGAGAATCCAGGGTTCCTACTGTACAGTAGATGGACGAACACCTGCGCAGATGGGGAGGGGGGGGGGGGGGAACCACCTGCCAGCTGGTGCAGAACTCTGTCCATCCACAGCACAATGCCTTGATAGAACCTTATCAACTTGGCCGGGCTCCATGGATAGCCCCAGTTCACAACCCTCCACTCCCAACCCCAGGTCCAGTACGTGCAATTAAAGTCTCTAACAGCCACACCTAGACAATGGGAACACAACGAGAAGATTTGGTTTCAACGTTACTTACCCATCCCTTCCCCCCTCCATGAATGCTTTTGCTCATGAATGCAGCTTCCATTTAGTATTTCTCTTGCACAACTGACAATTGTGACATCACAGAATCCCCCCTCCTTCACCTAACCCCCCCCCCTTTCCCAAGCTTGTCTCTGCTGAATCCCAAAGAACCAGGCCCCACAATCCTTCCGTCGTCCTTCAGAGCCTAGTCTGGCACCCCAAAAAACTTCCAACGGCAGATGGACCAAATCCTGTCCAGGTCGGGATGAACGGAAAGCTGTGTGAAACTGGGGATAAATCACCAATCAACTGGTGCAGGAGTTCGTCCGCCCACAGAACGGTTCCTTTCGTTTCTATGCCTAACCCAGGGGCAAGGGGCAAATCTGCAGCCGGATGTTCGAGCAAATCCTATGGTTCCCAAATGGTTAATTCCGTCAATCCCGTGGTTGGCAAACCCTTTGCCAACCCTTCAACTTCAAGCTCCGGGAAGGTGAAGTAGTTAACATCCTCTTTTGGTATGTGGATCAATCAAGAAGACAAATTATGCACCTCAGCTTTTACCCCCCACTGGAGATAATAATCTGGAAATTGTTTCTTCATTGAACCTCAACGTTTACAATTTCTGGCTGGTGCATGGAAACCTCCCGTTTGCTCGCTTGCAAACATTGTTTTGTGGTAACATAGATAACCAACTCATGCTCGTTTGCTCGTCCATTCCCAGCTAGATGCCTCTGCCTTTTGTTGTTTGCTTTCTCAAGGAGCCCATCATTGTGTTGCAAGGGTCTAGGGTTTAGGAGTTTCCTGAGGGCCGCCCCGCCAACTCTTTCTCATTTATTCCATGCTGGAATAAATCCAAAACTCATGATATAGGCAAGGAATATGGAACCGTCATGTGAAACCTTATCAAACTACCTGGTGTTACCTGCCCACAATCAATGTTTGGCCACACAGATTGCAAACTTCTTGTTGACAACACAAAATAGCCAGAACCATTTTAAGTGACCAAAGCGCACGAACTCCTCCCTGGAGCCTCCGTTGCAACAATCTATGCCTTCCCCTGGTTCGATGACCAAATTGACACGTGCTTCTTCCTCCACAACTGTTCTCGAGCAGTTTTGGGCTTCGAGCAAAAATCCAGTCCGTTAGCTTCATCTTCTTTCACAGCAAGCATACCGAAACGAGCGCCGCAAAACGAGCACAAATCCGAACAACCCTACGAGGAAGGCATGCTTGCCTAGGAATCCTGCCGGTCTATAGTCAAATTCAGCAGTTCACCATTCCGACCAAGCTCAAGTAAGGAATTGATCTTGACTATGCATTGGGGGGAAATGAGCGAGTGGATCATACCCGAAAATTTGACCGCACCTCGCACTAAGCAGCGCCCATGTTTGTTCCAACATCGTCAAGTTGTATACCAGGACCCTCAAGATTCCATCCTACTAAAAATGAGTTGCTGCCCCAATTTTACGAGTGGATTCCCTTTTTGATGGCCAGGAATAAGCTCGACTAAAATCCCGATGGAACCAGGTAGTGGAACCACCTACCGAAATGCCCAATAGCTTCCATCGAATCGATTGAACGGCGGACGGAGTTGCCGGCACTTGGCTAAAAAGTCGCGTGCCAAGCGGCACCAGCGAGGAGTGCCAATGGATCCGCTGGCTCCAGGGTGTCCTGTGATCGAAGTGCGAGGTGCGAGCACTTTGACTGCCCCAAGCAGAGTTCGGGACCCTCCATTGGAGGGGGGTTGAGGGAAAACTCTATTGGCTTTTCTGGTTTTGGATCTCAAGATGGGCCCTTTGGAGGGCTCAAGATGCTTAGGGTGGCAAAAACTGGCTATAGGCATATGTGTGTCTGTGTTTCCGGGGACCCCCAAAATGGTTGCTGTCCTTTTGGTGTCCTTCTGGTGTTTCTTGAACCCCCCCAAAACCGACACACTCGCATAGTGAAATGGCAAACTGGTTCCCAGTTGTTCGGTGACAGGTGAAAAAGGGATCCTTTCAGCGACCCTTTTCAATTTGGTGGAGAACTACATGGAAACCAAGCAGCCCAAACGACCTGGATATTAGTAAAAACATGATCGCCTTCTTGGGACCTACTCTAAAACGGAAAGACCAAACGGTCAACGGATCCGGTGTTTGACAAGTAAAGACGCCAGTTGAGTTTGGACCCCCTTTAGAATTTTAGACCAACAATACAACACGAAAACAACTCAAGAACATATTGAACCTAAACCACAAAAGCGCAACAACCAACAAATATCAAAATAATAAAATATGGCCAATATCTTATCCATATAACAATGGCAAACAGCAACACTAAATACACACTAGTTAAACTCTCAACCCCGTACCAAGAACAATGACTCCAATTAATCGTATCACCAAATAAACACACCGCAATGACAACAACCCCCCACCACACACAACAACAAAATCCAAGGTGAGAATGCCACCTGCAAGCACAAACGCAACACGCAAACAAAACGCCACCATATGCAAATACAACAACGCCAAGAAATCAACAGGCACTACTAAAACTAATCAAAGTATAACCAAATGAAACCCTGTATCAGGAACTGCGGCGGTATCATCAGACAAAACTCTTTCAAGCAAACAACACCTGTTCAACACACACGATAATAAAAATAATGCAAATAATAACAATAACAATGAGAATCGCAAACGAAAGATCATAATAATAATTAATACCAAAACATAATAACAGTAAACAAATAATGATAATCATAATAATACACCTAAACAAATGAAACACACAAAATAACAAATAATAGTAATACCCAAAAAACAACTCCGCGCCTCCGCATGCCTTGCGGCACGGGCGCGAGAAGCCCCGCCCCAACCCCGTCCTGCAGCTTGGTACCCTTGGGCCATTTGCAGCGCAGGCGAGCGGAGCGGAAGGCGGTGCCGTGGAAGTTGGCCACCACCAGGACGCGGCCCTCCTAGGCTCCGTAGATTTGGGTTTGGGTTCTGAAAAAGCCGAAGCGGATCCCAGATTCAGCTCCCAAACCAACTTCTGGCTGGTTGCATTGGATGGGAATCGAACTGAAGCACAAATCTTGTAAACAAACTAAGCGCTCTTGGTACCAGCGTCTCAGTAGGGGTTTGTTGGATCCCACTTCTTTGGTACTTTTGTTGGGTATCACAGTGGGGGGTAAGCAACTTGACCCCTCATTTGCACCAGCTCGACTTCCCACGAGATCTCGCTCCTCTGTGCACCCACGCGAGAAGGCGAGCACATCGGGAATGGGCGACTCGGGCAGCACCAGCTTGTCACACCTCGCTCGCCGAAGCGAAAGACGCGCTCCAAAGCGCCGGGTCAAACAAAAACGACCTCAATATATACGCGGGATATGCTTCACGTGTTTGATGGTTTACTGGAGCAGGAACAGACTTGAAGGGACAAGTTCTTGGATGACAACCCCTCGGTGAAAACTTACGATAGTGAGGCAACTAAGTATCACTAAGTGGGATTTACCCTACGGTGCACATCCAAGTATCCCCTGCGTGGTTCCTGTTTTTGGACTTGCTTTTAAGGGACACCACAACCCACTCAATCTGGAGAAAAACTCTATTGGCAGAGTCTCTCTGCACTGGACCCTCCGTTGGGGGTCAGGACATTGGACGGTCTTGGACCTCAAATGTGGATTTTACCCCCCCCCCCCCCGCATCTGAGATAAAACCCACTACCCCAAGACCGCTGTGTAGCCGCTATATAAAGTAAGGGTGGCTCGGAGTGTTGAAAACCATCTTAGGCTGCACAGCAGCTTCACGCGGAACCCCAAAAGACATCATGTTTAGAGGAGTCTCCTTTTGTGGGACCTTCGTTTTGGATTCCATTCCACGTAATATGCAGGGACTACCAACCACGAATTTTCCCGGCCAATTCCTTGGTAACCCACCCTACTCTTGGGGCTCACTCGAAGAAAACACACCCATATTCTGCTTTTGATTTCTGCAGGGGTCATTGTATCCCCCTCCCATTGCACCATATGGTGTAGGCGCAGACAATGGCAACATGGCCACTGCAAGGGTTGACCCTTGCAAAGCGGGACGGGAGGGGGGGGCAAATCCTTTCCTGGGAGTTGGGCCTGTTTTTGGGGCCGTCAAATAGAGCTTCAAAGAGAAGCCGATGCATTTTGCTGCCTCTCAATTTCCAGAACCATCACATGCAATTACTAATGTCATGGTTGCATGGCTGGTTTCTGTGATACCAAAGCGGGATGCCCATCCCTATGCTGCAAAGGGGCCCCCTTGGTACCATAGACAGTCGCCCCGTCGCCCCGGAACCGAATGGTCCGCACTGCAGTTTCGGGTCCAAGCTTTCACCTCCAGACCCCAGCTTGGACTATCATCGTACTGGTTTCCGCTTCTGAGGTCCACCAAAAAGGACTTGGAGGGTGTCGCTGAACAGCCCCAAACCATTCAGGGTAGATGGAAACAGCTAAAATGATGAGTGACACATCGTACTTGCGTGGGAAATAGAACATTAGCACATGATTCAGAAAGCCAAAGGAAACACTTCGGTAAAAATTCGGTCGACAGGGGGAATGACACCTAGAGCCATGGGTTCCCCAAAGGCAAATTGGGTTCCGTCAACGGCGGCGGGAAATGTTGAGTTCGTCCCTCTCATCCCTGCCAAAAGCAACGTAGACAAGTCGGTGAAAAAACTGACCGAAAGGCAGTTTGGTAATGTGAAACGTAAATCGGAAGCGCTATCCTAAACATCATTGGACCCTCCTCGCTGTTTGAGGTGGAAGCCTTGACACTTAATAAAGTCAAGTTCACAATGTTGAGATGAAAAAAGCTAGAACAACAGCTGAAAAAGCTGTAAAACCAGGGCCCACAGGGCGTCCCACTGTCCCATTGGAGGGGTTACCTCCATTGGAAGTTGTGGGACCTCTTTGAGGGTCCATTCGATGCTTAGGCACCTGGGTTGCTCTCCAAACAGAACCGCTTGACCCATCACCAAAACTTAGCTTGCACCCCAAGGGTTGTTCGATGCTTCGGGTGGGAAAGGAAACCATTTTGGTCCTTTATCATGGGAAACCCACCGGAAACCAAAGGAAACCAGACTCGGGACACCAAAGGAAGCCAGACTCAAAGCCTGAGCAAAACCGCATGTTTCGGCGCGCAAACAAATGGACATAACTAAATCAACAAACCCAAAATTAAAACACACCACTAAAAAGCCAAATACGGAAAGCTAACAAACATTGTGGCAAAAACAAGTACCCAAAAGGGCCCCTTTAGGCCAATGGAAGCAAAGACTAAAGCCCTCGTAAGCCCAGCTCCTTAATTTGAGCCACAGCCACATGCCAAGAACCGTGAATTGATGCGCCCAAGCAGCTCTTCTCTGCCAAAGTCCCCGAAGTAACTCCGTCTCAATGCATTCAGTCGCGCGATGAACCTCGGTTTCGTCTGCGAATGAGGAGGCCCGTTTTTTCGGCTTGGCCAAGGGCAGACGCCAGAAATAATATTCTTCAGATTGTGGTTTCATGTTTACTTTCTGGTGCGATAGGCAGGGAATGAGACTTGGAATGACTCCCCTATCAACTGTCCACTATGGTTTCCTAGGGAATCCCCGTCATTCCATCATTCCCTGAGCACCAAGTTTGGCCAGCCTCTCAGGAAAGCTTCGACCGGGGTTGTGATGGAGTTCTTGGAGCCTTTCTGCGGGTGGGAAACTCGACTCGACTCGACCAATGAAGACAATTCCCATGGAACGTGCCCAGGCATACGAGGGATGGCAAAGCCAGGTGGCGTTTAAGATTTGTTGTTGACACCAGGGTACGATCTTTGCATCCAACATGCATATATAGTTTGTCCACCCCCCCCCCCCAGTTAACCAGCACTTCCAGAAGTTTTGCCCAAACTTGTTTTTGACATTTTCACTACATGGCAGCATAGGCAGTATGGTGACTGTCCAGAAGCTTGGGAAACAAGCTCCAAACGGGCAATGTAATGCGCTGTATAATATTATACAGCTATAGATACAATCGTAGAAACAAAGAGAGAGAGAGAGAGAGTTGATAGAATATCACATAACGACAATGGCAATACACGGCGTTCCTTGTTCGCTTCATGTCTAGGCAAGGGGTGCTTACACCTACACGTTACTTTGAACCAGGCTGCAAGTTAAGCACCTGGAATGGAAGCTTTTGGGTATTTACTTCCCTTGTCTACCATGGGAAGCCAAAACCCTTCTTGCTTGTCGGTTCCATGTTGTCCACCCATGTTGGAAGTCTGTAGGGTTTTTCGCCATCCAGAATCCAAAACACCAGCTTTCAACTGAGAAACCCACAAACACATTCGGGTGGTTGGCTCTCATGGTAGGGTGGGCAACCTATAACGTCTTACCCAAGTTGACAACTGTTCAGTCCTTGACCTTGCCAACCCAAGCAAACTGTCATTGATATGAGCCTGCATGTCTCAGAACGGTGGATCCGCAAAATGAGTGGCTTCCTTTTGTTTCCCTGTAAGCCCACCTCAAAACGGGTACCTTGAAAAAAGGGCAACACTGCCTCCACCACTACTTGCAACGGCAAGCTTCTCATGACAAAAACAACTTGCACAGTAGTTAGTTGAGTTTAAAGGGAAAGGGGTCCTGGAAGCCACTGAGACAAGTTGGCCAACCTGCAAACCCCGCTTCTCGAGACTACTTGGTTGCTCCTTCAACTTCAGTGGCTAGACTCACCTAGCTTATAATCCACTTAGTTCTGCTCAGGGTCACAACAACCGGGGCGGCGGAGGAGGATGCAACGGAATGGACAAGGTATCGCGTCGGACCCCTTTCCTCTTCCTCAGGTACAGGCTGAATAAAGATAGATTAAAAGTGCCCAACCCCGATTTGAGTTAGTTAGGCCCAAACGTGGCAACAGATTCAGGCTGGCAGCCAGCCGCTTGGACGGAAACCCCTGGATGAAGCAACTGCTCTGATAAAACGCATGTCGTTCGTTCATTCCTTGCTAAAAGTCAAACATTCAGGGGATAGCTCATGAATCCAACTCCAAACTCTTGAAACCAGCAAACAATTCCGAGACCTTTGTCGTTTTTTTTTTTCCGGGAGAAGCCTTCCAAAATGTGACTCTCCTTTTGGGCGATTTGGTCACACGCATCGACCCGGACAGTATTCCATGCATGGAAGCCAAGCAATGAACATAAGCCACCCCACTCTCCCCGTTTTGAGTGCGTGCTTGCTACATTGGCATGGGCGCAGAGCCACTGGTCTGGCGAACCAAACAAAAACCGTCGTTCAACTCCAGTTGAAAAAAAAACAACAGGCGGACAAGGCGCAAGTAGTTGGGAGCGGTCATGTCGAAGTTATCGCCGTCCGCAGGGTTGCCTGGCGCAAAAACCGCCAGGCAACACCCTTTCGTAGGCCACTTTCAAGAGCTTCATGCCGAGTCTGGGAAAAGCCATCTGGGTTGCTCCCGCCGCCCCACGAGCAAAAGGTCTATGGAGCCCTTTGGTGGGCTTAATGGACAAGGCATTTTATCCCAGAAGGCCTCTCCTGGGCGATTCGGTCAAAAGACTGAATCGATGTGACAAGGTAAACTACATGCATTGTGGCTTTCCCGTTCATCTACCTATGTACGTGCACATTTTGATTGCACCTTGGGGGGCCAAGTCCAAGTAAACCTGATAGCCATGAAAATTACCTGCAAGAACCCGAAAACGGCAACCTCGAAACATAACACTTGCAATGGGATTGTACAAAACCCCAATAAATCTACAATCAACATGTTAAAGAACAAAATGCGACTGTCTACCAATGAATTTAGCAACGGTTTCCACAGCCTTCTTGGGATTGATCCCCAAGTCCTAAACCTGACAGCATTTCGAGAGATTGCGACCAGACTAGGCCAAACTGGCTCCCCACCACAGTGGATTTACATCAGGAAATAAAGGACTTGCCCATTTCCATTGACTAAGCTGGGCTGTCCTCAGATCCCCTGCTAAACGTCCAACTTTTGGTGGGCCAAACGGGAAAAAAACAAAAAACAACAACACCCCAAGTTCATCCGGATTGCTGGGAAGGAAGCACCAAGATCCGTGGGCCCGGACCCGCCACAAGGGGCACCGAGCCGCCGAAAACGACTCCCCGCGCTCGGCCGACTCTCCGCGGATTCGCCTGAGGGCGTCACGGTCACCGCCTGCCAGGCCAAGGAGCTCCCGAGCTCCTCGCGGCTCCAGCCGTCCAAGGCGCTGCCCGGAGAACCCAAGTTCCTGGAAGCGAGCGCGCGCTTGGTATTGCGCTAGGGAAGAAAAAACAAATGGGGTTTGGTTCTGATTCTCATTTTGGGAGTTTTGGGTTTGGTTCGTGGGGATTCTCATGTTTCATGTTAAGTACCTTTCTGTTTGTTTTGGGGGACACCCCGGTAATCTCCACATTCCCGGTTTCAGGGTTGATGATTGGATTAGAGAGGGGTTGACATCATATCCTCAAAAAAGAGGGTAGTATTTGCAGCAATTAGGGGGATTCCACAGGGATTTGTTTGGGGGCTCTGGGATAACGTGTTGGGGTTTGGGTTGGGTTCAGGCTTTGTGTTTTTCTTTGAGCTGGTTCATTTTGAAGCCATTCCTAGATTGAGCGCTTCATCTTGAAGCAAATATGGTTCAACAAGTGCGTGTGGTGTTAGCGGGTACCCTTCAACAAGTGCGTGTGGTTCCCAAGGAAACCAACAGGAACACCTGGCAAAGTCGTCTTTGTATTTGGGTTCTTCCTTCAAATTGAATGCCTTACCCCTTTTGGTTTGCTGCCCCTCCACTCCAACCCTCGTTTCTCAAGGCCGAATCAAAAAGGGAAGCCATATTGCCCTGACCCGTTCTTGGGATTCCAGAATACAGGACACCATCTCGGATGGATGGTTTTTGGGGTCATTCCATGTCTCATGCCTACCGAGAAAAAACAAAGAAAAAACAAAAACAAAAAAAGCGCTGAACAGGGGAGCGAGGCGCTGCTCGTCACCGGCGTAGTGCAAGGGGATGCCCGGCCAGAAGGTAATCACCACCAGGCAGAGCAGCAAATGTCTGGTGCCTCAGGTTTCGTTCCAACTTGTCCAACTTTTCTCCAACTTTGCTCTAACTTTTAGTCTAACGGTCTCCCCAACTTGTTCCAATGTTTCCACATGATGTCCAGCTTGTCTCCGAGTCTCCCCAACTTTTTCCAACTGTCCAACTCCAAACGAAAATCCCACTTTCTGGTGAATCCCTTGGGGGTTTTCTCGTCCCCGAAAAATTGTGGGTATCCTGTTGGTTTCCCTTTAAATGCCCCGTAATCTCCAGATACCCGCTTGTTGACATATTTGGAAAAACCTGGCTGTCCAGAGAAAGAGGGTATTTGGAGCAGGGGGTATGAGTAAGAATCAGTTGGCATGCCCACCCAATGCGTACAGTGAGCACACATTTCGGGATTTTAAGCGGAACACAATGGCTCATGCGCAAACTGATTGTTTGTCACTATACCCAGCGTTCAGAAATGGGGCCATGACCCCTTTTGTTTGGGCACTGCCTACGGGAAAATGCAACGGACATTGTTGGTGCATGTGGTTTTTCGCGGGGTCTGGGCAAAGATGTAAGATGCTCCGAAACATTAAACCAGCTAAACTCAACTCGCGTACAGTTCTAGTAGCTTAAGGGCACTCGGTTTGAAGGGAACCCCCCCTAAGACCTAAGAAAAACAAACTGAAGCTCTTGTTGCAGGCAATCAGGACAACTTAGAAACCACCGCATGAAAACTTACTTCAGAGGGCGAGGTCAGTCCGTTACTAGCACCCAAGCCGCTGCCCAGGGGCAGTTTATGACACCCCTGGAATACGTGCTCATTATTTGACAGCAAAGGACACGGAGAAAGATACCCAGAGGGGCAAACAAAGTTGCTTCAATTATATCTGGAAATGGTCACCGCTGTCCAGTGGATTTCCCGGAAAAACTGAGGGGCTCGCCACGGAACCAAGGGGGGCTGCCCAACCAAAACAAGTTGAGAGGAAATGCTCCAGAGCTCGGTGAGAGCCCCTTCACATTTGGGAACCGCAAGGTTTACCTTCTGGACAATTCATTCAGATCCAGTCGAGCTTGAAAACCAAAGGGTCAGATCCAAATTGGAACCCCTTGGTTGCAAAACCAAGGGAAACCCAAGTTGGAACTTCAAGCACTTGGGGGTTGAAGCTCGGGCTCGCAATTTGAGCCAACGCGAGGCTCACCGAATTTTCAGGCCCCGACCCTCGAAAACCCACAGCCCAGGGTTCAGTTCAAACACGCCATCTTTGATGGCTGGAGGCCGGATGTCGACAGCAAAACTCAGTGAAACATCCCCGAGGATGGCGACGGTGGAAGGATACGACAAAAATATCATACAACACAGGATATGTGGGCAAAAGTCTAGAATTCATAACTGGAACAACAGAATCTCCAGGTAAAGGACCTTCATTATTGGCTCGTCTTACTCCCAGTCGAGCTCGTTCTAAATTGCCCAGGCTTCTCCCAAACTGTGTGACCTGTAAGCTCACGTCCCGGATTAAGATCCCTCTTTGTCCCGCCACTATCGCTCCCCAAAGTCAGTGGATTCGCCAAAGTCCAAACTTTGATGGTCCACTACAAATAGCAAAGTATAGGGTTCAGGAACTCTGTCAGTGAGTTAAAAGGGAACACCAGGCCACCGTCTTGGGGGTGCCTTTCAAGACACACCCATCTTTGCCCAATCCCAAAGGGGAACTCAACGCGAAAAGGTGATGCTTAAGACCAAAACTGTTGGAACCAGAGTTCGGGGTTACAGTTGAGGTACCTCAGAGGGTACGAAAAGACCCAGAACGAAAAAGCCAGGTTCAGAAATGAAGCCTTCTGGAGATTTGCTCTGCTCAAAGGGGTTCTGGAGGGTGGCTACTTGGGCGTTTGCCCCAACCAAATATGGTATCTCTGATTCTATAGTACATATTCAGAGGACCTCATCCTGTCAACTGATCTGCTCGAGTTTGGCTTCTTGCTTCTAGTCCATAAAGCCAGATTAAACGCCCCAATCATCGGAGGATTCGGAATCATATGGGTTTGTATCAAAATAGCGACCCCCCCCAACAAAAAAAGAAGGAAGGGAGGGCTTGCCTGTTGGTTCCCCCTTCAATTCCACTCAAAAAAGGCAGCGAGCCTCAAACAAAGGCCATTTGAACCCGAGCAAAGCAAAACCAAAAACGGTCCCAAGGTCACTTCCGGATTCCGGATTCTGAACCGATCCGGGGCGCTGGTCATGGCTTGCAAACGCCAGTTGTCGTGGTTGTTGCAGAAGTTCCACATGGCGTACTGCTTTTGGCCACTCGCCTGAGAACATCTTCGAGGAGGGAAAAGGGGTTGGAGCCCACAATTCTGGGCGCAAGTGGCGAATTCTTGTCCCTATGTGTATTCTTGTTTGAGGCTTTGTGTCAACATTGGATCCCCTGCTCAACCTAACATATTGCAACGGTTTTGTTGGTGTTTGGCGATGTTGAAGAGGTTCACCCGGAACAAGCTGAAAGAACAACTCACCGGCACGATTCTCAAAGTTGGTCCATGGCAACTGAGTCTTTTTGGCTACCCCCGCAAATCGCAACCCAAACTGGGCTGCCCTCAGATCCCCCGCTAAAAGTTTGATTTGTACAGTAGTGGGTTAAATGGAAACTACCACTAAACCCACAAACCTAAAACGCTAAGGAACCGGATAGCTGGGAGCCACCAAGCAAAGGGGGGGCTTTCCATTTTGAGAGACGCCCACTGGAGGTCCCAGGTGTGATGGTTTGACGCTGCCGCCTCGTCATAGGTGTCCAGCATGTTGCTCTCCTCCGCGTAGGCTAGGGGGAAGCCATCAGCATACCTCGCCGGCAAGCCGCAAAAGGCGTGAACAGTATTTGCTTGTTGTGATTATCATCATCCATATGAATGAAGAACTAGCAGGGACTCAGCCACGCCGATCCGAAAGAAACCACTATAGGGAAACCAAACAAAGCCGAACGAATGTCTGCCCAAGTTTCGGAACAACCCTTGATGAGCCACAATCAGATTGGTGGGAAACGATGCAGGGGAATGCTGCCTGTAAACGTCGGCATGGGGACGTCCTTCTTGAGGGTACCCCCCCTTTGGGATGGCATTAAAGGGAAACAGGGAGCCCCTATTCTTGAGACCAACCCACATGCCCAGAAGTCCTCAAAACACGGTCTCCAGTCTCCCACGTGTGCCTTCAAGGCGTCAATAGTTCGTTCAGATTGAGCAAATGGGCACATCCGGCTGTACACTCGCATGGGCTATATGACAAACCCGCAACCTGAAAAGCTCCTGGTTCAATAGCCAGGGCCGTCTGAACATTTTTGCGCCACTCTCACAACAGAACACCTTCTCAACGCCCATTTGCCCTTTGCTGGTCCATGCCCTCAGCACAGAAAATAAATAGCCCTGAGATCGGAGACCCAGGAAATCAAAAGAAGGGGTGAAGGATTGAAACATCAACGGGCCTTCTCCAATACGTGGAACAAGGAATCGTTCGCAAGGAGGGAGTTTTCATGGCTGAGTTTCAACAATTGTGACGCCCACATCGCCCATAGAACTTGGACACCTTCGCCTCGGACGTCGCGACACCTTCTGGTTCGCTTGAAAAAACAAAGGCGCCTTCCAGAAAGACCCGAAAGAAAACCCACAAGACGGCGGTGTTCCTTTTGGTCCCCCTTCCAATTCACAAAAGAGAGGGTACCCTCAGAACAAAAAGAGGACACTCCAACATGTTTGGCATAGCGCCGGTTCACCTTCCCTTGAGGTACCTCCGGCCGAATTCTGGTCGAGTTCGGAACCCTCCTACCTGGCGCTCCACTTCTCGGTATTTCCGCATAGGGAACCAGTTTACAAAACACAAAGAACCACACCCTGTTGTTTCATGATTTGCTTTTTTTTTGTTTTTTTGTTTTTTTTATTAAACAAAAACAAATAAAACAAAATAAATAAAAATAAAATGGAAAGTGGTCGTCAAACGAGTTTGGTTTGAAAAAAAACAAGGTTTAGACATGGAGTTTGGTCCCATTGAATCGCAACCTCCATGGTACCGGCTTCGTGCGATCCACCCGAAATAGCCAGTCCAGGATCTATGCTCACATGGTCTCCCTTCTGTTTGACGCCCCAAAGAGGCGACAACCAGCTCAAAACGGAACCTTTTCGCAGCTAGCCACTGAGGCTGGTTGTAGACGAAGGCTGTGAACATGTACCAGTAGTACGAATACACCTCAGCAACGCGCGACGGTTGCGGCAAGAAGGCTGGCCCAACCCTCCTCGACGACCCTTGCCGCGAGAGGCCCTGCCCAGTGTTCGTTTGTAACGATCACCTAAAGGCCTGTTGTCCATGTGAATTTCCTGAAGCTCAATTGCGGCCGGAACCGTTGCCCTATACCCTCCCTCCCTCCTCTCCCTCCCTCCCACGAACGGGAAAACACATTTGCTGTTGAAGGGACCCCCTGGGAGTCACTTTAGTTCAGGACAACTCAACCCTGTTGCAAGTGTGGGTTATAGGCGGGGTTAATCCTCGCCCCTGAGCAACAAGTTGAACCGTTTGCTGCGTGGCATACTTCTTCTGAGCCTCAAATGGAGCCACGGGTGTAGTCGAGTGGCAAATTAGAGGCCATCACACATGGTGTGGGAAGACCAAAGCGCGTTTGGCAAAACAGCCAGGTGTGCGGTCCAAGCCATGAGTCATTTCCGGAAGTCCCTGACGCATGCAACAAACTCTCCACCCGAATGGCCCCTAGCCCCTGGAACGTTGCCGGCTGCTGACATTTTCCGGTTGCTGCTAGCTTCTGAGACTTCACTGATTGCGGCTCATTGCCCAAATCAACCAAATGCTCAAGAGCCAGGAGGTGCCAGTGAAATGGCAACAAAGCCCCTGAGCCAGCGGGCCTGAGTTTCTTCCGTGGAGCTTCGACATGCCTCTTGCGTTCGAGGAGGGTGTGTGGGTGAGACTCTACCAGTTCGAGGGGATCCTATCTGTTTCTCCTGTACTCTGGATGGTTCGTAGTTAACCCCTTGAGCCGCCGGCTATCTCGCTTTGAGGACATGGGGCAACATGGCTTTGTGGATTTCCTTGAACATGGAGTCTGGAGTCCCCACTTCTCTCTCCCAAATGGACCCTACACAACTTGGTTGACGTTGGAAGGGGAGCAACAATTTAAATTTTAGCAGTTATAAGTGGGGAATTCCCACTAAACCACAATAAGCAAAATGTAAAATGTGTCCTAACAACAACCATGACAAGTCACAACTCGGCGACTGGGCAATCCCCACAAACAAAATCCCAGGAGCAATACCTCCCTTCATGGTGGCAGGTCCCTCGATGAAGCTCTCCGTGCCATACATGGCCTGGCTTGCAAAACGCTCGTGCGGTGAAGCGCCTCTCAAGGAGCCGAGGTGCCCACCCCCAAACCAGTACCCAAGGGGGAAACATGGGGTATACAACCACCGACCACTATGTAAAGGGTATACACTTTTTGTGTTTTTCCCGAGGTGGGGGTAGTGGACACCGTCTTGAAAAAGAGGCCCCTTGAAATGCCTCGGAGAAGCCATTGCTCACTGGCGTCATTTGCAATAACAAAAAGCATCCGGGTTTTGGTGGATGCTTGGCGTCCAACTCCGAGAAGGGGTTCACGGAGTGAGCAAGTAAAGAAACTTCAAGAAGCTAGCCCAAATCCCCGAGCTTTCATCGAACTTGTAGAATTCCTGTAGCATTTCGGTCTACCTAGTGGTTGGATTCGATTTGTAGTCTAAAACAAAGCAAAACATCAAAGTGAGCCACTCTCAATGGTTTGGGTTTTGTGTCCCCCAAACCCCCTGTCCAGCCGAAGATCTAACAAGAGAAGCCTCGGGGTCCCAGGCGCACCGGCCCGGCCCGTCGATTTCCACGGAGACGCCAAGAATCGCCCTTCTTCTCAGTTGTTCAGTGACCCTGGAAAAGAAAGGGAACCCTTTTTGGGGCTTGGACCATTTTTAGTTTTTGGCAGCCACCAAAAGAAAGGACAACAAGTGCCACTGAACAACTGAGTCTTTGTTTGGTCTCCCTAAAGGTTGGCTTGGTCCACAACCCGCTGACAGGACTTGGACCTCAACCCGCTCGCCGCTTCAAAGCCCAAGCTTTGGGGCAGTGACACACATTGGGCCAGGCAGGTTTCCGACACGTGTGAAGTAGGTGAAGGAAGCCTGGTTCAGGGCCAAATATGGAAACGCAGTTGGTTCAGTCTGGCCATGCCATTCAAAACTCCAACGAAGAAATTGGCAAGGTTAGAACATGTCTTTCCTTTGCGAAATCCCACCAATGGGTCACAGCTTCCATGGTAGGAGGGCGTGCGCATGTTGAAAGTCTTGGGTAACAGAAGCAATAGGACAGCCCGATGCTTGTCTGTCCTGAATCCTGAAGGCCGGGGTCAAGGAACGACTTACACCTCGGAGGGAAGGGGAGCTAACACCTATTCCACACTTAACTACAGTTTGTTTCTCAATCCCCCTATTGAAAAATGTGGCTTTAAAGGGAAACCAACAGGAGAACAGGCACCATTTTTGGAGTCTCCTGAGAAACAACCATTACCTTCTCCCAGAAGGTAGCCCAGGTGCACGAGCTGAGCCTCTTGTTTGATGCGCTTTGGTTTTTGAAGCGATGGCCTGGTCCTTGCCGCGGCCCGTCATCGTGGCGTACCTCTCCGGCGTCACGTAGAACTCTCCGAAGAGGCCTGGGGTGGAAAGGTGGAGGTCACGTGGAACCCGATGTAAACGAATCACGAAAACAAAAACTATGGCGCCACCTCCAATGCAGCTGTTATTGGACAAAATCCGATGTGCAAATGGAACAGTTGTGATACAATAAGTGACATCTACGGCGAATGGCTACGCCAAGTTGAGATTATCCACTATTCGGTGCTGCATTAAGTCTAGGATTATCATGTCGCTCCAAGCACTATTGCTACCCTTGCAGCAATAGTACAACCTCTATCAGACTGGCCATTTGCCATTTGGGCCATTTCTGCAATACCGTGTTCTTGGCTGCTCCAGCAACTTAGTAGGTATAGGTTATAACCCTGGCTATAACTTGCTCTCATGGAAGGCCCACAAGTACAAAACTTAGTACAGCTCGGTCTGGCAATGAGCAATGCAAGAACATCCACCAACTTCAGAAGAGCTACTTGCTAGATGTTCGAGGAAGCTTTTCTTTGGAAAACCAATTCCCTTCTTTTTCATGTCCCGGCCAAACCTGGAGAAGTCTTCTCCACAAGGAACCCCCAGCTCCCTATGTGGAGACTTCGCGTGCCCCATCACCCGAAGGGAATCGGGCCCGCTCAAATCACGTGGAGGGAAACTCAGAAAAACCCTGACGTTGGGTCAGGAACACGATTCGTGGCTCAAACTCGGTCAAAAGCAATGAAGTGCATTGGTCAAGGGCATCTAAGCCAGGATTCCTGGGGTCTCCGAAAGTACTCTACAGTTTAGCGTAGGCTAAATATGAAACAGAATCAGAACAACTCATGTTTCCTGCACCACAGATGCGGGCCAGGATTCATCCGGGTGATACCATGGCTTTCTGAATGGTAGCCCGTCAAATCTCCCTTCCACTCTTGGGGTGTTGGGGTTTTTTGGTTTTCTGGCCAAATCTCAGATGCCGCAACACTCGTGAACCTATTTTGTTTCCTTTGTCTTCGCCCGAAAAAAACGAAAAAACAAATCCTGAGAAAAATACCCCTCCTTGGTTTTTTTCTGGCCGAAATGTCCTGGATCCAAGCTGCGGCCGGCTAACGACCGACGCCAACCTCCGGGGCCCCAGGCCGAAGCTCTTCTTGCCGAGGCCAAGGGCGTGCTTTCGCATGGCAGGGGCCCACGCCTTGTAGAAGACCAGCGGCACCTGCCTGTCAAAGGAACTCGGCGGCGGGAGGGGTCACGTCACATGCCACAAAGAACAGGATACATGGCTGTGGGTCAAAACCAATGGGATCCCATTTTTGGGTAGGTGCACCACCCATTTTAGTCCATTTTAGTGGGGATTGGGATGTTCACTGGGGGTACAGGATTTTGACCCATGGCCATATATATCTTAAGGGGAACCAAACAAAACGGGCGGACTACCCTTGTGCTTGCCCCACCATAAAAAGCAAGGCATGTTTAGGGTTTCCGCAGAACAACACACTTCCAGCAACAACAACAACACAATGTGCTGCATAAATATAAATATGGCATGCAACGTCACTTTGCATAAGGCTCCGCTTGAAATGTCCCTCGTGTTGATGTACTCCGCAGATTGGACTCTTTCCTCATCAATGATCTCCCCCCACAACCAGCACCCCCCAACCACTTCTTTTTGGACTTGGAATGTTGGACATGGGAAAAAGCAACTGGTTGCTGGAAGCTTGGCTTCAACATTTGCGGGGCCAATCTGGTTGGTTCAAGGCACACTGGGTCAACCCACTAGTTCAACATGGAATCCCAGAAAAGATCTGAAGACGGGAGGCGATATATATATATATATATGTGTGTTGGTGCGTGGTTGTTTGTTTGTTTGTATGTTTGCTTGATTGCTTGCTTGCTTGCTTGCTTAGTATTTGATTGTTTGTTTGTTTGTTTGCTTGTTTGTTCGTTGTTTGTTTGTTTGTTTGTTTGTTGTTTGTTTGTTTGTTTTTTGTTTGTTTGTTTGTTTGTTTGTGTGCGTGTGTGTTTGTTCTTTCACTGGTTCTGTTGCAACCAGGTTTGGTTGGATGTTTTTTTTTTTTTCCGGAACAGGAAACCAGAGGTTGTATAAGCTGCAGTGGCTTAGATAAACATCGTCCAAGAGAAACGCAAGGTTGTTGTACAAATTTTGGTGGTGGTTTGAAACGTGTGCCAAGGAAAACCAAAGGTTGACGTATAAACAATGGTGGCTCGTATAAACGTTCAAATTGGGAGCTGTTTTTTGGCATTGACCATTGGAGGTGTGCAGCTTTACAATCGGGAGCTGAAAACAAAAAGTGTCACATACTATGGGTCACAACCAATCGCACCATTTTGGCCCATTGTAGTCTATGTTAGTGGGGATTGGGATGTTCACTGGGGGTACGGGGTTTTCACCCATGGCCATATATCTGCGTACAGAGAATGTGAATCTGTATACGCGGGAAATGGCCGGTCCCAACATAAGGCATGATGTATCCAATTGGGTCTGCTTTTTGCTGGTGCCCTGTTCTTTATAGTTTTAACGGGAACCAAAAGGAACACCGCCATTTTGGGGGTTCCCTAAAAAGCACACACCCATTTTCGGATCCTCGAGAGGAAAGCAACAAACGCTTTGGGCGTCCCCTGTCCGTTTGTTCCAAGCAGCTAGCAGTGGATCTGCAACTTCTACAAATTCAAAACCTGACATGGATCTGTGACTCCTTCTTTGTAGTTTTTAAGGGAAACTCAACATGAACACCAGCATTGTGCAGGCTGCCCAAAAAACAATACCCCCAACGTAGTACTGGATTGCTGGATGGAGCTTCTGAGTCGCTTATACCCCCGATCTGGTGGACTTTCACCCTCACAAGAGGGAGTATCAACCTGGAATCTGGGAATCTGCCAGAAGCCCAGCCAGGCGTAGCGGCTATGAAGCAAAAGTATATACCCCCTGGTGCCGCCAATATGTGCCACTTTTTGCAGCGGATACCAGAAGTGCCCCTAATTTGCCAACCCTCTAGTGGACGATGACACATGCGCTTGCCAGGATGCTTGCGTGCTGTAACCGTAGCCCTGTCCTGCAATCATTAAATCAGTCAATGACTCAACCAGGAAACCAGCTCGGGGCTTTATTTTGAAGAAACCGAGGTGGGTGCCCCAACAAGTGCAAACTTTGCACTTCCTACGTTAATAACTTCCCTGCCAAGTTTGGAGCACCTCCTGGTTTTCGATTCCTCGCACCTTCTCGATCTCAAGACATCTCAAGACTCAAAATATGAAACCAGGGGTTGCAGAAAAAGCTCCTGGGTAAGCCTGCCAAAACGGAGCTCACAGGCCGACCTCGCGTTTTCTTGAAACACATCCAAGGCGCATCGGCGTGTCCACGCGGAATCCGTCCACATCGCAACTGGAGATCAGTGCCTTCGTCATCGCCTAGGACTCGTCTCACTCGGGTGTCTTGCGCATAAGAGTAGCCCCCCAACATTGCGAGTTTGAAGTGGACTACGCCAGTGTCTTTGGGGTGCTTTCGGTGGCTGGCTTGCGAAATTCCTGAGCGAACACGTTCCGGAGAAAGTTTGCTGAGAACAGTTTCCCGTGTCTCGTCTTCCAAAATCTGCATGTTTGCCGTATGTTTGTGAGTATGTTGTTGGAAATCGCGAATGGATTGGCCAACAAAGTCTTCGATTGAGATGGTCCCGACGTTGTAAAACATGGAGGAAGCCCGAACCCGATATTCGTCCGTGCGACGGGGCAAAACCACCACCCCATTATTAACAGCATTGTCGAAACCACACAGCAGAATACATGGGGGAGGGTAGCGTCAAAACTCGGGCCCAAATTGGCATCCGCTTGTTTGGTGGCTTCAAAACGGTGGCAGGGTCCAAAAGAGGGCCATCTGTTTGACCGCCCAAATGGGTCATGAATTCCAAAACAAACGCGAGGACACGTTTTCCTTCAAGCTTCAGGGAACCCCAGAAAAGCTTTCGCAAACTTTCGACCAACCGCCAAAATGAGTGGCAGGAGGTGCGGCAAAGGGCAAACAACAAGCAAGCGAGAGCCTGGTAGGCGAAGCCTCCCGAATCCAGGTCCTACATGATGGCTTTCCCCGTTTTACCGGATTGGTGAGCTCGAAACCCGAAAGAATTTGGCAGACCGGGCCCATCAACGTCGGTCCCCTCCAGGACTGAGAGACCTTTCCCCCGGAAAAAAAGTACGAGTTGCTACAAGGGAGTCAAAAGGGTAACCTATTTGCTCAGCAAGATCGCCTTCCACAAAAATCAAACAAGGACCGACATCAAAACACAAACACAAAGCCTTCGTCCAAGAATCTCCGCCCATACCCCCGGTCTTTTTCCCCCCTGATCCGTCCGGGCGGCGATGTACTTGGCCTGCACCCGGCGATGCTCCAAGCGAAGGTCGTCCATGGTGCCGTAGAGCTTGCCTGCGAAAACGCAGACGGAGCCACCCGCATTTCGTAGGTCTTGGTTTGGATTACCCCCTGACCGGGGGTAATCCCCTTGTTTGGGAGCATTGTCTTCGAGCACCTGTCAGGTTTCAATATTGGTTGGGGGGAGGGTGATTTGAGGTTTGTTCCCAGTCCAAGCCCCCCTTTAAGGGTCAGCAGATGCTGGGGGAAGAAACATCACCTTTGAGCCGCGCAAAACCTACCGACTTGTTTTGTGTTTTTTTTTCTCCGAGAAGTATGTAGATCGTACGGAACAGCACCACCTACTCAAATGGCCAATCCTGTTTGTTGGGCTCTGCCTAGTTATCCCCACTCCTAACGACTGGAGATCATGGTGGCTCCTCCCTGATTCTCCATCCCAACCCGGTGGATCTGAGTTACCAATCGTTAACTCGCCAATTACCTTCAGTTGCAAAAGGGGAGCTTTCTTGGTTCCTACCAAACTCGGGAAATGGAATCACTGGGTATAGGAAACCAGGTGCTTTTTTAGAATCTAAGGGGCGCCCAAAAAATGTGGACGGGCATGTGAGCACGTGCAGGATGATCAACCCCTGGTCAATCCGTCCCTCACGTTTTGTCCACTGGTTCAGAGCCACATGTGGGGTTTCATGGTCCTTCTTGGATGTAGCTGATAACCTTACTTCTCTCCTGGGGAACTGGGGTTAGTCCCCTTCTAACCATGGTTATAACCTACTCATTGGGTTGACCGTCCAGGTTCATGGCCTCCAGAATAGCCACTCTTAGGTTGTTAATGTTATATAATTGCTATTTAATGTTTTTTTTTGTAAATTAAGAAGCTAACTTTCCATGGTGACTTTCATAGTGGCAATGTTCGGCCGCAATGTCATGACCCGGCTGTGGCCCTGAATCAGTACACAAGTCGCGCAGCCGCGAGTAAGTGCTCCCATGAGGGAACTGGCAAGTGCAAAGCTTAGCCAGCTTTACACGGACCGCACTGGCAGATTTATCGGCATTGCCAAAAACCTTTTTTTTGCCAAGAGGACATGGAAAGTGGCAACGAGTTGGAGACATTTCGAGCTCGACACCACTTCGGTTCAATGCCGTGCAGTTGGAAGTCTGCCACTGTCCCTCTCCAGAAAGTCCTTGTTGGCACTCAATAGGCTAAACCTCGGTTGCTATCCGCTCCCCTGCTCAAAGTTTAACTTTTAGTGGACAACCCACTAGTTGGCAAAAAGTTAAAGTCCTAACATCCAAGCAACAGGCACCAAAGAAACAGTATCTTTCTGGAATGTTTGGACATGTGGGTCTCTTTTTTGAAGGGCACCTCCTTGGGCTGGATTGAAAGGGAAGCAAAAAAGGAAGCCAACCATTGAGGGACCTCCCCCCAATTTGGAGACAAGCCCATTGGCCGGTCTCAACGGCGGGGTGCTTTTAGACGACTCCACAAGGGCCGAGAGGAGAGTCTCCTGTTTGGTTTGCGGGAAAGAACGCTCCCATGTCCCTCCCAAAGTTGCCCTTTCGCTGCAAAGTTGATGCTGCAAAGCTGCCGTAGTGGATCTGGAAGGGGTCATAGTAGTCCTGGCAAATGCAAGTTACGTATTAGGCATACCCTGTTTCAGTCGCTTCAGCTGCTTCTGAAGTTTTGATGAGATATGATGTAAATTGTGCATTCTAAACTCTTCAACTCTACCGGCCTGGAAGGGAAAACAAATTCCCATCACCCGATCAATGGTCTGATCATGTGCGAGTGAATGCAAGGCGGAGCCTGGGAAAGGATATCCAGTGTGAGCAATGCTTCTGTCATCCTTGAGGCCTACTCATGGCCAGGCTACAACCAAGCAACTGTTTGCTGAACTTGGTTCCTAAGGCATATTTACCTCATTTACCCAAGGCATATCGACCGCACTACCATAATTGGTTGGAGCATGGAAATCTGTTTGCTCCTTCCGCGCATGACTCGATTCACAGCAAACCTTTTACACAAAGAAAATTGCATGGTGCGTGACTTGTGCAGCCACAAACAACAACGGGAGAATCTCGTACCGGCAGGGAAGTACAGATGACATCTTGCCAAGAGCCTTAACTAGGATATGGGTCTTAACAGGGGGACCCCAAAAAATGCCCAAACAGGGTACCCTCGAAACTCCAAACACACCCATTTGGGCACCCTTCCCGCCCACACAAAACAACAACATCTTCGTGAACAGCTTGCTTTCTTATTGGGGATCAATGCGAGATTGAAGGAGATTTCTAGGGGTTGATACTCCATTCTTTTCAACCATCGTTCTTTCGATAACCACTGGTTTGGGCGTTGGTTTCCTGAAAAGAAGAATCCCTGTGTTCGGAATGGGAAAGCTTCACCCCTACTTTTATTTCCCCCGATGGTGGTTTGATTTGGTTTCCCATTTGCCCTCCAAAGCCAGGGGTTCAAATCTCCAAGTCACTCCAAACCATTAGTTCAGGGTTGCCTGACCCGCTGTCCTTGAGGTCTCCGTTGTGGT
>CAUJNA010001835.1:320000-332500 GCA_963377175.1 Effrenium voratum
CCTTTTGGCACCCTTCCGGAACCGTCCACACTCCAGAGTCACAAACCCAAAGCTTTCTGGTAATTGGTTTCGAGAAAAGGTTACTCCGTTTATCTTTTCTTCTTCTTCTTCTTCTTCTTCTTCTTCTTTGGCTCCTTCTTTGAAAAAAAAAGTGGTTGCAAAGTTGCTTCAAACGTCTGGCGAGTCACTTTCACACCCAGAAAAGGCCCATGACAGATTCGGACAATCTTTAGGCCATATCATACGCCAACGCTACGGAACAGAATCGATCGCTTCATCAACGGAGTACCACCCCGTGATTAATCCTCAGTCGTTTGTTCCTTTGACCCCCTAAGTTTCCTTTAATCCGATCCCCCTGAAAGTAGTTGCAGGGTTTCAACTAAGCTTGAGTAGGTGACGGGCCTGGGGGAGTTTGGATTTCAGATGCCTCTTGAAGTCCTCGTGACCCCCCTTTGACCCATCTCTTGACCCATCTCTTGACCCATCTCTTGACCCATTTCGACCGCCTTTGAGCACCCTTTGACCACCCTTCTTCTTTTTGACACCCTCAACTTGACCCTTCTTCATCCCTTCTTGGCCTCTGTTTTCTCGCTGAAAAAGGCAACAAACTAGGCTTAGAGTGAACTTGAAGTAACCCTATTTGCGGCTTACAAACAGTTCCAAACCTGAACTAGGAATTGGATGCCCAAGTTTTCAGGACCTACATTGTGGCTTTAAAACTCCTTTGACCCCAGAAGAGGTGAGGAACGAAACTGCAAACTTTCTTCGAAGCACTGAGATGGAGCGAGGGATCCCCAACATCATGGCGAGCTTGTTTTGCCTCGCCCCCGGGCGAGCTTGCCACTGTGTAGGGCAACCCCCCTCCGATCGCCACGTCCGTCCTGCCTTCGGGGCCGCAACAAGTACTCACGCTCGCCGTGCGCGTCCTGGCACTCCACTGAGTGCGTCACATTGCCCACAAACCATCTGAGCTTCATAACTATATATATATATATTATGTATATATATATATATATACATATAGCCCTAGCGCAGGGGCTTGAAAAGCTTCCGTGGTTCCCCACTTGGGAAACATCTCAGCTGTGTCACTTGGACGCCTGAAGAAATTGGCTCGAGCTCGTGGCTCCTCCGTGAAGACCCAGCCCCAAGCACCAGACTTCGGATCCTTCATTGATGTGGGGCGTTCAGGGACCTCCATTGGCTTAGGTGTTGATTGCCTCATTTCAAGGAACTGCCTTTTTGAGAGTCCAAGATGCGGGCAGTGTTCAAAAGCCTATTCTCAAGAATCCAACACGAAAACTCACAAAAAGAGAGCTCATACCTGTAGCCCTCAGCTTTTGATGTACCCTCCCACCGACTAACATGGAAGTGTGGGGCCCCTGTAGAACGACTACGTTCCTCTTGGAAAAGGGCTTTGTGCACTTCCATGTTAGTTGGTGGGAGGGATGGCGGTACAAGTTTAAGAAGCTATTCGTTGGTTGGGTCGTTAGTAATAGCCGCATTCCGTCTAGGGAATCGACGGTACAGGCTCGCATGGCGCGTCAGCGAGTCGTCAAACGAGCAAGGGCCAAGAATAGTCTTGTTCCCGAATTGGGTGCACCAGAAGGAAAACAAAAGGACCCAATACCATCTGGGCAATGCATAATAGTTTAAGTCACGGAGCAGGAAATAAGTCGCCAACCGAAAATCTAACATGGCCCCTCCAAGAAAGGAACCTGTTGGGTGAAATGTGTCGCAAGCCCCCCAAACGTGACAAGGTCAATATTTGCCCTTCGAAAGCGCCACTGCAGCGATCCACTTGAAAGAAAGGGCACGCACTTCACCCACAACACCTGGTTTTAGTGGGGTCAAATTGGACCCACAAAGGTAAACAACTATGTTCCAACAGCTTTGCAAGTGTATCCATGTCTTAGATGATCACCCCGGTTCCCTCGGTTGCAACCAGAGTCATACCCTACTTACCTGACGTACATTAAACCTCCAAGGAAGTACAATTCACATGGAAAACCTGACGTTCGTGGCCAGGTCCCTTTAAAGTGAAGCTGGTCTTCCAGCACGCCCCACTGGCACCCCCAGTGAACATCCGATTCAATCCCCACTAAAATAGGCTCTAAAATGGGTGGTGCACCGAAAACCCAACCAAAATGGGATCCCATTGGTCTTGACAACCACAGCCATGTCACGTTCCATGCGTCTCCTTTGGGTGGGAGGATCCCAAGCCCAGCGACCCACGAACGGCCCAGCGAAGGGCCAGCGAACGCCTCGTGGAAGCGCCAGGGCGCCGCGCCGAACTCGTGGCCCTCGAAGAAGAACTCGTTGCCTCGACGCGTGACTCGTCATCCGTAGGGCTCGAACGGGAGGCCGCAGAAGGCCCCGAAACATGGAGGCCCCTCTTACCCTCAATGGAAGGCCCTTGAATGCCCTTGAGGCAACCAAAATCTAAACTGGAGGTAAGGCCCTTCAGGCAACCAACACCTCATTTGAAGGTCCCTCTTACATCAATGGAGGGTCTGAACTCTCATACTTAGCGGAGGAAATATACAGCGCAAACGCGAATTCCCCGGAAAAAATGAGATCTGATTTTTGGAGATCAACGTAGGAGAGGGCTTGAGAGCCCAGATTCCCGCGAACTGTGACTAGTGCAGTGCCAGTAGGCACAACCTCGTGATTTGGAGTGAGGTGGAAGAGAAGGCCTCTCGTCGTTTTTCCGCTGGTTGATTTCAGAGGAACCTTTCCTGGTCAACTGGGGCTTGCCCTCCAACATGGAGCAGTTCTGCCTCCTGGTACCTTTAATCAGCAAACGAAAACCTGAAGCATTGCAAGCGCATGCATATAATATACATGTGTACATATGCACATGTGCATGTGTGTGTGTGACAATACAGTGACATATACCTGTGGCAACATGTGTATGATATTAATATTGGTGGCTGGATACTTCCCATGATCATAAGGCAAAAGTTGGCTGTGGGTCAAAAATCGGGTAACCCCGAAACGGAACCCTGGTATAGTGGAACCAAGGACTAAAACCTGCGGTCTATTTCCTGTTGGTTAATTTTTGACCCATACCCAGTTGGTGTTATGGGAAACCTACAACTGCATTCTATCATTTCGGCCCTCACCATCTGGCCACAATGAGAAGTCCAACGAGTCAAAGGCTGAAAGGGAAGCAGTAAAAAAAACTCTAAGAAAAAGAAAGAACAAAAACACGCATCATTTGCCCCTCCATTGCCGGGCTTTGGTTTAGGTTTTGGACCTCCAGGGCCTTTTTGAGGGCCCACGATGCGGCTGGACATAGAATTGGAACAAAGGGACTGGGCCAAAAGACAAGGCAAGGTCCAAGGTCGATTCGCTTTGACTTAACTCACTCGAGTGGATTGGCCAAAAAGCCTTCCTGATTTCTTTTGTGTGTGCCACTAAAACAGTTCAAACCCAAAAAGGGTATAAACTTCGAAACGGAACTCAGGAAGTGAGTCAAACATACCGGGGACACCGAACTGAGAATCAGCAAATAATCAAATGAGAACCTCTCCAAATGCGGGCCCACTTCATCGTTTTTTTTAAGCTTGTTCACTTTGATGTGCAACCCAAACTGATTTGAGAACCCAGTACATGTCATATGCTTTTGTCAATTGTCAACCGCTGGATACTGATGGCTGCCAAGCAGCTCATGTGGTTCATGACCACGTCCACGATAACCTGTCCAGGAAGACGTTTTGCCGAAACCACAAGACAACAGGAACCGTGTACCGCACAACACGACAGGACCCTTAAAGTGAGCCTTAAACAAAGACACCCTAAACATGAGAGACCCTTAAAAAGACAAACCACAAACAGGCACCTTACAAAAGACTGTTGTATGACTTTCAGGCTTGACATCTTGAGCAAGTGGTACGCATGCTTGCTGATGAGTGTTTGTATCTGTGAGTTCTCAATCACTCGGTGGGGTTGTCTACATGGATTGTTGTATCGTGCTGCCAATTGCTGTGGCTCAGTCGAGACAGAGTTGCTGTGTTATCTTAGCATCTTCCTTTTCATCCCTGTTTGGCATTAATGTTCAATCAGAACTCAAACAAATAATGTAGTATGGAACGACAAGCTGGTCATTGTTGAATTTGAATAAAAACTCAAGGAACATGCATTTTCAGTTCTATCTGTTTACAAGCTCTAATCTGCAAGCGCTTCAAGTTAAAGCGGGTTTCTAATCAGAATGCAACTGGAATTGTTATGGTGAATTTGAATTCAAACAGAAAGTCCTTTGCAGGAGAACTCTAATTCGGATAAACATAGAATGTCGACATTATTTGTAAGAAAACTGGTTGGTGCTTCTCATCAATCTAATCATGATTCTTAGGTTGAATTGGGATTTCACAAGGAATGTGATTCCAAGCAGTAAATAGAACTTAGATATCATCTAGTAAGGACAAAGAGGCTTCTGACTAGCTCAGCTAGATGTTGTTGAAATATGACAAGACTAGCTGGTTGTTCCTTCTAATGTGCCTGCCACGTTCAAGGAGTGAACAACCAACAGGACCAAAAGGACATGGCATTTTCTGCGGGTCTACCAGTTGTACATTGCGAGCCTTTAAGCCAAAGTAGCCAAAAACATCGAAGCCTAGAGACCTGGAGACGAGCAAAGGAAACGAACAACAAGACACGCCTTGATAATCCCAAACAAACTCGAAAACATCAGCAACAAAAATCATACCAAGAAAAACAGGAAAATAAGGCACAACGTCGGGGGCATCAAGGTTACAAACACAAACACGACATGAACTCTTTCAACAAGAAGTGACCAATTCATGTGTTTTGCTGTGTGAATGATTCTATTTGCTGCAGTTTCTCGATTTGGTCTAGCTTTCTCGAGGTTGCTTTGTTTTATTTGATCTGTTTGGTTTTGCCCGGGCTTGTCAAGATGCTTTCCCTGCTTTGGATCGGCGCCTAACCAGCTTGACCGACGGGAAGACAGAAACCGCAAAACAAACGAGCTAACCAGGTTCCTCTGACACGCAAAAACGAGAGGCTTTAAAACAAAACACCCTGAACAAGGGAGACTTTAACACAATACACGCTAAGACCAACCAGAAGGACACACCTACTGACCTTTGAAACCATGGTTGAAACCAGGTTCTCACAAGTTGATTCCAGACCTCCAGCGAGCTTGGTTGATTTTGCAGGAAACCCGAACCCAATTCTAGGGGTACCTTCCCCATTCTTTCCAGGGATCCTTCTTTCTAGAAAACCTCCAGAAACCCAGGGAAAACGCCTGGTTTTGGAAAAGATCGATGGTTGAAAAGAATGGGGAATCAACCCCTAGAAAACCAATACCCAAACTACACCATGTTGACCCTGAGCCAAACCAGAAACCGAATTAAGGTTCCGGCATAACAGCTGCGCGCCTCGCATGGCTGGGATCAACCCCTAGAATGGCCGCCTTCCTGGTGTTCGCTTCGTTTTTTTCCTCCGAGCCGCGTAGATGCCCAGCGCGTGCGCCGCGCTGGTGAGGGCTCGGAGCTCCTCCAAAGTGCCCAAGCGCCGGTCCAGCAGGGTGAAGTCCAGCTGGGAGTACTGGTGGTAGCTGTTCTCCCCGTTCCTGAAAACACTCAGAGGACATATGGTGGCTGCATATCTCGAAAAGAACCCATGGGGGTCGTTCCTTAGCTCTAAGACTTCCACCCCCAAACCGAAGCTTCCGGCTCCCTGGGGTTTCATGGCATATACAGCCAGCAACTCTAAACTAGGTCCTCCAGTAGAGAGGTGAGAACATTTTTCCGTAGTCTTTTTTAGCAGAAGAACCCTCCCCCAAAAAAGGGTAAAAGGGCACTACTGGGGGACCTGGTCTAAGACTTCCAATACCCCCAAACCGAAGCTAATGGGTCCCAGGCGTTGAATGGCGTATACTGCCACGGTATAGCCAGTTTATGAAGGGTATGTACCCCAATAAACTCGTGCTGGCTGTATATCTCGTAGTAAACCCATCGGGGGCAGTCAAAACCATCTTAGATTCACCAAAATAAATGAACACATAGGAAATTGAGGACATAAATCAAAACCAATAGACTAACAATTGTACAAGTTTATGTAAACATATATGCATGTGGGCATACGGACATGACTGAAATACGTACAAAGAGAGGTTTATTTGAGGGTTGCAGAACAAATAGTGTGGTTCTCCCCTTTCCTGGAAACCAAGACAACTCATGTGTTGTACGTTCTTGAATAGTTTATGCGATTGCATATCAAGGCTTCTGGGAAACGAAGGCCAGCTTGTCACTGCCACCTTCACCATGCATGGGACCAGCAAATTCCGCGTGTTAACCTGACTCAAACACCCACTTGCGTACGTGCGGACTGATCATAACCGGACAACTTAGCGAACATGTATTCTAATAAGAAACCTCCAGACCCTTTGAGCATACGTGCCGTGGTCAAATATATGATTGTGTCAACCTCTTGTACACACATGTTTAAACCGCTATTGCTCAAAGACTCTCCTGTTGGTTTCCCTTGGAGTAAAACCAGGGAATGGTTGTTGCAACAATTCTTGCCCCACACTGAATCCATGAAAAGGGGCCCGCGGTTTGATTGGTGGTGACCACGCTGTTTCTTGGGCTTGGAAACGCCCAACCCACGTCAACTAAGAAAAGCACAACTACCCCCGAAAATGTTTAAACACCCGGACCCCCAGCGGCCGCGGAAAGAAAGGGCACCTTGTTTTCGGTGCTTGTTTTTTCAAAAAGGGCCACCCGTAAGAAAAACGGGATGAAGCGGCTAGCAAACGTCTGGCGGTCTGGGAAAAAGTAATGTACCCACCAGAACTCAGCTTCCCTCTACTCATTTCGTGAGTTGATTGGCCAAAACAAAGTCCAACTTGTCTGCTTGCCACTCAAATGAATGTTCCAAACCCAAACAAATACCAAAGTCCATGAACTTAGGCAGTGAGCCGAGCCAAACTGGTTTGGATTGGAGAGTTCCGGCGGATTCCCATTCACCCCAACAGACTTCCAGCAGTTATTCAAATCCTAACCCAATCTTCCATTTGCGGATTCGCTCCGTTAATAGAATAAGCACATAAAACAATCCGGGGATTGATTCACTTTAAAACCAACTCTGGAAAATAAAAACGGTGGTATAATTTCCTTTCTCAGGAACATAAACACATACGAAGCAAATGGAAGCACTCCAAACCATCTGGCTTGGTACCTCCGAGTTGAACCCTGTGGGCGACCTTCACACCGCTTTGGGGGTTTCTTTGTGTAGGGGACCCCCCCAAAATGGTGGTTTTCCTGTTGGAACCAACCAAAAAGGGTAGCCTCAAACAGAGACGCGCACATCCCTCGCCGAAGGCGCTGGAAGATGGGGGAGATCCAAATCCCGCGGCAGCCCAGGCCCTTGATGTAGTGCAGCTTCTGGGTCCTCAGAGTCAGAAGCAAAATGTGAGCCCCGGTGGATGTCCAGGGCAAAAACCAAGGCGCTCTTTTACGGGAGTCTGTTTTAATGGGGAAAACACCCCTCCAAAAGAAACCACGAAAAGAAGAAGGCACCACTGAAAGGGTCGGAAATGTGTTTCTTGAAATGAGGTCCACGAAGTACCCAGCAGTGAGAGTAAAGGCCCCTCTGATGCCGAGGGCTAAACAAAAAGTGGTCAAACTCAGTTGCACACATAACCTGGGAACGGCAACCGGAAACCTAAATCAGGGAATCCAAACAGGTTCAAGATGGACTCACTTTAGAGTCCAGGAATTCGGGGAAACACTGGGTAAATAGAATAAGTGAGAAAACGTCAGGAATGAGCAAAAGGCAAACCCCCCAGCTCAGGGGGGCACGAGTGCTTTCTCCTATATGCTCAAACTGAGTAAAAGTGTTTGTTCCCACTCAAAATGAGTAAAGCAATCCCCTGAGTTGAGTGTTTTCCCCTTCCTCAAAATAAGTAAAAGGCAAACCCCTCTAAACCAAAAAAGTCGTGAATTCGGAAAGGACCTCAAGAGTGATGGACATGAATCCACCCCGAACTCTGATGTCCACCACTTCGGGCCCCTTATTAAAAACCATACCTCGGCTGCTTTCTGCTCCCCTGCTAAAAGTTTAATCTTTAGTGGCTTAATGGAAAACCCATTAGTTGGCAAAAAGTTAAGGTCCTAACATCTAAGCAACATGCACCAAAGATCGCCCTCCAAAAGGGTTTCTCCACTACCAGGGGGGTTTTGGGTCAGGAGGCCTCACCTGACGGGTTGGCCATCCTGGTCAGGATTTTTTTCCCGTGACCCCCCCAATGGTAAGTTATGGTAGAGACTTGTTAGCGCCTGCACGTGAGTTCTAAAACAAGGGGACCCCCCTCTCGGAAGGATAATTCGTGTTTAAAGCCGGATGTATATATAGGGCTGCTTATTTATCCCACAAACAATGGACAAGGCAAACCATGGCCACCAATTCGGGCCCCTTAAAATTCAACATCCATACCCATCAACAATTCGTCCCATTATTAGGGGGTGTTCCCTCCAAAAGTGGTCTGAATCCCCACTAAAGGGGAGACGGGGTGCCTGGGATTGGGGAACCCAAAACCCAAACCATTGAGAGTGGTTCACTTTGATGGTTTGCTTTACCAAAATCCATTACCCAAAAGGTTTGCATGCACCAATTCGGGCCCCTAAAAATTCAAAATCCAAATTCCAAGTCGGCTTTCTCCAAGTCTTTTAGTAAACTCCATACCCAAAATGGTTTCTTAAAAAAACAAAAAAAACACTTACAAAAATCCCCCTCCAATTCGGTTTTCGAGCCAAGTCTTCGCCTGGGCGCAGGCCTTTGAAGTCCCCGCCGTGGCGTAGGGTCATATCCCGCACGTCGAAGCCCCCGGCGGCCAGCTCGTTGTTCCGAGGGTCCCCGTCGGCGAAGCGGTCCGTGAGGAGCCTCGGCGGACGACTTTCTTTTTGGGGATGCGTTTTTTGTTCTCTTTTTCCCCTAACCACAGGGTTGTCTGGCTGGTTTAAAAAAAACAGGGCTCACAAGCTTGCACAATTTACTGTACTTCTACAAGTTGCATATTGAAGCAAGGTTCCCTTTTTGTTTCCCCTTATAAGATCACCCCCACCAAGGGACACTCACCTTTCATGGGCCAAAAAGCTGATATTTAAAACCGGAAAGCAAGGCGTTCCCCTTTTTCCTTTCGGATGAGCCTCGTCCACGATTTGTGGTCAGCTTTAAGGTCTTCCCCCAACTAAGACACGTGCTTGCTGAGGCCTCACAAGGCAAAGTAGAGTCGGCATGGCTCTTGCTTATGCAATCTGTCCAAAAGGGCGGCAAGCAAGCAAGCAAGCAAGCAAGCAAGCAAGCAAGCAAGCAAGCAAGCAAGCAAGCCAAGCCAAGCCAAGCCAAGCCAAGCCAAGCCAAGCCAAGCCAAGCCAAGCCAAGCCAAGCCAAGCAAGCAAGCAAGCACGCACCGTGTGAAACAGCTTAAACAGGGGTCTGGAAGGTTAAACAATTCATCGATCCCTTGCTGTTTCCTTTTGGACATGTAATGAAGCACCCTGGGGTGAAGGCACCAGCAATCGAGACACCAACATCCGCATGTGTTTTCAACTGGATGGGTAAGTTGGGACTCTGGCAACAAAAATCTTTTCGGGGGTGACAATGTGTAGTTTGGCACCTCCCAAGCAAAAAGGAAACACTACTGCATTTAGTGCTTGGCATCTCGTCTGGATTTGCCAGTCCAGACGGGTGTAATTTCCGCGAACCGGGTGTGCCCTCTGTGTTTGAGGCTCGGCACCCCATCGTATGTTGCTTTAAAGGCAAACAAACAGGAAAAGCCAGCCATTTTGGGAGCTCCCCAAAAAAGACATCCATTCCAACAACAAAATGACCAGAACGAGTACGAGAGTCCGGCATAGGCTCTTGGGCGCGGGCCCAGGGGGAAGTGGTGCAGCAGGAAATCCCAACAAGAAGCAATACTTTAAAGGTGGTTGCAAACTAGACCGCATTGTCGATCATACACACAAGGTCTACGTTGCACACGTTCTTGTTTGAACAGGAATCTGGTGTTCAAGGGGGCAACAAATGATCAAGGGTTCTGCAAAACACCTGCTACAAGTGTCCATGGCAGGTAAAACAGAGGGACAACTGGGTGTGAACTTTATTTGGGGACCCCGAGGTGGACATCAGAATTCGCTGGGGATCCATCTCCACCAACCATTTTGGAGGTGGTTTCAATCATTGACTTTCATTTGTTGGGCTAAAATTATGGTTGGTGAATTCATTGGTTTTATTGGTAGCTTGAGGGTCCAGGCTGTCGGACAGTTGCAGCTGGGCAGCTGATAGATTGACAAGGCTCGCCAGTCCTCCGGTGACGGGAAGTAGCTATGGTTGGCCCAGCCGCCTCGGGGCAACATGGCCAAACCGTTTTCGGTACGCCTGCCGGGAAACTCTACAATGATGAGTGTTTGTTTGTGCTAGTGTTAGTGGTGGCATTGGCATTGTTGTGTTTGTGGTGTTGGTGCTTGTGCTTGTGGTTCTGTTTATGTTGGCCAACAATCAAGCAAAATCTGTTGTCAGCTGCCGGCATGTGGACAAATCCTACCACCACAACCAACAAACCAACGAACCAAACCAGCTACTCCACAACACTATCTTTTCAGATTGCTGGTATATGGTGAAAGAGCAGGTCTTCAATGAACAGTACATCCTTCCTCAACCTCTGTCATCATTCCCCCAAAAAAGGGCGGGTACGTACTTCTCATTCCCCGAGTTCCTGGACTCCGGAGACTTTTAACATGACCATGTTCATGGAAAACAAACAAAGCCGTTTCAGTTTTTGGCACCTTGGCAAGCGCTTTCTCTTTTTGGCCAGCCTCTGTACTCCTCGGGGACATGGCGACGTTCCAAGTTCACGTTCCAGAAAGCGTTCTCCTCTGTGAGGGGCGCCCCAAAGGCGACCAAACCTGCCGAATCGCTGCCCTCGAACTCGTGCCCGGTGCCCGGTGGTTTGGTCAGGGGGTGGTTTCCCTTTTACCCTCCACGAAGGCCAGGGTGCAAATCCCAAATCACCAATGCAAGCCACCAATGAAGGCGTATTTGAAAATCCCTCAAACAGGTTCCCACAAGCGAAAATGCCCCCACTAAAAGGGAACCCCGCGATCAAGATCAACCACCCTAAGCATCAGAAAGGACCCTCCACTGAAAGGGGGAAGAGACCTCCATTGGATTGCTTTAGCCCCCCAAGATGCTTCTGGCAGAGCTTCGACTTGGATCCGGGGTTCCCAAAACGGCCGCTGAAGCAAAAAGACCACAACCACTGCTTTTGGACACTGGGGATTTTGGACATGGGCTTTGCCAAACCCAGGGTGATGGTTCTGCACATTTTGTCAAATCTCGATTTGCGGGTCTCATCCACCTGCGTGTCCTCAAAATGCTGGCTCTGGGATATCACAAATTGTCCGGACCGACGTGAACAAACCGTCTACGGCGTTCTGAAAGCAGTGGGGAAGCATGGGGAATCAACCCTCCGAGGTTGTCCCCATGTTGGACCCCCTGAAAAGCCAGATTTGTTCTATTGAAGGTCACGCAAGGCTCCATTTACAGGGGTGGAAATACCACGACGGAAAGCTACATGACTATAAATATGAGTGCTGCCGAGTTGACTGGGACGGCAGCCTTCTACTGCACCGCAACTTGTCTGTTCTGGCGCTAGGCAGCTGTTCTTTGGCTCAGGAGGATCCGCACTACTGTCGCTACGCAGTGCGCTGCTCGCGCTCCGGATTGCTCGCTGCGGAAACCAGATTGAAACCTATGTCGGAGACCTCAAATGAGCATCGGTCGCTGGTTTGCCATGGACCCAAATGGTGGACATCAGAATTCGGTGGGGATAAAAGGTCCACCATCTTTGTGGATGCCATTGTGAGGCCAGATCATGGTCTTGTTAATTCGATCCGACCTGGAGACTAATCAGCTTGAGAATGGCTAAACTCCACTTGAGTAGTGAAGCCACGGTGTTTGTTACAGGAATTCACGGGATGCACCAAGAACTTTGGCCTTTCAGGCGCCCGTCTTGTGGATTTTCCCAGAGCACCAGCACCATGATTCAGGTACTTTCATGGGCCTATCCCAGCTGTCTTAGGTGATCCAAGCTTTCCCCAGCCAAAACCCAAAAAACATTGGATCGGGGGTTTGGGGCTTCCTTCATAATTGTCCTGCCTGGGGCAAAGCGGCTCAGACCGGTTTTTTTGAATCCATGTCTCGACTCAGAAAGGTCCATCTGACCCGACCCCTGATTGCCAAAACCCCCCAGCTTCCAATCAGGTGGGTTTCCTGGAAGAGAGGAACTCCCCACACGAAAGGGACCCGCCCAACAAAGACAAGTACCCAAGTCAGGTTACCCTCCCCTTATATAGAAGGAACATTTATGGTCTTCCAGGACCCCCCTGTTGGGTTCCATGTTAATCGGTGGGAGGGTATTCGGGCCAACATTAAACCACCAAAACATGGAATTCCGGTTGGACTGGCTGCATGCC
>CAUJNA010001835.1:337500-345000 GCA_963377175.1 Effrenium voratum
AAACCGAAAAGCACGGTGACTTGACTCGGCCTTCACCGGCGAAAAACCGCCCAGTTAGTTTGAAGGTCTAAGGAAAAAACTACCACCAGAAGCCCCCACTCATTTCCCATCAACCATCAACAACCAGAGGTCGAAATCCCCGAATCACAAATCCAAACCACCCTACCTAAGAACAAGGCTACCCCGACTTAGGGGGATGCGAAAGTGGACTATAACCTATACTAGGTTACCAACAACTTACTGACTTGGACGAGTACCCACGTAGGAGGGAGTGGCCCTTCTCAATGACAAACACTTTGTTCCTGGAAAAAGAAGACTTGGAACCCAACTCTAGGGGTCAATTCGAGTTCCCCCGTGCTCCGAACCTACCAGACAAACCGCTCGTTTTTGAGGGTAACGTAAGGGCAGAAGAATTACTAGCACACAATCATGGCTAGATACGGTTTTAAGTACCCCACAATCCCATTCTATCTTCTAGGCCATTGCTATCACTGAATACCTCGGAAGCCTCTTGGAGGACTTTCAAAGAGTCGGATGCTCGCACTCCCCTCGCTCGGCGCGCCGGCCCGCGCGAGAAAGCAAGCAGCGGGAGTTGTTTGCTGGCCAGACTGATCTGACTTTTTGACAATAGTTACAACATTCCTGGGGTTCAAACCACCAAAACAATGAGGGGGGTCATATAACCATTCTTTACCCAAGGATGGTCATCATCCAAATTGGGTCAACCATTACTTTTATGGGGGTTGAACCGGGACGTGTTTCTGGTTCACCCTAAGCTTGAGCCCTCAAAAAGGCCCATGGAGGTTCAATGGAGGGTCCTGTCTGATGCTTCGGGCGAAAACATATTTTAATTGAAAGGCAAAAAGGTCTGCCGAGTCCAAAGAAAGACCGCGACAAGGACCAGTGTCTCATGCAACCTCGATGTGAGGGCCCTGATACGAGTAAGGCGGTTTGTTGCATTGTGGTCAAACACACAACTACAAGTTAAGCTTCCCAAACCTTGGTATGTAAGCAAACAACCTGTTTCTTTGCAGCCCCACAACCAAAGATGAAGACAGCCAACAAACCGAAGTGAAGTTTGAAGATCCAACACCATCCGGCGGCGGAAATTTAAAGCACAACCCCCTCCAAAAGAAACCAAACCAGAAAGAGCTCGCAACCCACTGTGGGGGCTCTGACTGAACAGGGCAAAAACAAGCCACGATAGAAAATCACCCCACATCTGGGCGATGCCATGGGTCATTTCCATGACTACTTTGACACGGAAGGGTCCTTGGCCACAAAAGTGACAACCTAAACTCACGTGTTCACTACTTTGTTCACAACCTGTAAAATAGAAGGGGATAAACAAAGTGCTACATATACTTCTATGAATACGACTAAATTGTTGGTTTTGAGTGTGACCCCGACCCAATTCTTGTTCTTTGGGTGCCTGTGTTTTTTAGGGGACCCCGCAAAAATGGCGGTGGTCTTTTTAGCTTCCCTGAAAAACCAGGAAATAGTTAAAGAGTACTCTCAAACACAAACACCTTCTAAATTGACAAACATTTAGCACGATCTCCCGCCCGCCACGCTTCCCGCTCAGCGCGCCCGAATCCGAAGACGCACTGTCGCGTCACTACGCCGGGTGGCTCAGCGGGGGGCTGCAAGCTGGGATCTGCAAGCTGCGGATTCATCCCCTGTTCTCGTATCTTGTCGTCCTATTCTGTTTTTGGGACACCAAACCAAATATATATATATATATATATAGATTCATGGTTTTGCATGTATAAGGCGTCTTCTATTTGAGTTGATTCGTCAGCCCCACGCCTGCTTTTCGCCGGCCTTTGGCCGGCGAATTTCTCCGGGGTTCGGAGAAAAGGGTTTCCTCTTGAGCCGAGGGGCGAGGAGGCGAGTCTTGCAAAAGCTCCACCGGAACAAGTCCACAGGTCAATCACATAACTCCTCAAATGGGCCAATGCACAAAACGCAAAGTCCAGAAACTCGGGGAGTGAGAAGATCGATTTTACCTTTTGTACAGCTGGAATTGATCATTTTACTCCAGAAAGGGCTGTGGAAAATGCAAGTTGTGCTGCCCAATGTTTCCAGTTACCACCCTGGCAACAAAATCAAACAGGGTCGGCCGGTTATCTCTTGGTTTCCGCTGGTTACAAACTATGACCACAGGCAGCACTGGGAGTAAAACATGGATTACGCCCAACTGTTCAAGCATGTGTACAATGGAGTGGTTGATTCATTGATTCTCATTTCTCACTGGTAACTGGAAGCACTGAGATGATCAAATGGCCCGTCCACTTGGGGCCGGTAAGAATCTCTGCATAGGGTTTTTTAAGCTAACGGCTAACACTTTCAGTGGTTCCAGTCAATTACCTACCGGAAGCCGTGGCATCCCAAAGCTTGGGATGGTAGCAAAACACGGAATATATGTTTGCAGCGCACATGAACAGAACCAAACAAAACCAAAAACTAAAGCCGTGCCAAGAACAGTGCACAGGGTTTGGCTACAGGACAATCTGCAGGAAAGGGCCCCAAAAAACCCTAAATAAGCTTTGTTCCCGTAGAATTTCCTGTAACCCAACCCTTTGAACAGTGCAAAGGTAGGAACCGAATCGGTTTTGGGCGCTGCATAAGTGGCATCATCGATGATTGACCGGCGACCACGATGACGAAACGTACAACTGGTTGCGTTCCAATCCATGGCACCTGAGCGCAAAACGGGATGTTTTATGCAGCACCCACTAAACATGAACAGAACCAAACTTGGCTCAAAGAAACAACCTTTGGTCATCATGGGCGAACACAAGCAGGTTGTAACCGGCGTTCAAACCATAGTTTCGGTCGCCGGACTCAAGGAAATCACGTAGGTGTTCAAAATTCGAACTGCTTGGAATCCCGTTGGTTTCCCTAAACCCTACCAAACCGGGAACAGCGCCTTTTTCTTGCTCTCCGATCTTTTTCTCCGTGAAACCAAGGCGGATGAGCCGCCGACTGGCCGAAACGAGGCACCTGTTCCGGCTTCGATGTTGAACACGGATCCGACCTAAGGTAAAACGCTTGCGTGTTCTTGAGACACCCACCCGACAAAATCGCCGGAGTGGATTGGCCAGAAAGGACCCTGCATTGGGGAAAGGTATCTTCATTGGTGTTTGCTAATCTCAAAAGCGGGGTTTATCAAAATTGGGGACCCCCCACAGTGGCTTCCTGTTGGTTTCCCGTTAAAACAATCCACAAAGGGTCCGCTCTCTCGAGAAACCCCAAACATGAAATGCCTTTTGCTCCGGTTCGATTTATGTTGGTCCCAGCCAGGTTCTCAGACCCCCAAATCTCGCTTTTTCGGGGTTTCCGATGGAGGGGTCCTGCTGGAAGTGAGGAGACTGCAACATGACAATCTGACGACGCCAAGCTTGTTTACCATCCAGCTGCAAGCTAAGGGAACGGTGTGGGAACGGTATAGAGGCAACCTGAGAAAACCCAACCAGGTCAAAGGGCACAAACGTGAGCTCCAGCAGCTCCAGCAACTGATTTTTTCGATGGTGCATGAAAAACAGTCCTTGCTGATTATGGATGCGTTTTGAGGCTCGGTACCCTTTGCAGGTTGGCTTCGAGGGAACACAGGGAACTTATCAATTTTGGAGGGGGCCACATCCCTACATTTAGCCAGTGCTGGCAGTGAACACGCAACAGAACAAACCTTCCATTGCATACGCCTCCTGGAAACATTCGAAACATTCAGCATAATTGCAGTAGTGACATATTTTCGGCAAATGGAAGAAACCCGGGCCCTCGTTTCAGCTTAACCGATGCGCTGGAGGCGAGTTTTCTCCTGCTACCTGCCGGAGGCCAGCATAGCTTTAACTGTGCAGGGTCTCAATTGACCCATGGGGTTTCAGAAAACCATCCCTAGGGGGGCCAAATCAATGACTTTCTGGGGATGTGTTCTGGAGGCATGGAGGAATGGAGGTGAGGAATACCACTAAAGGGGCAAAGGCTGTGCTTCAGGCTTTCATATGTTTGCAAAAGCATCTGAAAACCACACCTGGACATGTTCTTGACCAATAGGGGCAGGGGCCCGGGTTTTATACGAACAGTATGCTGCACCTCAACCATCAAAATGGGCTAGCATCCGTGACGTTGTTGGTGCGGATGCTGGGAGCAAGGAAAAAGAGGAGTGACAAGCCGGATACCAAAGATGCGAGCAGAGCAGAGCAGACGGAACTGAAAGCAACAGAAGGGAAGAGACTTAGGGAATGCTCAGTGAGAGAAGACAAAGAGAAAGGGAGAGAGCGAGAGAGAAAGAGAGAGAGAGAGAGAGAGAGGGAGAGATGGGGGGGGTGACCAATGGCAATCAATACAACTGGAGTGTACCTCAAAACGCTCCTAAAATCAAGAATCCTGCGAAAATTGTTGGCAAGCCTGGATTCAGTATGGATAATCGTGGGCCCTTTCAGTGGCAAAGTTTGGTGGATGGATTCGAAGCAGGTGCAGGATCCTGGGGGGTACCTCTACCAGCCTGATGAGAAGATGATCGTCATCTCTGCGTGGAGGTTCTTACATACCCCAAAGACCTCTTACTTGGTAAACCACTAACTAACCGATAGATAGGAACTGAAATGGAACTGAATCTGTCAAAGCAACCTTCAGGCAAGAGCTGGAACTTGCTGGCATCGCCATTCGCTGTAACTTCCGGCAAGCTGGAAAACGCTAGGCAGGCGCCTCCTTTTATTGAGCAGCGCCCAAACCCTTTGGCGTTGGGAGTTGTTGAGGCTTCTGTTCGCCTCTGCCCTCAACTAGTATCCAGCCTTTGTTTCCCGCAGCCTTCGCCTAGCCCAAGATTCAGTTCAATCCAGCGCAAGCTAGCCAGTTTCGCGAACCCAAGCCAAGCACGATCGTCTATGCATCTTATTTTCCGAACTTGCAAAGTTTGCAGGCCAGCCGGCTCCCGCCCCAGCTCAGGTCCCAGACTCAGCCCCAGCCCAGACACAGCCCCAGCCAATCGTAAGCCAGCCACACAACCGCGATCTTCCTCAAACCCATTCCCTGAGCAGGAGGGTGGGCGGGCGGGCGGGCGGGCGCAAAAAGAGCAATGTTGAGTAAGCATCTTGTTGGGCTGCAACCCAAACACCCAACCATGCGTCCAACCGCTTGCACTTCCAATTGCCCCCCCATACCCCAGCCCAATCTTACTCAGCCCAGCCAACATGTGGCCAGCTTAAGAAGTTCCTGGCAATCACTTTGCGCTGCAGCTCATCAGTTACTCCAGCCCGCATTGCTCTATGGTTGCTTTGAGCCTGGCCGGCGGGCCGCTCGCAGCGTGCACGATAACGGCTGTACTATAACCCCACTCAAACCAGGTAGGAACCGAACCGCACGACAAATGGCCCTGTTGGAAGTCAGCTTTGGGCGCTGCTCAACAGCTACTTCCCATAATTCCGGCGCGAGAGCGCGAGAGCGGCGCGAAGCAGTCGAAGCTTCTGAGGCGGCCATGATTCTGGGTGCATAACTCCCTCAGAACTTTTGGTAGCTCTGAAAGGCTCCCTCTTCAAACGCGCATGTGAATACCCCCACCTTCAAACCACCTAGCTAGACATTTTCTCCACCATCCACTGGTCAGCAGGTTGAAACCACTGTCGATAGGTTTTCTAGCAAAACCTGCGGCTAGCGGCGGGTTCCGTTGGGGTTGAAGTATGCAAAAATTAAGGGATACCTCCATTAAGTCCCCGGGGAAAACACAAAAAACACATATTTCCAGTTGTGAGATCGATTCCTGTTAAAACCAACAGAGGAAAGTCATAATGAATGAGTTCATTTCAGGATTCCTTCCTCACGAGCGACCTCATGGCTTTAGCTGGTATTTTAGCCCTCGCTGGAATCGCTCGCCAGAGAGGCCAACCCGGCACCTTCAAGCTTCCAGACGGGAAATTGCTGGGAAAAACCTCAGGATGGGTGAAACTGATGGTTTGGAATAGAAGACCCATAATGTTGGTGTTTGTCCTCTTGAAGACCCTTTGAGCAAACTCCACAAGGTAAAAAAGACACACCCAAAGGGGTCTGTCGTTTTGGAGGGAACTTTGCTTTGGAGAGAAACAAAATTCGATCCCGGCGTTCTGGTGATTGCGGCCCGGGTCAAACCTAGTTGATCTGGATTCTGGGTCCATCCGGGACTCGCATGTTGGAGGCAAGTTTAGTCCCTGAGTGTCGTTTCGTGGGCCAACCTCTCGAACGGAATAGGTTGAGATCCTGCTTCGTGATTAGTCTGACCTAGAATTTATGGGTCGTTTCTAAAATTGAGCGGCTGCCTGTTGGCTTTACAAAAACTTGGTTGGCTTTACAAAAGCTTAGTCGACGTGCCGCCCAAAGCCTAGGATTTAACTTATCTTAGTCCAGGGCAAAGAGTTAGGATGGTGCCGAACGCTGACCCGGAAAAGACACCCATGGGGGTGTCGCTACCAGAAGGACAACCGCCATTTCGGGGGCCCAAACAGACTCAGGCTATATATGGTTGAAGAATTATGGGTTGCTCCAAGCCCATCGAGGAAAAAGGCCAATCACCTTTCGGGGCGATTTGGTCACTCCAAGAACCATCCATACGTTGTTTCTAGGAGACTGTATGACAAACCCAACAAAGACAAACCCATTTTTTGGGCCCTCCCCAAAAGACACCCCCGTTCTTTTTGGGAGGAGACTGTGCCCTTTTTGCGGGGGCACGGCTCACCGCTTCGGCTCCGGGCGCTTCGCCAGGTCCACGTGCTCAGCGTAGGCCAGGCCCTCCTTGATATCTTCCTGCAAGGTCTTCACGGCCTCGGAGCCACAGGTGGAACGAGCTTTGGTGTTCCCTTCAAACAAAAACCTTGGTTGACGTTGGAAGGGGAGCAAACAATCAAAATTTAGCAGTTAAGTGGGGAAATTCCGCTAAACCACAATAAGCAAAAATGGAAAATGTTTCCCAACAACAACCATGAAACAAGGAAGCTGTGGCTGTTCTGGTTGCTCTGCCCTTAATTCGCAGTTCCATTTCCGTTCTTCCCAATTCCATTCCCTGGTGGGTAACCCCAAAAAAATCACCCTTGCAAACCAAATGGCGATGGGTTGGGCTGGGATTCACTGGCCTGGTTGTTCAAGTTCCCAACCCTTGGTATGGTTGCAAATAAAAAGGCGCTTTATGCAGCTACTGCAAAAATGACCAGAACCGTGAAGTTAAACAGGTTTTGCCAACTGATAACTTACGCCCCAACGGTCAGGGTTTCATGGCTCCTGTTTAGGCCATGCCGTCGAATAGCGCCACCTGAAGCTTTGATTTTTTGGTCAAAGTCACCCATAACAGGGATCCTTACATGAAAAACAACTGAACATTGCCTTGCAAGTGGGTGTCCCTTCATTTTGGTGGAAAAAGCAACATGTTTCAAATGGTTGCAAAATGTATCTTTTAAGGAGCCCTGCATAAGTTCGGGGGACACAACCCTTTGCAGTTTCTGACCTTGAGGTCACCCACATGAACACAAG
>CAUJNA010001835.1:350000-365000 GCA_963377175.1 Effrenium voratum
TTCGAGGAGGCACCCTTCCGGGATCAGAGAACCGAGGCCGGCAAGCCGACTGTCCGTTGCGCCGATGGGAAACAAGCAAAAGCACGAGAGTCATAATCAAAACCTGGTACCAACATGGCGGCGTTGGGACCGTCCCTTTGCTAGCCTTCAACTACCCAGGTTTTGATTTTGGCTCAAGAGGTATTTAGGGATATCATTTGGCGAAAGTCATGGGGGGAAACAGGAAAAATCCGGATCACTGCGGGTGACCCCATCTAGTAGGATGGATTTATCAAAATAGGGTACTCAATGTAATACCTTATATCGTTGTTTGGATGGCGTGGCGGCCTCGGGTATTAAGGAAACGCGAGCGCGGACTTGGAAATGGTCACAGAACTTGCGAGGAAGGAAGGGCAAGAAGCCCCTGATTGGTGAGTTCTTTCGCCAGCTGAAAACCCGGGCTAGCGGCTGTTTCCCTCGTCCATGTTCTTTCTGCAACTTGGACAATGAAGGCCAACAAGGAAAACTTGCAAACCAGGGCATGCCTCCTCAAAAGGACCCCCAAAGAAACAAGGCGTCCACACACTCAGAGGGGCCATGGTTTCTTACCTCTGAGCCACTTTCAACGATGCGTCCCTTGAGACCGGAAACCGCACGTTTTAGTTCTTGGTTCCATTTCGCAGCGTTCCATCTTAAGTACTTATTATAACCACAACCATTTTGTAAGCGATGAGTCACCCCGTCTGCCATCCCCTGTCTCACTTCGGAACAGCGGGTTGGCCAAAAACAGGTCAGGCTTTCTGTTTGCAAGTATAATGGCCGTCTCAAAAAGTCCAGGAGGTCGGAGACAGTATTTCTTCATGATACTGCGGTGTGCCCCATTTCATCCCTTTACCATCGTAGATGACAGTGAATGTTGACCGTTACCCAGCTTTTGCTTCCGAGCCTTCGTGGAAAAGTAGTCCACGCCAGGATATGCGTCCTCAAAACCAGATTTTATTCCCAAAAAAAACATGGGAACATGGCTTTTGCGAGCATTGTTCGAGTGAAAACAACCCATGCCCACCTGGCCGTGGTTGTCAAAAATAGGGTAACCCCAAAATGGGTATGGCCCTAGCTTCCAGCCAAGGTCACCTGGCCGTGGTTGTCAAAAATAGGGTAACCCCAAAATGGGTATGGCCTTAGCTTCCAGCCAAGGTCACCTGGCCGTGGTTGTCAAAAATAGGGTAACCCCAAAATGGGTATGGCCCTAGCTTCCAGCCAAGGTCACCTGGCCGTGGTTGTCAAAAATAGGGTAACCCCAAAATGGGTTGCCCTAGAAGGAACCATGGACGATTCAACCTGCGGTCCAATTCCTGGTTTGATTTTGACCCCCACCTCTTCCCAATTGGACCCCAAGTCCGGAGGCTTCCATAGCCAAAGCCTCAAACCAGCGAGCCAAACCTGCGGCCTCTTGGCTCAAACCTGGGTACACCAAGAGTCATATTTTCCGGGTATGGAAGTCATAAATCATCTACAACGCAAATCCGGAGGAGACACCATGCGCTGAACGACTGCAACACCAGCAAGCCCTCCAAACGCATGGTGACTTTTCTTTAGCCCAGCAAAAACCTCCAGCGAGTGGCTTTGCAAGCGAAAAACATCCTATTCTCTCTTCCTGAGCGGATTGGCACGCGAAAAAGCAAAACTGAACTGCTTGCTTGCCACCAAAATGGCCCGGGCCCAAAAAAACTTGCTGGTGCTCAGTGGTTGTTGGAAGGGGATTCCCTCAAAGGAAACCAACTCGGGGATGGTGTTTTTTCCGGCTCGTTCCAACTCATTCCCTGATCGAACCAGCGAGGACCTCAGGAAGCTGAAGGTTAGTTCACTTCAAGAAAACAAAGCATGATTAGAGTTAGGCCCAGATATAGAATGTCTATTTTCTTGTTTGCTTCACTTTGAGTCACTGGTAAACTGTAAAATGTCTCCTAAGTCTAGACAGCCAAGGAACAAGGGGGGCAAACCGGATCTGCCGCCCAGGAGCTGTCTTCAGCAAGGCGATTTCGGTACACCTCCGGGCACCGCAGACCGGGTCTGTCCGGAGTTTTCATGAAGACTGAGCCCATTGATCACCACCCCCTTAAGGGGGGGGACCTGAAAATGTAATATTACATTTTTGAGGTTCGCATTGGACTTGGAAAAACATACCCAGCACATCAATGGCCGTGGTCACATAAACTGTTTGGGGGGGTCCTGGACTTTTGGTTTGGTTGATCTTAATAAGGGAAACTCTATCTCCCCCCCAAATTATAAAAATAGGAGCGAGGAAAGCAGGGAGCAAATCAGCAGCTTCTGGGAGTTCTCGAAATGTCAAAGTTGCGATGGGACATCTTGGTTCTGGAACGGGCAAGTTAATTTTGGCTAAGGATTTCGATTTGCCACGCGATTTTCGACACGAGGCTAGAAAGCTCCTAAAATCAGTAATGACATTGGTTGAATCTGCTTTGGTGATCGCCGGACGGCCTGCTACAATTGTCTGAAAGGGGTAGGGTGCAACACCAGTCATGCCAAACGCCTGATTGAGCTCCATGATGAAAACAAACTTGTTTCTCCAGTTCTCAATATATTGTGAGGTTGGACAATCAACCAAGCAGCTGGTTCAACGCTTGAAGTCTTCATTGGCTGCTGTTTTGAGCGAATTACCTACCCATGTTGCCCATAGTGTTGGGAACGTTTACCCTACCAACAAGCATGGAAAAGACTGACTCACTTTCTTTTGCAAAGGGGTCTGTGCACTCCTATGTTTGTTGCTAGGAGGTACGTTAAGAGTTTGTCCAACTCAAGCATGCTTGCTTTGCATGTTCTCTGAGCCTACGTTCGTTGTCATTAGCTCATGTGTGTTTCTCGGCGGTAGCAAAGTCAAGAGCCTTTGGAATGGGAACCTGGCAGACCCACGCAACTCTTAGCTAAATGAGCCCCAGTCAATCCCGTGGATTACCCATTTCCGGCTGGTAATTTGATGCGACCCCGTGTCATCCTACTGCTGGCAGTACATATCGACTGCTTCTAAAATAAATTAGTAACCAATACTTAAGCTGGAAGATTGGTAAGCTAACCCCCAGGTACATTGGGATTAATATGTATATATATACATATATATATATAATAATAATATCCTTATACTATAGCGGCTATAGTGGCAGTATATCCCATTAAACCCTTGCGTGTTGATCATGCTCCAGGAAACACTTTCAGCTTGCTTTGCCCAAAGTTTCTCAGACAATGGAAACAATACCAATTGTCCTACCCGGACCCCCAGTAGATTTCCATGGAAGAAACATATGGGCACCCGTTTTTGGGGCTGTGGATTCCAAACTGCACACCGACAACAAAGGCACTGGGGTCTCCGGTTGTTTTTTGGCTTCCCTTTCAAAAACTCCCATCTAAAACCAAGTCGAGTCATTTCTCGGGAGTGGAATTGCAGGGAACCAGGGGAAAAAAGACGAGACACAACCTTGGTTTGGCGCAGCCGCTTTTGGAAGACGGAATAACTCGTGAATTGAAAAAGGCAGCCTGTGGGCTGGCTGATCTTTTTCAAAACAACACTGGGCTACCCTCAGATCCCCACTCAACACTAAAAAGCTAAAAACCAGAGGGAATGGCTGGGAACCAACAACAACATGTTCTCATCTTGAACCACTTGCCGCTTTGCGCCCCCCAACCGAAGTACCAAAGTGAGCTCCGCTCCAATTGGTGGCTTCGATTGGTGGTTTGGAGCTGGTCCGGGTTTCGTTGGAGGCGTTCTAGGAGTGGTTTCCTCTGGTACCCCAACTCAAATCCAAATCCACCAATCCAAACCTCTAACTAAGTGATACCCAAAAAAAGGCTTCTCGATAAACTGTCATTTGCCCCTGGACACACCTGAGAACATATTTCCAGTAGTGATAGATCCGAGTAAGGGTAGCCAGCAAACAACATATAAAAGACATGCAACTCGCGCGCAACACTAAAAGTTCCCAGGCGAAGCTCCGCTTCCCCGAAGTTCGGGATTTCCGAATGCCAAGGCCAGTGATCTATCCCTGTGGTTCCGTCCTGGGTTGCTCCAAGCCAAGCAAAGCCTTAGACCATGTTTGGTTTCTTGGAAGACCTAAGGTCTATGGGGCCTTCAGGTCACGCCAAAAGACCAACCATGTTTGTGCTGGCAACATGTCACAGTTTCTCCCGGAGAAGGTTCGAAATTATCCCAAAGAAATACATTCTCAATATTCATTGTAGCTCCTGTGCAAGGACAACGTTCTGAGCTGCAGACTGATATATAGGATAACGGGGTGAATTTTGGTTGGTGCCCACAAAATCACTTGGGAGGGTCTGCCTCAAATGAATACTCATAACCGTTGACAAAGGCCACTCGAGGGTGATTTGGTCACACAAAAAAAACACCAGCCAGGTAAGAATGAGCGGCACCAAAGGACCAAAGAACCGAGGAACCCGGGCAATCTTTGGTTTGGGTCGTTGCTTTTAAGGCATTAACCCCCCTCCGAACACAAGGAAACGCGGCCCCGGGCAGCGCCTCTCGCCGGAGAGGCCCGTGAGCACGGCCCGCCCGAAGCGCGCCGCGGCATAGGCCTCAAGTCAGCTCGAGTCGTCCCTCCCAGTCCGAGGGACTTTGCACGGGTCCAGGTTCCCTAGGGCTCAGGAAGGAATTCTGGGGAACCCGCACTAGAAAAAAACGAAACCTCTCAACTACCCACCCCCTTGTACCTACCCCCCCTGAGGGGGGTTTTTCTCTAATTGGAGGTTGAGGGATGGTTTCCCAGTCACTCTCTGCAAACACCAGTGGTGCAACTCCCCAAACCACCAATCCAATTGAGGGGTAATGACCTGATTCTTCCCTTTGGGTGGGGATTCTGCTCAAGATAACCAATTTGAATCTTTTGCAATCTGGTTTTGGGGTTATTTGGAATTTGTGTGTAACAATCAGTTCGCACAACCATTGTGCGGTTGGCACACATGTGGAAAAAACTGGAAATCGGGGGCACAATCGGGATGCGCTAAAGGTCAATTCTCCCTCTACATGCAAAAAGAGGCATCTAAAAGTGATGTTTGACAAGGTTCTCTGCAAGATCCACACACCTAAATAATATGACTCACAAGATGTTAATTGTCCTAGATCTGTCTGGTACATGTGAGAGTCAAGATAACCAGTTAATCAACATGCATTCTTTCAGCAACCCCGCGGTGTTCCGCCAAAATGATGTTTAGCCCGGATGTCCCCCCCGTGTCTTAAGGAGGATAAGGATGGAGTTGAGGCCCCTCAGGGTTCCTCAAATCTATTTAGCTAGTCTTGCCAAAGTGAAGACCGGAATTCCGCGCAAAAGGTGGTCGCTCCACAAGCATCAACATCATGGTTTGTGCTTTGATAAGCCCTAAAGACTGTCCAAATCAGGGGCAAGCCGAGAAAAAAGAAAGGGGGCTGCAACACCTTCACAAGCCATGGTTTGTGACCTATCATCCAAATACTGACCGTGCCCTTTCCGGTCGCGGAATTGGGAAAGCGCGCCATGGACAGTGTGGAGCTGCCCTTGCCTGGCGACGTCGAGTCTGACGTCGGGCCTTTGGACACCGCCTCAAGTCGCTAAGACTCACTTCCGATCGAGCGGATCCAAACCTTTGCTTACCAATCAAATTGGGTGGGGATTCATGTCAAATAAACATGTAGGGCTGATAAAGCTAGGTGGGGATTCATGTCCACTAAGCACAATTGAAGGGGGTTCCGGGGTTCCCTACTAAATTCGTAGCCAAATGGGACGTAGTGGAAAATGCTGAGACTCGTTCTTCCCGTAGCAGATGGTGAAATCGCATGACCCCAAAGTGGTTTCTTAGCATCACAGAAGTGGCAACCTCAAACCCTGCGGACGTTCAGGGACCTTTCAAGATCCGGTGGAATTCTATGTGAGGAAAGGGAAAACCAAAACCAAACTTGTTTGACAGGAACCTTTTACTCGCTTGCACAATCGGCCTGCAAGAACAGGGTCAACCTGTTCGAACCTCTCAAAATAGGACAAAAGCGGAAAGCCAAAGGTCGGATCCGGTCGATCCGCCGAGCGAGTAGATGGTGATATCACTTGTTTTGATCATTGCCAAACGAGTGGACCGGGAAACCCAAAGGACAGCCAAAAGGGCAGCAGCTAGGTGAAACAAGTTGGTCAGGGCAGTCACATCTGGCAGTTTGACTCCAGGAAAGCGAAAGGAGTTCTGGAAGTCAAAGGTGATTTGTTTTTGGCTGACTGAACCCGCACCATCAGATTCAGCCTTTTTCGGACCTTGACTTTTTCCGGCTGAGAAAACAGTACTATCTGGGTTGCTGTCAAGCAAAAGGCCGATCACCTTTTGTTGCTTTCACGTAATCCAGATTCCAAGTCATAGCGAGGTTAGTTCGGGAAGGTGCTGTTCCTTTGTTCCGAAACTCTAAGAGCCACCAATCGTGACTCTTACACTAATGAAGACCTCAACAGTCGTGCAATCCCGCTGTATAGCAAAGCGACATGCTGCAGAACCGCGTGCAGCGGAAGCTTGAAGAGCTCTGAAAGCTTGAGTAGGCCCACGCAACGCGTTGCATGAAAAATGAACAACAGTATTCGGCGAGTTCAGCTCTCAAGACCAGGCGCTATCATCTGAAGAAAAGAAAACAAACCACCTGCTTCTGCTGTGGTTGATTTGCCCTCCATGAGGTGTTGCACATGCAAATCGACGGGTGTGGCAAATCCTGGAACAAAACCAAGCATGACATGCGTTCAACAGTCTTTGGCGTGGCTCTGAATTTGAGCATGAGGACTTTCATCATAAACTTGGGTGGGGCAAAGCAATTGCAGTCATGAATTTACTCAAGGCTCGACGGGAATTCTCGGTTCCCTGATGCCCGCGAGGAAATCAACTTGGATCTGAGAGGCTAGAGTTTTAGGTCGAGGCCTCTCGTGCCAGACATAACTTTCATCCCCTTTATATATATATATATAAATACATAGTGTTTGCCGTGCCCGCAATTGAACACACAACCATATTTCCTGAGGGGGATTGGACACCCTTTTCAAATTCCTTCTTCCACATCGCAACTGTGTTATCCCCATGCTTCCAGGTACCGTTGTAGTAAGTGAGCAGAGTTGCTTAGCTCTGGACTCCAGGTTTTACATGCTGGCTTGCCCTGGACGCCTACTACAATCTCACTTGCTGAGTGGATTGGCCAATGAGTTCGCCACTCTGGTCCCGGCCCGAAAAGTGTTTCACGTCCAGAAAGTTGTCGAGTTGTCTTAAAGGTACCTGGAAGCACTAATGTTGACCCAGGATGAATAAACCCGTCGCATTATTCGGGGGGTCCCTCCAAAACTGGTCTGAATCCCCACTACAAGGGGACACCCCGTATTCATCAACCAGGGGTTTATTGATTGATCCGGGGTTAACATTAGGTTTGTGCCCGGAACTGAACTACAACGACAACGGGCCCACCGCCCGGCACCCTTTGCGCAATCTGCGAGCCTTTCTTGGCATCGACCACCTCGTTGCCGGCGTCCTGGTCCAAATTGGACGCATCGATGAGGCAAAAAACGACCAAACCATGGTAACTTACGGTCAGCAAGGGGGCTTCCCAGTTTCCTTAGCTGCAATATGTAGGAAATCCACCCCGACCCTAGCTTTCAAAGACCTCGCAAGCCTTCGTCCTCCAACATGAACGAAAGAAGCAACCAACACAACTTCCGCTACATCTGGGGGTAGAAATCCCCACATGGCAAAGCATGAGTTATTTGCAAAGCATTTCGATTTCTTGGAACTGTTTCACGGTGAGCCGATTCTACCCCAGTTCGGGCTTGAACAAGTCAAACAAGGAGACTGGGGTCTGGTTCTTTAAAAATGCCCAGCCAACTCTGATGCCCTAATATGCCGTTCCCGTGCAAAAATAGGGATTCGACTGTTTTCGTGCTTGACATTTTCCAGGGGTCCCACAAACCATCCGGCTGCGCAAATTAGAATGATGCACCGACACGCACCAACCACTTTCGATTGTGTGCTACTGGCTCGGCATGCTCGGGTATGGAACGAACTGTGATTGTTTTCGAGACTCCACGAGTAGGAGCCTTCTACGGACTGCGCCAATGCACTCTACAAGTAGGTCCACTTCACAGAGAAGGCACGACTCTTTGTCACCAAAGCATAGTAACACTGAAGATACCAGCAAACCAAAGAAACTGCAGTGCAGGTCCACTGTTGTCACCATGGGTACCTTGATTGATGCAAGCCTCGCCTGTGGTCCGCAAGAAGAGAGGCACTGTCAGCAAAGGAACTGCCAAGGAGTGAGAAAGCACAAGCGCTAGGCCGACTAAATTACACAAAGGTTGGCTCTGCTTGTCCAAAGCCAGCGATGTCATGGAACAAATGGAAAGGAACACGTAGATGGGTCACCACGTGCTGGTCTGAGCCGAAACCCTCCCAAGAAAGGAACCTTGACTTTGGGCGTCGTGCCCCCACCCCCCGCCGAAACATGACGTCGCTTGCTTGGTCGCCCAGATACGGGTTAATATGAATAAGCCCGAATAAGGTATTGACAGTTTGGGGAGGGGTCGGGGGGGGGGCTTTGGGGGGTCGGGTGTCTGAAATTCGTGAGTCTCCCCTTGTAATGCCGAACCTCAAATTGGCCACAAACCAAACAAGGCGTTTTGACCGCCGGGTCCATCATTCCACTAGCTCAAGGTAGGCGATTCCCCCTCAGGAATATCCTTGATCAACGGCTCACCCAGAATTACACCATGAACAGAACTAAAGACAACGAGCCCATTTATGTCTATGTGGTTGACGTACACCGAAGACATATTTCGGGGCACCAATCAACCTCAAAGCTAATTGTGGATACTTCCATTTCATTCTAAAAATGGCTGTGGGTCAAAAATAGGTACCCAAAATGAAACCTTGCTAAATGGAAACATGGACTGACACCTGCGGTGTTTTAGTGGCTTGATTTTGACCCACACCCAAAAAACAGATCCACCCCCGCATCAATGCCTGGACTCTCTTCATGAGCTCGGCGCACCGCGCGTCGCCCATGGACCGCGCGCCCGCGTCCTGACTGGTCTGAGAACGGGGACACGCGAGGGACAGCTAACAGAAAACTGTGTAGTAGTCAAGGAAACCAGCCTGTAAAAGCTTTGAAAGGAAACTAGCTGGCCTACTATTCTGGTGACTGGGATCCATTGGGCATGTCTTGCATAAACTTTGAATTTATTTGGTATTTCTCCAGCTTTGCGTGGCATGGGTGTTATTGGGGCCTTTTCTTGGATATATAGCATGGCGAGTTTCGCAATCGAGTATTCGGTTGCGATTTTTCAAAACCTTGTTTCGGTATATAATCCCTTGGAAAATACAAACAATTGGGTATTGGGCCGGGGGGGGACGCGTAGAACCAAAGCAACAGCAGGGAGGAAAGAAACGCTTGGCAAACCACGAAACATCTCAACGAACTGATGAGAAACGAGCCCTCTTGTCTGAGAATTTGCCAGACTGGGTTGCTCCCTAGCAAAGGTCGATCACCTTTTGTAGGCTTGATGCGACAAGCTAGTGGGGTGTGGATTTTTTGTTCAGGGTGTCCCTTTTGGAGTGTTTGGAGGGGAAACTCGGAAACCAAAACGAAACCACCCAATTTTGGGGGTGCCCTATAAAAAAGGGAACACGTGTTGCCACAGTTTCTCGACCCGGAGCGATTCGGTCACACCATAAACGGCAAATGCCGGGCCGGGCTGAGTTGAAACCAAAAATCCGACCAAACCCGAGCTGACTTTTGGATCTACTGACAAGACTACTGTCCCTACTGTGGGCGAAACCTGCACCGTTGAAACTAAAAGAAACCATGGTTTCTTGGTATTTGTGGGGGAATCATCATTGCAGGGTGGGTGGTGTCCATCCATAATATATTATTAATCCAGGCAGGAACCGAAGCACCTACGAGAATCGCCTGTTGAATGGCTCAAGTGAGAAAGGCTTTGGTCCAATGGCCAAGTCAACATTTGGGACCAAACGTCTACAGATCGAGTGTGAGCCGCGAGCAGATAATCTGTTTGCAGGCTTCAACGATTTGGGGGTGTCTCTTTTCAGGAGACACCAAACATATGGTTGGTTTTCCTGTTGGTCTCCTTTCGACACCAACCAACAAGAGCAACCTCGAAAAAGACAGCCATTTGTGAGCCTGACTTACAGCGGACCAAACAAGGGAAGGCCAATGGGAAATGGAATCCGCTCCAAAACCCTCGAATAAACGGACTCATTAGTTGTTGACCACCTTTTGTTTTTGATGATCAGTAGTACTACTCTTGGGCACCGACACGAGCCATGGCCAAAAGTCCCTCCCAATCGAAGCATAGACTACTTGCTGGTATATGTTTGACCAAACCTCATGACCATTTAAACATCATGAGGTTTAGCTACACCACCTCCCGCCAAAACAAAAGCAATGTTGGTGTTTTTTGTTTGGCCGCCAAGGTGGTATTCCAACCCACCAACACAGCGCATCACAGCGCCACACCAATACCAAAATGACCCAAGCTCACCCAGCCACCCCAACCCGGCTGACCCCTCAAACAACGGCCGGAAGGTTTCCAAACCCCCAGAGTCACAATAGCACCATTGTAGTCAACGAGGTTTTCTCAAATCCACGTAAAGAACACTTCCATTTGCTTAAGCCCCTGCAGGCAAATTATATCCAATAGTGATAGGTTCCCTTTAAAACCACGAAGGAATCAAACATGTTCTTCCGCACCCAGTGAAGGAATACAAACCTTGGATGTGTCTCTTCCTCTTTTCCGCAGCCCGCTCAAAATAAGACAAAACCAAGAAATGAACAGCATGGCAAGAACAGGAAAGTTAGATCTACAAAAACACACACACACACACACACCCACCCACCCACCCACCCACCCACCCACCCACCCACCCACCCACCCACCCACCCACCCACCCACCCACCCACGCACGCACGCACGCACGCACGCACGCACCCACCCACCCACCCATCCACCCACCCACCCACGCACGCACGCACGCACGCACGCACGCACGCACGCACGCACGCACACACATTGTGTGGTTGTGTGGTTGGCACTGTCCACTACGTTGACTACCCGGGTTTTACTATGGCTGGCAAGCTTTTCTTGGCCTTACTTCAAAACTCAGACTCTGCTCCATATGTAGTCTTCCCTACATATGGGTGCCCATATAGTAAACAACTTGGTATTTGAGAAGGTCTACCAAAATCGCCAGCTTCGATTCCGGCGTCCCTACAACTCGCCCATTGGGGGGGTTGATGCACCTTATCAACACTATCGGAAAACCACAAGGGGGCTCTTTTGCCAACCCAACGTGATTGTGGGTTGCCTTTGAACAACCCAGCAATGACAATTGCCAGCGAGTTCTGCCTGAACCGCAGGTTTCCTTCTGGTTTCCCTTTGAAGGTACCCCAAAAACGGGTACCTTCAATTCAGTTGCCCAAAAGACCCAAAATACAAGGTGATCACCTTTCGTGTCTTTTGCTAAAAGTGGGAACCCAACATGGGAAAACCAAAAAGTGTCAATGTCGATTCGCTTTGGACAAGTGAGTCAAGAGGAACCACACCTTCCATTTGTTGAAATCGTAGTGATAGTGATAGATAGTGATAGATAGTGGAAGGAAAAAAAAGCTTCCAGTTGAGATAGATACTGGTAGGAAAAAGGAAAAGACTTCCAGTTCGATAGGTTCCCTTTAAAACCAACAGCAGGGAAAACAAAAAATCGTAGTTTCAAGCAAATGGAAGCATGCATTCTGATGGAGGAAATTGAAAACACCCATTCGGCAAATGGATTGTCTATTTTAGTGATTTTAAGCGACTGTCCACTCCAAGGCCTCCCCTTTCAACTCGATTCCCCTTCTCTATTCTACACCTGGAAAAAAATAAAAGCAACCTTGCCAATGGAAAGACGCCCACGATTGTCCACTCGGCCTGCGAGAAGAGGGGCACGGCAGAGGGCCCGGACATGGAGCCCGAGTAGCCCCCGACCACCGGCACCTGGCGTCCCAAACGGCCCTCCGATTGCCCAAATTGCCCAAAGACCCTCCCGAAAAATCCAAGCTACTGGGACCCTTAAAAACGTGGGAAACATATTGAACCATCTTTTTGCCCCTTATCATGAATCATTCCCGACTTTGTCAAGGGAACTCCCTGCCCTCTGGTTGCTCCCGTCCTCCGAAAGAGCAATAACCTGCCAGATTAAATGCGCCCAACTCCGGGATACAACGGACACACCAAAAAGAACATCTTGTGTTTCTGTTCCACGTCAATCCCCTAATCTATACTACAACCTATGCCGTGCTTTTGTCGACCTTCAACCTGTCTTTTGGGCCCAGAAAACAACAACTGTCAAAGCAGGTCTGAACTGAATCCCAAACAACTACCTGTCAGTCCAGCTACGCCGTGCTCAAAGAGCATCCACCATTTGTCCTTGATGGCAGACAATTCAACGGATGTCATGCACCCAGGTCCCCCTCCTCCAAGCTAAATAATCCAGACCCGCACTGCGCATAGACTGTGGGAACCTCTCAAAACCCCTTTTGTTAGGATTTCAAGGAAAGCCAACATGCAACCAAAAAAACAAAAATGTGTGGGGTTCCCAACCCCACTTGGATGTTCACGCCGCCCCCAATCCTTGGCATGTGCAGCCACCCACTAACATGCACAAAACCAACACTAACAAACCTGCCGACACTTGAAACAGCGGAAACACCACTCCAACAGGTGATCATGAATACGTGTTGGGCCCGGTTTGGATTAGGGCCAAACGAGGCCTTGACAACTGTATGAATCACCGCGTGTCAGGTAGATGTGGCCTTTGACCGAGAAGAAACAAAGACACCAGGGCCAACCCAACATGAGCATAGTTTTTGCTTCTGCGTAGGCCATAAACACTAGCAGCCACGCCTACGCAAAAACTTCACGCGGAGCATATGACCATGGAAGGGTGCCTGCGTGAGCCTACGCCCCAACAAGCGCCCTTAAGTTTGCCAACAAAAACAACACGCCTATGCGAACCTGCTTTCGCGGGAATTTTCAGCGTGGACTCCTGCCTACGCGATCGTTTTCCGCACGAATTGCCTACGCTGAAGAAAGTTCCCCCACGAATACTAAGCGAACACAGAGCAAGAACGGCGCTGACATGATTACGTTTAAGCTTCGAGCGCTCATGCAATTCTGGAGTGGCCAAACGTTTGGTTCGCCGTTAAAACGGTTTTCGCACAAAACAGTGCAGAAGCCAGGGAATCTGTCCAGTTCTGAAACAGGATCCAATTGGTTCCCCTTTTGAGCGGGTAGCAGGATCTGGTGGTTTAAACCGTTCTTGAACAACCATGTGTTGCCAAATCTTTCCTCCCGGTTGGTGGAGATTAAACAATCTTCTCGGCAAACCCTTTTCAGGGCTCAAAGCAAAAAACCCTGCCGTTGTTGATAGTGTCTTTGACCGTAGGCAGTGGTCTTGTTTGCAGGCTTCTAGGGAATTGGAATTGAAGTCCCTGCCCCTAACAAGAATCAGTGACCAATAAAATAAGATGTTGAAGGCCGCAGGATGGCCCAAAGCATGCCCAACTTGGAAACGTGATTGCTTTTTGGAACCTTGCTAGAAATGGCTGACAAAACAGGAAATAAAAGGCTGAATCGTGCAGGGCAGTGCTGCGCTCCTGGCCCCCAGCTCAAATCGTTTTGACAACGTAATTGTTTTCAAAGTTGCTGCCAAAACATGTAGCCACGCCAGACTGGGATGATGACTTTTCAGACTTGTTTACAGCAATTGCGTCGCTCCGTTGCACTGGGGGCGGGCCACTTTATTTACATTGGTCAACAAAAACTGTCCAAAACAGACCACGAAAACAGGACCTTTCCTCATTGGCTGCGAAAAGAATATGATGCCCTCGAGCGACCCAAGGTCGAGCTTGGCAGCCGTGACATCTACTCGGGCAAGAATGTTCTTACTGAAATGCTGGTGATGCTGAGGCCGTCGACAAACAATCGAGACGTCTACTTTCGGTAAGAGGGGAAGTTTTTGTTTACTAAAACACTGGTATTGCGGGGGGGGGGGTCGACAAACTATGACGTAAAGCAGCTCAGCATGCGGAGGGGTGCGCCACACGCAAGTCCCCAAAACCAAACGAAACGGAGATGGTTGCCGGTTTACTTCCTCAGTGGCCTGGTGAGAGCTGAGCCATGTTTGTCACCAACGTTGTGTTCAACAAAAACGACTAGCATCCAGGCAATCAAGCAACCCGACACAAGAGCGCCGCCATTCACAATGATTTGCACCGCCAGCCTGCACATGCTCAATGGGAATCTGCGTTGCCTGACCCATGCCCGTCGAGTCGGGGCGATGGCGCACTGCAATCTGTTGCTTGTTTTTCTCCATAAATCAAAATGGGAAGCATGTTCAGGAATGACGCTGCTTGTTTTGAAAAGCCTGGCGCGCTCCTTCTTCATCTTCCTACGCCAACGCGAAAGCGGGTGTGTCCGCTTGCACGCGGGGCGCGCTGTCCAAGTCGCGCGCACGCGTTGCGCATTTTGGTTTCTGGAACAAGCGCGCCCTTTTACAATAGTGACTGAGTTGGCCAGTGGCTGCCTTCGCGTAAGCCCAGGCCTAAAGGTGCCTTGCGAACGCTCACTCACGTGGAAGCTCGGGCCTGCCTTGCGTGCAACTTGGCCAAAGAAAGGAGGGGCTGGGAGAAACAAGGCGAAGAAGCAGGTGGCGCGCGAAACCCGCGTCTGATTTGCGCAGGCCGTGGCTTTTTGGGGAGCCTTCCTCACACGGGTTGAGCGCTTTCCTGGCCAAGCTTCAGGGCCTGCTTGCTTCCTTTGAAGACAGGGCGCGTTCCAAGATCGCCCTCCATGTGAAGGGATCTAAGCACCCTGCAAGCAACATACCTCTGCCATATGGCTTCCAGTTCAGGGGCTCTTGCTGCAACGCCGCTTTGCTTCTGCGAGCTTGGCTGCT